>CAWUDS030002990.1:0-50949 GCA_963859935.3 Lathyrus sativus
AGAGTGGATGAGGATCGGCATTTTAGTGACGTGGGTGTGTGTAAGAACACATAGCTGATAAAGCAAAAATAAAAGAAAAAGAAATACAAGGAACACAATATTTACGAAAACGAAACGTCCACTGATTTTATCGAATGAAGTATGCAAATGAGATGACAACCCGTAACAAGCACACCATCGTGCCCCGGGTAAGGCACATGGCTTGAAAGTTTTAATTGTTCCAGAAATTATAAATTTAAAAACATAACACAGTAATAGTATTTACTCCTGACTAAAGGAGATAGGGATAACATCTTCAGCTGTCCAATTATTGAGTCCAGCACCCACAGTAGGAAGAATCCATGCCTCCAAGTTGTGGTCTTCATCTTGATCTCCCACATCATTGATAACCCCTTGATTGGTGATACGAACAGCACGAGCACGACGAACAGCCTTCTGGGACTCTTCTTCCACCACAGCTTTTGCATCATTGAGGGAGGCCATTGCCATTGTTGGAGGGTTTCTGATGACCACAGGAACCTTCTTCACAGCAGGAGGAGTCACACAATCCTTAACAGCCCAGGGAACCACTTCAAATGACTGACATGGAGTTTCAATGTATTCACCTTCTACTTCCAGATACTTGAAAGTGTTTACATGGCTGACAAAGTATTCTTCCTCTCCAAAGACAGTAACAACTTTTCCATTCACCGGATATCTCAACTTTTGATGTAATGTGGAGGTCACAGCACCTGCCCCATGGATCCAGGGACGACCAAGCAGACATGAGTACGAAGGACGAATAAACACCTGAGAGCCAACCTTGATTGGAAGATCAATTTCCCCATGCACTACTCTTCTAGAACCATCAAAAGCCTTTACCACAATATTACTGGGCTTCAATACCGTATCTTCAGGACTCAGCTTGTTCAGGACTTCCTTAGGCAACACATTCAGAGAGGAACCATTGTCTATCAGCACATGAGACAGGGTAGTGCCCCTGCATTCAATTGAAATATGCAAGGCCCTGTTATGATCCCTCTTGGCAGGGGTCAAGTCAGCATCAGAAAATCCTAACCCGTTGTCATAGGTCAGGTGAGCAACACAATTCTCAAACTGGTCCACAGAAATTGCACTGGGTACATGAGCCATCTTTAGAAACTTGATCAATGACTTGGCATGAGCCTCAGAACATAATAACAGGGAGAGCATAGAAATCTTTGAGGGAGTATGCCCCAGCTGATCAACAATACCATAATCACTCTTGCGAATGATTTTCAATACTTCTTCCATCTGCTTAGAGAGGTCATCAGCAGCTGGCACATCAGTAGATACAGGCTCAATAACAGGACCCTTGCCCCGAGCATCAGTGGTGGAAGTAACAGCAGGAGTAACTGCACTCTTAGAAGCAACTGGAGGAGAGAAGACTCTTCCACTACGGGTGATCTTGCTAGATCCAGCAATATTATCAATGTCAACAGGCATATCAGGTAAAGGCTCCTGCCCCTTGGATAGGTTCAGGATCAGCTCTTGGAACTGTGCATTCTGTGCCTGGAGATCCTTAACTGATTGTTCAAGAGCCATTGCTGAAATAAACAGCGAGAAGATGAGAAACCTGTGCACAATTATAAACCTGTGATGCAATGATATGGGAATGCATATGCAATGTTTTCAAGGACCGCAGGATTTAAATTTGCTTAAACAAACAAGAAAGTAACTTTTTATTAGTAATAACTTGTTTTGCCTTTTAGGCTTACAAAAAATGAAACGAAATAAGTACAAAAGATGGGGTTTTAAGTCTCCCATGGACGTTTCCTCTTGGTGTTGAGGTATGAGTTGAGGTTTCGTTCCTCATGAAGTAGCTTTGTTAGCTCTAGGATCCTTGCTTGGCTTGCTTTGTAATGAGCCTCGAAAGTATCCCTTTGCTCTTTCAGTTGGATCCATGATCTCTGCAAGTCTTCCATATCAGTAGGCATGTCTGGGTGAAGGATGGTATAAGCTGTGTCTCTTTCAGCAACAGGTTCCATGGTAACTGGTAGGACGGCAGGATATGGCATCATGAGTGTCTGAGCACGAGATCGTACCCATCTGAGATAAGCCTCCATAGGAATAGTGTACTTAGGCTCCAGTGTCTTGCTGTCAATCCTGTTTACCTTTCCCCAAGCTCGGATGAATCTCTGACGGTAACCCTGAAGATCGTTGTCGTAATCAAACACAATGCCCTGAATCAACATGTCATGTGGACCATCGCTCCGGGCGTAACCAAACTGTCGTAAAGCTAGAGATGGGTTGTAGGTGATGCCTCCTCTTATGCCTAGAAGTGGCACATTAGGAAACTCCCCACAACGGTCAATGATGGTGACATTCTCCATAGATCTGGAGCACCAATGGATGTCTGAGTGAGAAAGTGACATGATCCTCTTGGACCATCTGAACCCTTGCTCATTCTTCATTACTGAGCGAGGAAGGTGAGAAATAAACCACCTAGAAAGTAAAGGTATGAAGCACATCAAAGTTCCTCTTGCCCTTGTAGTACGGGTGTGAAGAGAATGTAGGATGTCTCCAAGTAAGGTAGGCACTGGATTGTGACTCAGGAATATGTTGATGGCATGAACGTCTATGAACTGATCAGGATTGGGGAACAACACTAAGCCATAAATCAATAAGGCTAAGATCTCCTCAAAAGCATCGTAGCTCATAGCCTTCAAGAACATTTGAGCTTTATCCACTAATACCTTGGCAAGAATACCTTTAACTCCACTTCTCGTCTCTAGAACAATGTCAGACTTCTTCAGATGTAGAGCTGCAGCAATAACTTCTGGTTTAAGCTCCTTCTCTAAGCCTGTGAATGGCTTCTGATCAAGAACAGGTATACCCAGAAGTTTAGAGAACTCCTCCATGGTTGGAACCAGCTGATAATCAGGAAATGTAAAGCAATGGTGCTTAGGGTCAAAGAACTGAAACAGCACACTCATCATGTCTTCACTGAACCCTGAAGTAACTAGATCCAATAAGTGACCATGTCTCTTGTTGAACTGGGAATGATCAGGCACTAGGGAAACCAACTCCTTGAGCTTAGCAGGTATCCCTACAAAGTTGATCCTGATGGTGTTTCTACGAGCAGAAGCCATGACCTGCAACAAAGAACAAAGATAAATCCTTTGGTCCTTGAAATGGTTAGGGAAAATGATATGCTTATGATGCATGATGATGTCATGATGTCATGCTCAATCACAAACATGTGGCACACACAAACAAGTCACACCATAGCCCTAGGTTTAAAGGCTTGCATGAGGTTCAAAGGCAAGTACCCTCCCCTGAAGTTAGATGGTTCATCCTGTCCTACAAAAGTAACCAGGTTCTAAGGGATCTCAATATCATTGATCCTTCACAAGGGTGGTTGTTCAGAAGGCAACTTACTTGCCAACCAAAACCCTCCAAGTTTAAGATCTCAATGAGCGTAGCATCGAGTGTCAACCAACTTCAGTCTGCACCAAAGCCGGTTACCTCACTACTTTCTAAAGGCCAAGATGAGTTAACTAGGGTTCTAAAAGTCAGTTAGTGCATTGACAACATATGGCAGCCTCAATATTATCCTCAACTTGACTTAAGGAATATAAGCACCAACCAAGAAGTCGCACTAACTATGGCCACCAGATCAACCGTATTGATATACGTCGTACAGTTTCCTTGGTCTATTGCCATTTACCTAAGGTACACTAGATCCGGGTTAGGACCTTTCACACATAAGAGCATCCCAACAATATAATAATAAAGCAAACAAGGCAAACAATTTAAAGTGATCTTAATTCCTAAGGGTACCCCTCTTAAATAAATCCCCAGCAGAGTCGCCAGTTCTGTAACCCGGTGAACTGACTTTAAACAATGTTGCGGATAGCAAGAGTCGCCACCGACTTTTATTTTATCCATAAGGAAAGGTTATAAAAGAACAGGAAAGACCTTAGAGAATATTTTGGGTCCGGGGGGTAGGTTATGAAAAGGGAAGGTGTTAGCACCCTTTTCATCCATGGTTATCCATGGGCTCTTAGGTACTTAAGCTCACTTTTGAATTGTTTTGAAAGTGTAGTGTGTGAATAGCAAAAAATTTCAGAATAGTTTAATAATAATCCGTGTATGGATGTGAAAAAAACTTGTTTGAAAATTTTGTTGGAAATTTGTTTAAGTGTGAAAAAGTTTTGAAGTGAGCAAGTATCTAGGAGTAGCCTACCCTAATGTTTTAAGGTCTTTCTTATTCTTTATCCTTTCCTTAGTAAGACTATCCCTACTATAATGGAGTAGGTAGTCCTTACTTTGGATGTTAAGGGACATGTGAGGGACAATTGGATTTTTGAAGGCCATTGTGGGGTGTAATAAGCAAACTAGAGGGACTATCATCATTTTTCGAAAGGGACTCGATTCGTAAAGGCAACCATAAGGGACTTTGATGATTTTCTTTTTGAGGGACTTGCTTTATACACCCCACTTAACCAATATTCATAGGCAACTTGAGGGATATCCTTAAGAAGTGAGACGGCGATTAAAATCGACTTACGTGTGTGAAATGTTTAATTTAATTATCTTATATTAAAATGATCTAATTTATTTTTTTAAATATCATACATATTAGCACTCCCTAATTACTAACCATAATGATAATAATAATTAAGTAATTACAATTTACATCCAAGAGGCGATTACAAAATTATAATAAAAAATAACAAATAAACAAATAAAATATTGGGGTTAGTAAATAATAAGAAAAAATTAAATAAGGTTAGTAGAAATATAAAGTTAGTGAAAATAATTAGTTGAAACAATAATAATGAGAAAAATAGACAAAGTTAGAAAAAATAATAAGATAGAAATTTCAAAATAATAATAAGCAACAAAATATGATTAGCAATAATAATTAATTAATAACATGATTAAACATAAGATTTGATTTTTATTTAGAAACATAAATGATTAAATAATTACTATAATATAAAGTTCTAAATATCATAAGATTTGATTTTTATTTAGAAACATAAATGATTAAATAATTACTATAATATAAAGTTCTAAATATCATAAGATTTGATTTTTATTTAGAAACATAAATGATTAAATAATTACTATAATATAAAGTTCTAAATATAACATAATTATAAATTTCTTAATCATTTACAAAAATTTAATTATCTCTAATTATATATTAACAATTATTAAGAAAAATATTTACACATTATGATGAAAACAAATTTTAACTAATCAATAATCACATTCACCAAAATTTTACATTAAGTGTTTATAAGGTTTAATTTTATTTACAAAAATTTACAAGAATTATAATAAATATATACATAGAATCATATAGAAAATTAAAATTAGGTTTTCATATTAATTTGGAAAAAAGATGTTAATGTCATTTATTTTAAAACAGATTTTTATATTACAACAAATTTTAATAAATTAATGATAACAATAATAATAATAATGATAATAATGATAATAATAATAAATAATGATAATAATAATAATAATAATAATAATAATAATAATAATAATAATAATAATAATAATAATAATAATAATAATAATAAAGCAATAATGAATTTTAAATGTGCCAAATAACCCAACAATGTTGCTAACGCAGAAATGCGCTCATCGCAACCAGATCTAAATCGGACGAAACAAAATTTATCGCAAAGAAAAAGAAATTAAGCAAAAAATAGTATTATTGCTCACACAAAAATGCGATCATCGCAACCAGATCGAACTAACACAAATGTCACGCGTCATGCACACAAATGTGCAAACATCGTATCGACATAATTCGATCAAAAATCTTATATACATAAACTCTAACAATTTAAAAATTATATATATATATAAACGTAACAGTAATAGATAAAGAAAAAGAAATAACGGTAATAGATGAAGAAAAAGAAATAACGGTAAAAGATGAAGAAAAAGAAACAACAGTAATAGATGAAGGAAAAGAAATAACGGTAAATGATGAAGAAAAAGAAACAATAGTAATGGATGAAGAAGAAAACTAAATAACGGCCAACGACACTCACTCCTCTTAGGTTTTTTTTCATTCTCTCCCCTTTTTTCCAACAAGGCAACACATGTATATATAGGGAACAAATTAGGGTTAACACCAAATTGTCAATAATGTCCCTAAAGCCCATTTTAAAGCCCAAACTAAATAATTAGTTAAGAAAAATAAAATTTAAATAATTTAAAATAATTAAAATAAACTTAAAATAAAAACTAATAATCCTATTGATTCCTAAAATAAAAAATATTATAAAAAGAACAAAAATTTTTTCAATATTTTTTATTTTATGATTTTTTGGATATTTTTATGAATAATTTGGAAAAAAGTGAAAAAAATAATATTTTAAAAAATGATTTAATTAAAATACGAAAATAATAATTAAATAATAATAAAAAAACTATTTTTGTTATTTTTTTTATGAAAGATAGAAAAATTTAGAGTAAAAATAATAAAAACAACAAAAAGTGTCAAAGGTGAGATTCGAACTCTCAACCTCTCACACTCATAACTCCTTACACATGTCCTCCTGCCAATTGTGCCATTTTTACTTTTTAGAAAAAAAAGTGCATGCCATATGATATTTACCTGCAAAAAGTCAAACGACTACACAAATTCGTTAGTAATTGATTAAATGCAATGAAATGCGACGACAAATCTTAGGGCAAAATTTGGGGTTTTACAGTTATTATGATAATATTTCTCACCCAACCTCTCTTTGATGTTGGCAAAAAAAAAATCATGAAGTTTGACTTTGGTTTGACCACAGTTGACCTCAGTTTGACCTTTTAACTGCATTGACTGCTTTTGACTTATCTGATCATCTGACTGAGCAAACTTTTGAGAAAAGTCTTGAAACTTGACATGGGGGTTCTTATACACATATAAGATGTTATGAAGCTCACTTGAAGTCTTGGAAGTCCATTTAGCCTGATTAAAGTCAAAACCCTAGTTTTGGATGCACTGCTTAGGAGGTGCATTGTCTGAGGGAATTGTCAACTCTTCTGACCAATTATGAATTTTGTGAACCTTGTGAACCTTCTTGGAACACAAAGTCTTGTATTGTGAGGGCAAATTTTGGGGTGCAACATACGCGTGCTGATTTGATCACCCGGATTCGGGTGCTAGAGAGCGATTGCCTGGACGCTGTCGAGGTCGGGTTCAAGAGTGTTGTTGCGCAGCTCCAAATCGTTAACCTTGGCACTGCTTTGGTCGTGGACGGGATTGGGCCCTATCATGAAATCGTTGATGGGAAGGTGGTCGACCCGGAGCTCGTCGTCCCCAATGCTGTCCCCGTGGATGCTGAGAAGGAGGGCGAGGATGTGTAGGTTTTCCGGGCCTGCGTGCTCGTAGTTTTCTGGGTCTGCGTGCCGATGTTTTGTAATTATTTTTTAAGTGTTTTGTTTTACCGGGCCTGCGTGCCCTTCATGATGTAACATAACTATTGGGCTGGTGCCCTTTTATAATTCTTGATTTTTTTCTAAGTGTGCGCTCGGCTTCGTTTTTTGCATGTTTGCTTATGCTCGTTTTATTTCTGCACATATTTGTATGCTCGAAATGTATGTATGTTTGGAATGCATGTTTAGTATGCCTTTGGGCCTGTTTGGGGTGGTAGCTCGATGACGATTGTTTCCGGCGGTGTGGGGAACTGGTTGGCTGGTCGGCTTTGTTGCTTGACCGGTTCGGGGGTAGTTCTCCCCGTGGCGTGAACGTCCCATCGCGAGCTGGGTGTCCTGCCGTTGTTGGTACGGCGGTGGGGAATCTCGATCGAGGTGTTCCCCGCCGAGCAAGGCCTTCTGCCCACGCACACATGAGGCAGGGCTTGCTTTTTCTCTGGTGGTTGGGAGACGCGAGGAGGTGCAGTGGTACCATGTCGCCCCCCCAGTGGTCGCGACGATGGATCGTCGCGGGCAGTGTTTAACTGTAGTACCGCTTAAGTTTCTCGGCATTCCATGGTCGAGCTAGTTGTTCCCCGTGTAGGTTTTCGAGGTAGTAGGCCCCGTGCTTCGTCTTGTCACGGACACGGTAGGGACCTTCCCAGTTTGCGGCTAGTTTGCCCTTGTGTGAGTCCTTCTGGTTTCTGCGCAGGACTAAGTCGCCGATTTGGAAGTCGCGTTTGAGGAGTTTACTGTCGTGGCGGAGTGCAACCTACTGTTTCAGCCGGGCTACTCGAAGGGCTGCTCCTAAACGAATCTCCTCGACTAGGTCGAGCTCCTCTCGTAAGACGTCGTCATTGTCTTCGGTGTCGAGGGGAGCTTCAGTTCATCTAGATGGCTCGCGTATCTCGACCGGGATCACAGCTTTGATTCCATACGTGAGGAGGAATGGGGTCTCCCCCGTAGTTGAGTGGGGCGTAGTTTGGTATGCCCAAAGGACGTTGTGTAGTTCCTCGACCCATGCCCTCTTTGTGTCGCCGAGTCGTCGTTTTAGTCCCCTAAGTATGACCCTGTTCGCGGATTCTGCCTGGCCGTTTGTCTGGGGATGTTAGACCCAAGTGAAATGATGTGTGGTTCCGAGCTTGGTGACGAAGTCGCAGAAGTTTTTGTCCGTGAACTGCGTGCCGTTGTCGGTGAAGATGGCGAGCGGGACCCCGAATCTCGCAAGGATGTTTCGTTTGTAAAATCGAAGTATGTTGTGGGCCGTGATTTTGGCCAGGGCTTCCTCGATCCATTTGGTGAAGTAGTCCACGCCCACAATGAGATACTTGTTCTGATAGGATCCTAGAGTGAAGGGGCCGAGGATGTCCATCCCCCACCAGGCGAACGGCCACGGGGACGAGAGGGATTTTAGTTCGGTCGGTGGAGCGAGGTGCATGTCCCCGTGTCTTTGACATTTGTCACATCGCTTGACGTGCTCCCTCGCGTCTGTTTGCATCGAAGGCCAGTAGTATCCTGCTCGTAAGGCCTTCCTCGCTAGGGATCGTCCTTCGAGGTGTTGCACGTTGATGCCCTCGTGGATCTCCTCTAGGACGGCTGCGACCTGGGAGTTGTCGATGCATTTGAGGAGTGAGGTCGTGAAGCCCCTGCGATATAGTTTTCCCTCGAGGAGGACGTATGCACAGGCTCGTCGTTTGGTCGCACTTGCCTCTTTAGGGTCGGCTGGTAGGAGGCTCGCGCTGAGGTAGGCGTGTAGTGGTGTCATCCAACAGTCGGTATCCCTTATTGCGTTGATGTCGAGCGGGGCGTCGGCCGCTTTGGTGCTCGGTTGCGATAGAACTTCTTGGATGACCGGTTTGTGGCCGCCTCGCTTTTTAGTGCTCACTAACTTTGAGAGAATATCGGCTCGGGTGTTCTGCTCGCGCGGGATGTGTTGAACCTCCGTGGAGTCGAAACTTTGTAGTGTTGTGCTAATGAGTGCCAAGTATTCTGCAAGGTTTTCGTTTTTCGCTTGATATTCTCCTCGTACTTGTGAGGCGACCAGCTGGGAATCTGTGTAGATTTTAATTTCTTTGGCCCCGAGGTCTGATGCCAGGTAGAATTCGGTCAAGAACGTTTCGTCCTCGGCTTGGTTGTTAGTTGTCGGGAAGGCCAGCGTGAGGGAAACCTCTATGATGGTGCCTTCTTCGTTGTCGAGGATGATGCCTGCTCCGCTGCCCGTGGAGTTGGAGGAGCCGTCCACGAAAATGGTCCATTTGTGGCCCCCCGTGGTAGGGTCTGGTGAGGAGGTCATCTCGACAACAAAATCGGCCAGGGCTTGGGCTTTGAGGGCTTTCCTGCCTTCGTAGACGATGTCGAACTCAGATAGTTCTAACGACCATTTCAGCATGCGTCCAGCCATGTCGGGTCAGCCGAGGAGCTGTCGAATGGGCTGGTCGGTGAGGAGCACAATGGTGTGTGCTAGGAAGTAATGTCAGAGCCGTCGTGCAGCGGTGATGAGGGCAAGGGCGACTTTTTTGATCATCTGGTACCGGACTTCGGGACCGTGGAGGGCTTTGCTCGTGAAGTAGACTGGCTTTTTCCCCTCTTCGGTTTCTCTGATGAGAACGGCGCTGACGGCCTCGTTAGCTACGGCCAGGTACAAGTATAGGGTTTCGCCCATCACGGGTCGTGTCAGCACCGGTGGTTCGGACAGGACGCGTTTGAGGTGGCAGAGGGCTTGCTCGCATTTCTCTGTCCATTCGAACGTGGTCTCCTTCCTGAGTAGTTTGAAGAAAGGGAGGGCGTGCTGTGCGGACTTGGTGATGAACCGGGAAAGTGAGGCAAGCACGCCGTTGAGGGATTGGATGAACTTCTTCATGGTGGGTGTGGTGATTTCTTAAAAGGAGTGGCACTTGTCCGGATTTGCCTCGATCCCACGCTCGGTCAGGTAGTAGCCGGGGAATTTTCCTGCGCGGACACCGAAGGTGCACTTCTCCGGGTTGAAACGCATTCGGCAGTTCCTCGTTGTGTCGAAGACCTTTCTGAGATGGGTTGTGTGGTTGAGTTCCGTGCAGGACTTGACGATCATGTCGTCCATGTAGACTTCGAGCATGTCGCCGATTTCGCCCCGAAGATGTTGCTCATCATCCGTTGGTACGTGGCACCAGCGTTCTTTAGGCCGAAGGGCATTAAGTTGTAATAATAGTTGCCTGACGCCGTTATGAAGGTCGTGCTCTGTTTGTCGTGCTCGGCCATCGGGATCTGGTTGTACCCCGAGTATGTGTCCATGAAGGACAAGAGCTTGAAGCCCGCGGAGTTGTCGACGAGTTTGTCGATGTTGGGGAGAGGGTAGGCGTCCTTAGGACATGCCCGGTTGAGATCGGTATAGTCAACACACATGCGCCATTTTCCATTATTCTTTTTAACGAGTACAACATTGGACAACCAGGTTGAATACCGGGCTTCCGAAATAAAATTCGCCTCTAAGAGGTCTTTTACAGCTTTTTCAGCCGCCGCCGACTTTTCGGTGTTAGAACACAGATTGGTTCTTAATAATATCTCTTTGTATTTAAGAATTATGTACTCTAAAATTTGCTTGAGAGTTTTTACTGCAGATAGTAAAGATATTAACACTCTAGAAGCAAATCTGAATGGTATACAAGAAAGTAACTGACTCTGAAGCGTCGAATGCACTCATTAGAAGATTCTGATTGCTGCCAACAGAAGATTCTGAGCGTAGCCTCCAGAAGAATCTGAAGCAAGAAGCTCCAGAAGATTCTGAAGCAGAAGCTCCAGAAGAATCTGAAGCAAGCAGAAGCATCTGAAGCAAGTCAGAAGCATCTGAAGCTAAGAAGAATATTGTATGAAGAGTTTTTCAAAGCATAGTTTCTACAGAAGATTCTGAAAGTACTAAAGCTGCCAGTACTGAAGTTCTGTGTCAAATATGCTCTGATGATTAACACGCTGAAAGCACACATGCTGCAGAAGACTCTGATCCAGCAAGCTCTGATCACCATCAGAAGACTCTGACCCAATCAGACTCTGATGAACTTGCTGAAAACTGAAGAAGAAATATTCAAAGAATATATCCGTTGGAGTAAATCAAACGTCTCTTTCCTCATTTATGCTAGACACAAGAACACAGACAAAAAGGATTTTTCTGTGCTTTCTTCTTCTAGGAAAGGTCACTTGATGTAAAGACAAAAAGGCTTAGACCTTTTTGGGACACTCTTCTCAACGCTTAGCTCTCCCTTGGATCAGCTGCCTATAAAAGGAAGACTCCACCAAATTCTTCAGTGAGACATTTTTTTGCTGAAAAGAAATTGAAACATTCAAGCTCTCATATTCTCATATTCTTCTTAGAATTATTTGTACTTAAACTTAAGAGAAACATCACTGTTGTGATAAAAGCTTTTTAGAAGCATTCTTACTCTTGTATTAGATTTACATTGATTGTAAAGGATTTCCTTAAGAGGATTCAGTTGGAATCAGTAGCTCTTGAGAAGACTAAGAACAGTTGTTCTTAAGTGTTACTATTGTAATTTGTTTGATTAAATAGTGGATTAAGTCCTTGTTGAGAAAGGCAAATCACTCTAGGAAGGGTGGACTGGAGTAGTTGAGTTCAACGAACCAGGATAAAAATAATTGTGTTTTTATTCTAAGTTTTTAATCTTTCATACTTATTCAACCCCCATTCTAAGTATTTTCTCACCTTCAGTTGGCATCAGAGCTCCGGTTCTGTGTGTGCTACCACTTAACAGTGTCAGTAAAGATCCAGAGAGAAATACTTTGATATATATTTAGTTGTTACTATGGCTGATAATACAACATCCAACATTAACAATAAATATGAAGAAAGGGACAGAATCAGCACAAAACCCCCTATGTTTGATGGGGAGAAATTTGACTACTGGAAAGACAGAATTGAGAGTTTTTTCCTTGGATATGATGCTGATCTATGGGATCTTGTCATTGATGGATATGTCCATCCCACAGATGGGAATGGCAAGAAGATAGACAGAAAATCTATGATAGATGCTCAGAAGAAAGATTTTAGAAATCATCACAAGGCCAGAACTATATTATTGAATGCAATTTCTCATACTGAGTATGAAAAAATTACAAACAGGGAAACTGCTTTTGATATGTTTGAATCCTTAAAAATGACTCATGAAGGAAACTCTTAAGTCAAGGAGACAAAAGCTCTGGCTCTGATCCAGAAGTATGAGGCCTTCAAGATGGAAGACTCTGAATCTGTTGAAGCCATATTCTCCAGATTTCAGATCCTCACAGCTGGGCTAAAGGTTCTGGACAAGGGATACTCTACATCAGATCATGTAAAGAAAATCATCAGAAGTCTACCTACCAGATGGAGACCAATGGTGACTGCCTTGAAGATGGCTAAAGATCTGAACAAGATCTCTTTAGAAGAACTCATCAGCTTACTGAGGAGCCATGAAATTGAGCTTGAGGAAGATGAACCTCAGAAGAAAGAGAAAGGTAAATCTGTTGCCTTAAAATCTAATAAATCTGCTAAAGCTTTGCAGGTTATTGAAGAAAGCTCTGAAGAATCTTCTTCTGAAGAAGAAGATGAATTATCCATGCTGTCCAGAAGGATAAACAGACTCTGGAAGCACAAGGGAAAGAAGTTCAACAACTTCAGAAGATCTGATCATAGAAAGGAATCTTCTGGCCACAGAAGATCTGGCAAGAAAGAAGTTGTATGCTATGAGTGCAAAGAACCTGGGCATTACAAGAATGATTGCCCCAAGCTTCAAAAAGAAAAACCCAAGAAGAAGTTTAACAAAAAGAAGAAGGTTCTGATGGCAACATGGGATGACTCAGATGAATCTGAATCATCTTCTGAATCAGAAGAAGAATGTGCTAATGTTGCACTGATGGCCAACACAGAAGATCAGGAGGAAGGAACCTCAGAATATGAATCAGATTCTGAATCTGATGATGACGCTGAAGAGGTAATGGCTAAACTTACCAAAGAAGAACTTATAAAGGTTTTATCAGAAGTTCTTAAAAGTTATAACAATATCAAACTCAAATACAAGAAGCTGAAAAGCAATCTTGAATCTGAGATTGATCTTCTGAAGACAGAACTTGTTGAGCAAAAAGAAATTAATCCAAAAATCAAAAATGACTTTGAAATAACTCAACAAGAATCTGAATCTGAGACTAAGTCATGTGAAAACATTTTAGAAAAATATGACTCTAGCTTTCAGAGATTCCTTACTAAGAGCATAGACAGAAGCAAGATGGCTTCTATGATCTATGGTGTTAGTGGGAACAATAGAAGAGGTATTGGATATGAATCTTCATTTGGAAGTAATCCAAAATCTGTTGATAAACTTTTCATCAAGAAGACACCTCTGTATTCTCAATTTAAATTTGGTCACTTCAATGACATTAAACACACAAGCTCTGAAAAGAATACTTATGTGTTTAAACCCAAGGCTAGTCAGAATAAACATTATGTTGAAAAACAGAAGTTTAGACAAACTTACAAACCAACTAACCCCAAAGGACCCCAAAAGATCTGGGTACCTAAAAACAAAATAATTCCTGTTGCAGATGTTCTTAGCAGCAAGGTCAGGACACCAATCATGGTACCTGGACTCTGGATGCTCACGACATATGACAGGAGAAAAGTCTATGTTCCAAAGCCTGGAACTTAGATCTGGAGGTGATGTGAAGTTTGGAGGGAACCAGAAGGGCAAGATCATTGGATCTGGCACTATTGGAAATGGTAAACTTCCCTCTATTACTAATGTTTTACTTGTTGAAGGGTTAAAGCATAACTTATTGTCCATAAGTCAATTAAGTGACAATGGTTATTATATCACCTTTAATCAAAAATGTTGTAAAGCTATTAGTCAAAAGGATGGCTCTATCCTATTTAGTGGTAAGAGGAAAAACAACATTTATAAAATAAATCTTTCAGAACTTAAAGTTCAAAATGTTAAATGCCTCTTGTTTGTTAATGAAGAGAAATGGGTCTGGCACAGAAGATTGGGCCATATTAATATGAGACGTATATCTCAGATTAATAAACTTAATCTTGTCAGAGGACTCCCTAATCTGAAGTTCACTTCAGATGCTCTTTGTGAAGCATGCCAAAAAGGGAAGTTTTCAAAATCCTCATTTAAATCAAAAAATGTTGTTTCTACCTCCAAACCACTAGAATTACTTCATATTGATCTGTTTAGACCAGTGAAAACTGCATCCATCAGAGGCAAGAAGTATGGATTAGTCATTGTTGATGACTATAGTAGATGGACATGGGTAAAGTTCTTAAAACACAAGGATGAGTCACATTCTGTGTTCTTTGACTTCTGCAAGCAAGTCCAGAACGAAAAGGATTTCAAAATTATAAAAGTCAGAAGTGATCATGGTGGTGAATTTGAAAATAAATATTTTGAAAAATATTTTTCTGAAAATGGCATTGCTCATGATTTTTCCTGTCCTAGAACTCCACAACAAAATGGGGTTGTAGAGAGGAAAAACAGAACTCTGTAAGAAATGGCCAGAACCATGATCAATGAGACAAATCTGGCAAAACACTTTTGGGCAGAAGCAATCAACACAGCCTGTTACATTCAGAACAGAGTGTCTGTAAGACCTCTTCTGAAGAAGACTCCATATGAACTGTGGAAGAACAAAAAGCCCAACATTTCATATTTTCATCCTTTTGGATGTATTTGCTATATGTTAAACACTAAGGAAAATCTGAACAAGTTTGATTCCAAAGCACAGAAGTGTTTCATGCTTGGATATTCTGAACGCTCTAAAGGCTACAGAGTATACAACACTGAGACACAGATTGTGGAAGAATCCATTCATGTCAGATTTGATGATAAGCTTGGCTCTGAAAAGCCAAAGCAGTCTGAAAACTCTGCAGATAGGGAAGTAGTCTTCATTGACTCTGAAGTTCCAGAAGCAGACAAAACTCAAGTGAAGGAACCAGAAGCAACGCCAGATGCTATTCCTTTAACTTCTCAGATGAACAATCTAAATATTTATGAAGAATCAACCATTAGAGGATCATCATCCAGAATTAAAGCTTCTCATCCAGACGATGTCATTATTGGAAAGAAGGATGATCCCATCAGAACAAGATCCTTTCTAAGATCATCTGAAGCATCACTATTTGGACTGGTGTCAGAAATTGAACCATCTTCTGTAGATGAATCTCTGCAAGACAATGATTGGATTATTGCTATGCAAGAAGAGCTAAATCAATTTACCAGAAATGATGTATGGGATCTAGTTCAAAGACCTCAAGGATTCAATATAATTGGTACAAAATAGGTCTTCAAAAATAAGTTGAATGAGAAAGGAGAAGTTGAAAGGAATAAGGCAAGGCTGGTTGCTCAAGGGTACAGTCAACAAGAAGGTATTGATTACACTGAGACATATGCTCCAGTGGCAAGGTTAGAATCTATACGCCTTCTTATTTCATTTGCTGTACAAAATAACATCACTCTGTATCAGATGGATGTTAAAAGTGCCTTTCTTAATGGTATTATAGAAGAAGAAGTTTATGTCCACCAACCTCCTAGTTTTGAAAATGAAAAATTTCCAGATCATGTTTTCAAATTAAAGAAATCTCTATATGGTTTAAAACAAGCTCCCAGAGCTTGGTATGAGAGATTGAGCAATTTTCTTCTGGAGAAAAATTTCATCAGAGGCAAAGTGGATACAACACTCTTTTGTAAATCAATTAAGAAAGATCTTCTAATTTGTCAGATTTATGTAGATGATATTATTTTTGGATCAACAAATATTATGCTTGGAAAGGAGTTTGCTACATGTATGCCGGCAGAATTTGAAATGAGCATGATGGGAGAACTCAGATTCTTTCTAGGAATCCAAGTTAATCAAACTCCAGAGTGCACTTACATACATCAGATCAAATATGTTAAAGAACTTCTGAAGAAATTTAACATGGCTGATAGTAAGCTGGCAAAGACTCCCATGCATCCTACTAGCTCACTTGGCAAGGAAGAGGTAAGTAAGAAAGTAGACCAGAAGCTCTACAGAGGTATGATTGGCTCTCTTCTTTATCTTACTGCTTCTAGACCTGACATATTGTTCAGTGTTTGTTTGTGTGCTAGATTCCAATCAGATCCTAGAGAATCACACTTGACAGCTGTCAAGAGGATTCTAAGGTATCTGAAAGGTACTTCTAATGTGGGTTTGTGTTACAGAAAATATGATGATTTCAAATTAGTTGGATTCTGTGATGCTGACTATTCTGGAGACAGAGTGGAAAGAAAAAGTACTTCTGGAAGTTGTCAATTTCTAGAAAGAAATCTAATCTCCTGGTACAGCAAGAAGCAACCCACAATTGCACTTTCAACCACAGAGGCTGAATACATTGTTGCTGCTGGATGTAGCACGCAGATGCTCTGGATGAAAAGTCAACTAGAAGATTATCAAATTTTTGAAAGTAACATTTCTATCTTTTGTGATAATACTTCTGCTATATGTTTGTCCAAGAATCCCATTTTACATTCTAAGGCAAAACATATAGAAATCAAGCATCATTTCATCAGAGACTATGTTCAGAAGGGAATCATAAATTTAGCCTTTGTTGATACAGATCATCAATGGGCAGATATTTTTACAAAACCCCTTGTTAAAGATAGATTCAAATTTATTCTGAAAAATATTGGTATGGATGTTTGTCCAAAATGATATTTGTCATAAGCAAATTTTTACAGATGCAAAAATGCCTAATGCTCTGAAGTATTTCTTATGATTGCTTATTTTATTCTGATCAATCTTTCTTTTGTGAAACTCTGAACTAACAATCTTTAGAAGATCTGAACGTTGGCTAATGTTTCATTTCTTAAGAGAATTCAGAACACATGCAAGCAAACACGTGTCACACCAAATCTGAAGAGGTGGCGTGTACATTACTGAAGAGACGTTTGAGGTGAAGTTTGAATAGTGAAAATCTTGATTTTCCCCCCAAATTGTCAGAAGCAATTAATGTTTGAAATGATTATTATTCTTTTCATTTATTGCTTGTTAAAACGTGCAAATTCTGACTGTTGGTATGTCTGAGTGTTTTAGTATAAATACATGACTTGTATTCACTTTCACACTTTTCACACTCTCAGAAAATTATATGCGTTTTCATCTTCTCTTTGCTCTGCATAAAAATCCTAAACCTAAGCGTTTGACAAAGCATTCTTCAATGGCAACTTCATCATCAACAGCTGCTCAATTCCAATCTTCAATGGCTGCAGTAACTTCTGCAAACATGGGTGTTTCTCCTTATTCTCCTCCCAAAAGAACTCTTTTAACTCCTGTTGAGAAGTTAGAAGTTTTATGTGAATCCATGGTAGAGTTTGATTCTCTTGCAGAAAATGGATTTGAGTTTCGTTCTATCATTGGAGCTCAAGGATGGGATAAGTACTTTGATAGACTCTTTGGACCAGTTTACCCTCTCCTTGTGAAAGAATTCTGGATCCATGCCTCAGTTTACCCCAAATTCATCCTATCTTCTGTATTGGGAAAAGAAATTATTATCACAGAAGATCTGATCAAAAAGTTAATTGGATATGAAGAAACAGATGGTGTTTCCCACTTGCCAGCTGGGCGTGTGGACATGGATGAGGTTTATGAAGAAGTGATGATTGCTGGTCAAGCTTCTAATAAATTCAAGGATCTGAAGCCTGACTACAAGATCTGGGCCAAGATCTTCATGGGATGCATCCATCATAGGAAGTCAACTAATTCTCCAGACTATGTCAATAATGAACAACTCTATTTCATGTATTGCCTCAGTCAGAGCACCAAGGTAGATCTTCCGTATATTCTTTTTATGCATCTGTGGAACCATATTAATGCATCTAGAGAGTATGTGAAAGAGAAAGGACAGAAGATCAGAACATGGACCCCCTTTGGAAGGTTGATCTCAGATCTTCTAACTGAGAATGGTTTGGTCTCTGCTCTGTACGCTGCTGGAGTTACAGAGGAATTGAAATTCATAATGGGAAAGCCTCTGAATGCTAAAAGTCTTCAGAGACTTAAGATAGTTGATGAACTCACAACAGCTCCCAAGAAGCTGAATGTGTCTGAACTTAGTCAGAAGAGGGTTCCTGTAGATGACTTTCCATTGTTCTTTGCTGAGGAGCCAAGACACATTGTAGTTATGTACATTGATGAATGTAAGAAGGAAGGAAAGCCTGTTCCTGCAAATGTGATTCAACTAGCTAGACAACCACTACCAGATGCAGAAGAAGAAGAAGAAGAAGAAGAAGAAGAAGCACAACTACAGAGGAAAAGGGCTCAGCCAGTAGTAGACTCTGCACCTGCTCAGAAGAAGGTCAAGATTGCTGAGAAGCCAAAGAAGCTCTTGAAGAGAAAAGAATCTAAAGACGCTACTTCTGTACCAGCCAAGAGGATCAAAATAAAAGGTACTAAATCTTCTGTATCTTCTACAAATATTGTTATAAATGACTCTAATATTAAGTCTGTTCCAAAACCACCCTCAACACAAACTACTTCTGTTACTGCTCCCAGTTCAAAATCACCACAAAAACAAACTTCTATTCCAACAACAACAACAACAAAAATCACTCAAACACCACCAGTCTCTATCCCTAAATCTTCTCTACCAAAAATCCATATCAAACAGTTTGTTCCATAAAAACAATCATCAAAACAACAACCATCAGAACAACAACCACAACAATCTGTATAACAAAAATCATCTGAACAACCAGAAAAACAACAAGAATCTCAACCAGAAAAAGCCTCTGAAAATCAACCACCTTCAGATAATCCATCATTAAAATCATCTAAACTCATTGCCCCTGTTACTTCTGAACCTACAAAAGTAACTTCTGCTCCCATTTCATCTGAACCAATCACCATTCCATCTGATTCACCCATCTTAGAACTACCATCAAAACCATCTGAAATTCCTTCAGAACCAACCAACACTTCTGAACCTCACATCCCTGAGACAGAAGTTCTTGATGTCACACCCTTAAAAACGGTGTTTCAAGTTTCTTCTACTTCCTGCACTCCAACCACCTCCTCAAACTACTCAGAATCAGACCTCCACCCAGATTTTCTAATCTCTCCATCTCAAAAATACTCTGATGTAAACCAACCTGAACCTCTTATACCTTCTAAAGCTCCCATTCCAGATCCTATTCCCACACCTACACCATCATCTGAGATTTTAATTCCCAATTCAAACCCAAGATCTTCTATATCTTGTGCCCAAGTATCTTCTCTATTTCATAATTTAGCCTATGGTTTCAAACTAAAAGACTTTTATGACAGAGTTGAACCTTCTGACCCCATCAACCCTCTGAAACCAAAACTCACCATGATCCTTCCATCTGTGATTCTTGATTACATAAAATCTATGTCAGATGTAGGATCTTTAGCAACCATATCATGTTCTGCAAAATCTGATAAAGCTGTTGCTTCAGCTCTGCCAATTACATCTGATACAAATGTTGCATTTGATGAACCACCCAAATCTGCCTTCCAACCCTACTCAAATGAACCTTTTGATGTAGTTACCCTTCACACCAGAGCAAAACCTCATCTGTTTAACACTTTAATCAGATCCAAAGAAAAAGCTCCTGAGATACCCTTCATTCCATATTATCCTCCTCCTCTGATTTCTATTCAGAAATCAATTTTTCCACCAACTCCCCAACCTAAACCTGTAACTCTGGAAACTCTGTTATGTCCAAAGCCCAGACTTAATGTTGATCATTTATTTCAAACCTTTTTGCATGAAATAAAGTTGTATTTAGGTATTGTTCAGAAGAAATGCTCAGCAACAATGGATGCCAAAGAATCTGACATCATCTGGAATGGATTCATCAAAAGATTCAACTCTGTGGCCTCAAATCTGAAGAACATCTGTTCTGATGATGCGAAGCTCAGATTTGCTGAGGCTGCAAGGACTCTATTCTGGACTGTCAAGAAATCTGATCATCTGCTCCTTACAGATGCTCCTCCTCCATCAACAGAATCTACTGATATTGCATCTGAGGAAAATCCGTTGGCTATGACTCTTGTAGACCTTCCTTCTAACTCCACTGCTCCAGACTCTACAGAACCAATGGAAATTGACTCTGTTCAAGCTCCAGAACCTAATCATACTTCTTCATCTGAGTTAAAGAAAGAAAACCCAGATTTTGAAGATAAGATTGCTGCTCTTGAAGCTGGCCAGTCAGAAATCAAGTCTTGGATGGCAAAGCAGGATAAGAAGTCTGAGGATATGACAGAATGGATGTCAAAGCAAGATGAAAAGAATGAAACTATGGCTAAGTGGATGTCCAAGCAAGAGCAATCATCCTCTGAGATTACAGATCTATTGAAGATGCTTTTGTCCAAACACTCTTAGATTTTTTTTTCATTCTAATGTTTTTGCATCTGTTGTTTGCATATGTACTTTATTGCTATATCTTCTGATGTTTGCCTATGTACTCTTGATCTGATCTTATGAATGAATCAAAGTTTTCTCCATTGATTTATCTTATTTACTGTTTCCTTTTAATTGTCTTTTTAAAGTGTTACTTTTTGCTTATGACAAAAAAGGGGGAGAAAATATAGATCTGAACTGTTTAATATAACTTCACCAGAATGAAACTTCAGACATATTTATTCTATCTAACATTTAATCTAACTATTTCAGAACACTTGATAAGTAAATTCTATAAAAGAAACTCTGAGTCTCTCAAATCATTTGAATGTTATCAAACTCTGAATCTTAAATCTGCAAGACATTCTGACCTTCAAATGTTAAAAGAACAAACAAGATTTAATTCTGAAGATTACTCAAGACAAAAGGGAAGTTTCTATTCCTTATTTGTATTTAACTCAGGGGGAGATTCAACATCTCAGGGGGAGTTATAATTCTAATATTTTCAATTAAACAAAATTTCTGATGCTTTTTGTCATCATAAAAAAGGGGGAGATTGTTAGAACACAGATTGGTTCTTAATACTATCTCTTTGTTTTGATGATAACTATTAGGAAATTTTGTATTTAAGAATTATATACTCTAAACTTTGCTTGAGAGTTTTTACTGCAGATAGTAAAGATATTAACACTCTAGAAGCAAATCTGAATGGTATACAAGAAAGTAACTGACTCTGAAGCGCCAGATGCACTCATTAGAAGATTCTGATTGCTGCCAACAGAAGATTCTGAGCGTAGCCTCCAGAAGAATCTGAAGCAAGAAGCTCCAGAAGATTCTGAAGCAGAAGCTCCAGAAGATTCTGAAGCAGAAGCTCCAGAAGAATCTGAAGCAAGCAGAAGCATCTGAAGCAAGTCAGAAGCATCTGAAGCTAAGAAGAATATTGTATGAAGAGTTTTTCAAAGCATAGTTTCTACAGAAGATTCTGAAAGTACTAAAGCTGTCAGTACTGAAGTTTTGTGTCAAATATGCTCTGATGATTAACACGCTGAAAGCACACATGCTGCAGAAAACTCTGATCCAGCAAGCTCTGATCACCATCAGAAGACTCTGACCCAATCAGACTCTGATGAACTTGCTGAAAACTGAAGAAGAAATATTCAAAGAATATATCCGTTGGAGTAAATCAAACGTCTCTTTCCTCATTTATGCTAGACACAAGAACACAGACAAAAAGGATTTTTCTGTGCTTTCTTCTTCTAGGAAAGGTCACTTGATGTAAAGACAAAAAGGCTCAGACCTTTTTGGGACACTCTTCTCAATGCTCAGCTCTCCCTTAGATCAGCTGCCTATAAAAGGAAGACTCCACCAAATTCTTCAGTGAGACATTTTTTTGCTGAAAAGAAATTGAAACATTCAAGCTCTCATATTCTCATATTCTTCTTAGAATTATTTGTACTTAAACTTAAGAGAAACATCACTGTTGTGATAAAAGCTTTTTAGAAGCATTCTTACTCTTGTATTAGATTTACATTGATTGTAAAGGATTTCCTTAAGAGGATTCAGTTGGAATCAGTAGCTCTTGAGAAGACTAAGAACAGTTGTTCTTAGGTGTTACTATTGTAATCTATTTGATTAAATAGTGGATTAAGTCCTTGTTGAGAAAGGCAAATCACTCTAGGAAGGGTGGACTGGAGTAGTTGAGTTCAACGAACCAGGATAAAAATAATTGTGTTTTTATTCTAAGTTTTTAATCTTCCATACTTATTCAACCCCCCTTCTAAGTATTTTCTCACCTTCATTCGGGGGACTGCCTACGTCTACATTGCACTATGGTCTTGACGGTCGGGCTGATGTACAGCTGATGGCAGGCGACCTCGGGGTCGAGTCCGGGCATTTCTGCAGCGCTCCAGGCGAAGAGGTCGGCATTCTCGCGGAGACAGACCTGTAGTTGTTTTTCGCTAAGTCTGGGAGTCCGACGCCGATCTTCACGGTTCTGCTCTTGTCTTCCCCGAGTGTGACGATCTCGAATTCACCGTCCGGGATGGGTCGTGCTGGGTGGGTGGGTTGCCCGTTGGACTGGTTGGCTTCGCTGGTCCTTATTTCGTGATCGTGCTCTTCGGTGAAGCGGCTGTCGAGGTCCACGGATCCAACGAGCTCCTTTGGTTCGCTCTTCGGCGTCATGGTTGGGGTTGCCTTCTTAGTTGCTGGAGCGATGGTGTCCAAACCTTTCAGCGCGGCCTCGAAGCACCTCCAGGCAGCCTCGATGTCCCCGTTCAGGGTCACCATGGCCCCCCACTTCGTATAGTACTTCATCTTTAGGTGGACAGTGGAAGGCACCACGGTGAGTTCTGCTATCGTCGTTCTGCCCAGGATAAATTTGTAGAGGGACGGGCACTCGATGACTAAGAAACTGATGCTGATTTCCTTGGCCGTTTCTTCTTCCTCAAACGTGACTTTCAGCTCCACGTACCCCTAAGGTCTCGTCGTCGTCCCATTGAACCCCTGAAGGTCGGAGCCTATGTAAGGGGACAGGTTGGATTCGTCGAGTCGGAGGGTCGTGAAGAGGTGGGTGTACATGATGTCCACCGAGCTGCCTCCATCGACGAGGATGCGTCTGACATCGAAGTTCGCCATCCGCGCCCGTATTAACAGGGGATGTTGGAGTTGGGGGAGATCCTCGAGGTAGAATGTGATCGGGTTGGATCGACCGCGAAACTTTTCGAGCGTGCTCATCTTACTGGAGTTGCTTGTGATAAGCTCGTCAAATTTTCTTTTCACCGATCCTATGGACAGGTTCCTTGTGGCACCGCTCGAGATGACCATGGCTTTAGCAAAGTATTCCCACCGATTGGTTGACCGTACTGGCTCCACGGGTAGGTCAGGACCGTCGGGGAGGCCGGACTCTCTATCCGCGAACCAGTCCTCGGGGCGGCTGACGCACAGTGTGACCTGGAGTCCGTTGTCGCCATCGGAAGAGGGGAGCTCTTTGACTTTCTTGGCCTCGGGGCCTTCTTGCCTCGGGGCCTCCCCCACGGGTGTATCTCTTTAGGCGGCCGTCCTTAATCAGGATTTCGATCGCGTCCTTGAGATGGATGAAGTCTTCCATCATGTGCCCGTGGCTCCTATGGAATCAGCAGTATTTTGACTTATCCACATTGGGTTTGGGGGGCGTCGGCCTGGGGAAGCGGACACCTCCCTGGGCAAATTCAGTTTTGGCGCACTCGGCCAGTATGTGCTTGTGGGAAGCGACTAAGGTCGTGTATTCCGTGAATCGACCGGCGGGGCCGCGCTGTTCGCGTTGTTCGCAAGGGCGATCTTCTCGACGGCGGTCACCTCCACGCCGCTGGCTTGAGGCTCCGTCATCTCGGTGCCCGCGAGGGGCCTCCCTGTCTCGGGTGTCTCATGCGGAGTTGGCTGCTTGGGTTTCCTCGAACCGGATATAATGCGCGGCTCTGTCGAGGAAATCCTGCAGGGAAACTGGTCGGTGTATGCCCACGGCCTCGTAGAACTTGGAGTCGCGGCGTAGACCCTGCTCCATTAGGTAACGCTTCATCTCGTCTGACGTCGTTACCTGCACTGCTTCCCGTGTGAATCTTTCAATTTACTTTTGGAGAGGCTCGTCGTGGGCTTGGATTATCGCTCTGTGGGCGGCTTCTGTCTTCGGGTGGCGTCGGGACGCTGTGAAGTGTTTTGAAAATAGGTCCTTCAGGACCCTCCACGACATAATCGATTCGGGCTCCAGACTTTTGTACCATGTCATGACGCCTTTCCTTAGGGTCGTCGGGAATATCCTACACTTGATAGCTCCTCGGACGTTTCGGTAATCGAGCATGGCCTCAATGTCTTCCAGGTGATCGTCCGGGTCGGAGGTACCGTCATACGTCGAGAGCGTCGGAGACTTCTCCATCCCTTGGGGGATGGGGGAGGCCATGATTTCTCGGGACAAGGGAGTCATGTAGTCATCTTCGTCGCTGAGAGCGGGTGACCGAGGAGGAGATGGGCCGTTTAGTATAGGCACCTGGTTTCGAGTCCTCGGCCTTCTGACCGGGGGTTCGACGCGCGGGGGCCTGGTCAGTATTGTGACCGTGTTCTGCCGCCTCCCGCGAACTTGTCTCGTCGGGGATCTGGTGCGCTCCCGCACTACTTCCGTTCGGGGCCTCTCCAGCCGAGGTCGTCGATTTCTGGGTTGAGGCGAGGGGCTCCTTGAGCCCCCATTCTGGTCTTTCCACGGAGGGGACCTCCCACTCCAGCGCTCCAATTCGAGCATTCTACTGAAACAATAGCCGGTTCGTCTGGTTGATGGCTGCAAAGAGGGAAGACACTGTTGGGTCTGCTCCTGCCGGGACGGGAACGGGTTGGAACGCCGCTGGGCTCTGGGGCCGGTGGTCATCCTGGCGTGTCGGTTCTGCGGACGACGGAGATGCAGTCTGCCCGTCTCTCTCATCGGTCTCCACTGGGCGTGACGTCTCCGTTTGCTTGCCACCGTTTGCGGCGGCGTTGAGCATGAAGTCGTGCACGGTATCATCGTGGTGTGGGCTAGCCATGATCGTGGAGTGTTGGTGAAACTTTGGTTTTCTGCTCGGAGTAATGGGAAAGTTTCTGTTCCCACAGACGGCGCCACTAATCTGACCCGATTAGAAGGGGATCACGGGCTGACCACATGCTGTTGGGCTGCTATCTGTTCACCGGTGATGAGGAGGAGAAGGGGGGTGTACCTGCAAGACACTCCGATGTCAAAGTAAGGAATTGGGCAGAGTGAGAGAAAAGTACAGAAAAGGGGTAAGAAGTGTGTTACCTGACCCTCTTGAGGAAGAGGGTATTTATAGAGAGACCCCAGCGTTGGGCCAACGGTCACTTGCGTTGGGCTGGATGGCCAGGCCCAACTCAGGTGACTTCTAGGGCTTACGTGGCGTAGTGAAGACCAGGACGTGGTCTTCACCCTAGTCCAACTGTCCCGTGGTCTCCGGAAACTGGGTTTGACCTGCTCTTTCGGAGGTGGGTAGTTGGGGGATGACGTGTCCCCGCTGAGGGGAGCACGTAGAGAACGTGCGTGCGGCACGTTGTTCTCCCGCGGAGGGGAGCTCGCGAGGTTCCCCGAAGGTGTGTCGTTCTCCCCGCGGAGGGGAGCACACGAGGTGTGGAGGAGACACGTTGCCCTGATCGACGGCATGGGGGTTCTGCCCGAGGAGGGCTAGTCTGTCCGGCGAGGAGAGAGCGCAGAGGGCGTCTTGAGGCACGCCGTCCTGCTCGGCGGGAGCATGCCCTGCCCGTTGAGGGGGGTCGCGTGCCCGGCCAGCCTGCTTAAATCGTATTGGGCCTTGGTTGTGCATCAGTGGGCTGGGCCGCGAGGCGAGGCCGGGCCCAGGCCAGAACAGTTTCTTTGTCATAATTTATTCTATGTTATAATTTATAAGGTTATTTACTAGCAAGTATTATTATTTGAAATTAAAGGTGTTTAAAGTCAAGACACCAAGAGACCAACACGTTTCTCACGTTGTAGATATTATTTGATGTAATTATATGTAAATTGTATGTTGTTTTCTACCATTTTGATTTTGATGTAATTATGTGTAAATTGTATGTTGTTTCTGCTCTATTTACGATTCTAAAAATTCAGGTTAAAAAATTGGAAATTCTTTAAAATTAAAAAATTATATTAAACAAACCAAATCATTTCACCACAGTTGGTTCTTTCAACCGTGGTTATATATGTAAGTGTGCTATTCATATTAAAAAAATCCCCAAAATGGTATTGTTGGTGTTGAACCTATTGGGTCATGAGGAGTAGCATTAACATTGGACCAAGAGCAACACAAGTGAGAGAGACATCACATATTCACCCAAAATGTTAAGGTGATAGGTGTGTGAATTCTCCAACTTATAACTGCTCAAATGTTCACATTTATAACTAATGTGAGACTCTAACTCACACTTGACTTATTATTCTCAACAAAATCTAGGACTTTAAATCATTTCATTACGGTTGTTTATTAGAACCGTGGTGCAATGTATCATGCTTACATAATTTTTAATATAGTTATAACTTGTTAAAATATTAAGCAAAACATGTGTTTTGTAAGTTAGTACTTTAACGGTAAAGATCAGTCGTCTCAGCTCAGAGTTCTTTTAAGGATTAGGTTTTTAGAAATATTTTTTGTTAACTCTTGGTTACTTTATTCTAATAGAATTTTTTATAATTGATTTTGACAAAAGGTGGCATATGTGGCATTCCAAGCCCAATCATAATTTTAAAAAAAATTAAATCTTTTGTAAATCATACGGACATCTTTTTAGAAACTCTTTTTATTGTTTATTTTTTGAGTTTAATAGACATGCATCGTTGGTGTTAATAAATTTTATATGATCATCTGATAAAAAACTATTAATCTATTAAATTATTCAAGTCATTTTTAATTATCAATATGATATAGAAGGGTGCACGTTGTTCATTGAATAACAAAATAAATGTATTTTCTATTTTTCTATTTTTTAGAGTGAGGCTTAGAGTGTCAAAATATGCCTAAATTTGAAGACTACTTATAGACGAAAATTCAAAAAATTTAAGAGAAGAAGACAATCTAATTATAATATTCTTTAGTGTTTTTTTATTTTATTTTTATAACCAACATCTTAGAGTGAAAATTCATAAATGAATGATCTTTGAAATCATAAAAATAAAAATATAAAGAAAACAATAATTAATTAAGTCTAAGCATAATAACTAAACAAAAACTATCCAATAATCTAGCATAAGGTTTATTGCATGTTTTTTTTATGGTGTAACAACTCATTCTTTCTTGTATAGTTTGTGTACAATCTTTTGAGAGTTGTACTCATATAAACCTACACCACTTTAACAAATTCACAATAACTTTTAACACACTTCCACTTATAGGGCAACATGCATACAATACTTTTTGGGCAATCAGAATCGGTTGTACATTCATTATTTTCTGTAATGAAAAAAAGAATGAAATAATGTTATTAGAATAAGATAAAAGATAGTTTAAGAACTATAAAATTAATAAGTTTTTAAAAGGATGAAAAAAGAATTACCTTTTATGCTCTTTGCAATAAGAAATACGGAAATAAATAAAACCAAGGCATACACAAAATTATAGGTTTTAGCCATGTTTTTCTCTCTTTACATGTCAAAAATATAATATAATTTGATCAATTTATAGAGTATAATACACATACTAACCTAAAAAAAAATATTTTTACCTCTTATGGATTTGTAAAAATATTCTCTTTAAAGTTAGAACCATTTTAAAATGTCTCTTAAGTAGATTAATGTGATGTTTTTGTCTCTTTAACATACTTAATAAATGGTGTGACGTGAAAAACTTGTTAAAAATAAGATTGCATTCTTTTTAATTGACATTAGGCTCTTGATGATTGAAAAAGAAACTTTAAAATGTAAAAAAAATAGGTGGATCATGGCAATTTTTTGGCAATATATTGTAGATTTTTAATAATAAATCATTTGATCTTAGGAAATAGGCATAAAGTTTCCCAGTTGTCTAATTTCTTCAATATTCCGCCATATAAAGTATTTTATGCACATTGAAATGCTGCAGAATAAATTGGAATTTTTTAAAACACACTTTGGTGTTTCTGAAAGTGGCTTTTCATTGATTCTTTTGTAAATTCTAATTTTTATGATAAAAGATAATGTGGTGTTGGTTTCTAATAAAAATAGTTTATAGAAATCATTTAAGACAAAGATTGGGAGTTCAAATTGATAATTCATGTTAACTAACAATATTCTTGGCACCACAACTATGGTTCTATGTTTTAAACAAATTGGTGATCACAACTGAACAAGGAAAGAATAAATTACAAATATTATAAGTCATAAAGCAAGTGTAAGATAAAGTGTTCAAAGTTTTAGATAAAATAATTAAACAAAACTAAATCAAATAATCAAAAGGAATTGAAGTTGGGAAGTTGCGAAACCACACCTTAAATTGCGCTTAGTATTTTATCTTGTATTTGATCAGTTAAATATAAATGAAGCAATAGTAATATTGGCGTACTAAGACGATGCACACACAACTAAAACCATTTGAAAATTTTCATTTTTTTTAAAACTTCTTAAAACTAATGCAGGTATTTAAACGATTAAAAAGCAATTATGATCAATTAGGGAAGGAAGATTTATTGTCTAATCAATTAGGCTCTTGTAAGAGTAACACATCCTAATCAATTATGTAGCCTGTAATCGATAAAGTGGCGTTCTAGATTAGAAATTCCTTTTTATGACTTAACCTAATCAATAAAGTTGTTGATCTAATCAATTAGGAAACGGCCAGACTAATTAGTTGTTGCCTTTTAGTGCCAAGTTTTTTACTATATAAGAGAGTACTTTTCTAACTTCTAAGCAAATTTTTCTAGATAATCTAATCTCCTATCTCACTCCTTCTCATTCTTTAATAAATTTTATTCAATAGAAATTGACTTAGTGTTGAGAGAGTGAAAATTTTCATTTTATAGTTATGTTTTTGTGTTATACGTTGAATTTGTATATTAATGAGTTTAGTATTCTTGTGTTGTTGTAACAGATTTGAAGGTTGCAAGTTAAGCTTGTAAAAAGCTTGGTGTAAAGCTGTCGGGATGAACCTATGTAAAATTTTAAGTTGTTGTTTGGAGAAATCTCAAGTTGATCGCATGGTTTAAAATTGAATCAGTATAATCTCAGTCATGATCTCTCTTATCTTATCTCTTTAACTTTTTTATTATTTATCTTTTCCGCTGCTTAATCTCAACTTATATCATATTCTTAAAATAAATCTTTTCAAAATAAATTGTTTTAACATTTAGAATTCAAATATTACAATTTACCCATACCTCTTGTGTTTATAGTTGTTTATTCAACAAGTGGTATTAGAGTCTAATTTCTGTTATAAGACTAATCGTCTTATGAGGTAATATGATAACTTCAGACATTTATTTTAATAAGAGTCTTCCTTTGAAAAAACTCTCACCTTTTAATAATGAAGGGTATACCATATGAAAAGCTAGAATAAAAATGTTTTGAGACTATTGATTTTGATTTGTGGGATTATGTTCGATATGGTCCTCTGTCCCTTCTCATTTCATAAATAATAAAATAGTGAACAAGTCGTGAGAGTTATGGACCACGAATGAAAAAGAAAAAGTGCAAAGCGATTTTAATTTTGAGTACTTGATGACAAATGTGTTCAACATTAGAGAGTATAATTATACTTCTAATTGTATTACTGTCAAAGAAGTGTGGGACACCCTTGAAATGACCTATGAAGTTTCTAATAAGACCAATATGGAAAATATTAAAACACTAGACCATTAATTAAAAATACCAAATGAAAATGAAGAAAATATTTATAGATAATTCCCAAATGTTAAAATTTTTGGCTGTATTTTTAAAACTTACATCTCTAACAAGTATCGGAGATACGATTTTTGTTAATAACTTACAAGAATTATTAACTGAGTTAAATATTACCAAGATGTTGAAAGAAGAAGAATCAATGCAAATACTTGAAAATGATATAGAAATCAAGAAGGAGATTATGAAGGAAAATCCAAACGTATATGAAGAATCAAGTGAATTGATAAACCTTTGTCTTATGAACAATTACGAAGATGATGATGAGGTAATTAATCTTTCCTATAAACAAATGTACGATCTTAGTATAAAAGTTAACAAAAGGAAGATGAGATTATAATTGAAATGAATAAGCTTAGAAAGAGCACCTGAAATGATAATTTAAATTGTAAAAGCTATGAGTTTGTTAAAAGTGAATTAGAAGATTTGTATGAAAAATGCTAAGAAAATTCACAAAAGGAAGAGATTAGATGAGTTCCTAGGTGCTCTGAGAATTATCAGTTGGGATAATTAGAGTAACTAGTGATCTCATATTGATTTAATTAATATTATTCGACTCTGACCTTTTATTAATTGATACAATTGAGGCATTTTGATAGCCTTAATATTGGACATTTTACCAATTAATACTATTTCTATCACCCTTATCAATTTAGGCTTACCAACTTCTAATAATACTCTTATGTATTATTTTTCTTTCATTTTCCTTTTCCTTTCCAACAAAATAGAAGGCTTGAGAGAAAGAGAAACATAGTAAGAGTTAGAGAGAAAGAAGAAGAAAACCTAGAAGTGGGAGAAGAGGAAGTCTTCATCATTCATCTTCATTAATTACGACTTCTTCATCATCATCAAAAGGTGGGTTCTAGTTGAAGGTGCGAGAAACACAAGACATTGGGGTTTGAATTGAGTTTCACCAAATATAATCTTTTCAAACTTTTTATACCAGAGTTAACGTGTGAAAGAAGAAATAATGAACACAAATATTTTTATCCTGGTTCACTGTTAACTAAGTTACTCCAACCACCTGCCAAGGTGATTTCACCTTTAAAAAGGACTTAATCCAATAATCTTGAAAGATTACAAACTGTTCGTATAAGTGTTTAGGAAAACACCTTAGCCCTCTCAAGTATACAGTGTAACACTTAGCCACTTGAATAAACATAATTCAAAGTGATTACAGACGTGTATACAAGAATGCTTCTACATAAGCAGATTACACAATATTTAAGCTTAATAACACAACAATGTTAATTGCAAGATACGAACAAAAATTCCTTGCAGATTTACAAAACTATATAGAATATATCTCACGCAAGATTTGTGCATCGTTTTAATATGAGTTTTGTAGACCATAATGCTAACGTTCCAATTCTTTCACGTCTTTCTTTTATAGTTGGAAAATAAATTCGTTGAAGGGTAGAATAGGAAATAGAAATCTAGCTATTATTTCCCCAATGTTCAATGTGAAAGTGTCAGACAACATAGTAACAAAAGAATGTCTTTGTGTTACTTTAGCAGGATAGTGGACAATGTAATTTATACTTTTATTTTTATCCTTTCATGCAAATCATTTTTGATCTTTAACTTCTAATCTTCAGAGGCCTCAAATATATGTTGATGAAGCATGTTGCAGAAGGATCTAAAGTTGAGTCCTCATAAACTAAGTCACTAGAAGTGATGTCTTCAGAATCTTCAGAATTTGTTCAACAAAAATCATTATTAGAGTCATTAAAACATGATTATTAGAGTCTTTCAAAACTTGAGTCTTCAGAGTCTTCAAAAACTATCATACCAAACTATGATCAGAAGCACTTGTACTAACGTTCTTTAGAACTGTTGTATTAGAAGAATTCCAGAATCTTGACTTGATTTTGTAACCACCTTATATTTTCTTCTAGAGTGTTGAGTTCAGAGCCTGATGGCGTCACACGCCTTTCTATCAGAATCAGAACCTATTTAACCAAAAGCTACACACTAGACAAAAAAACAGTTAGAGTATAAAATTATTTTCTTAGATAACATGTGAGATTATCATCAAAACTTAAGGCCAGATGCAGAACCAGATCTTTTTCTTACACTAGTTAGACATTATAGTTATAGAAGTTGGAAAGGTTAGGTTTGGGAAAAGATGAAATTATTAATATGACCTCCTACTTCCATGGGAATCTTTTGAATGTGTGATTGTCGCATCGCTGCAAAGAGGGGCCGACAAGGACAGAAGAGTCGCCACCGTTTGTTATTTATCCCAGAAGAGGGAAATGAAACGATCAGAGAAAACGTACGAAAAAGGGAGAAGATAGGTCATCACAACCAAATCTCGGGTTCGGGAGTCGATTACGCAAGGGGAAGGTTTTAGCACCCCTCACGTCCGTCGTACTCGACGGGATCCATGCTTGTTATCTATCTAAAGGGTGTTTATCTATCTAAGCTACAGGCCACAGGGACAAAAGATAAAAAATAAAAGAGACTCGATAGAGCATCACCGCTCTATGCCTACGTATTCCCTCGTGCAATGGTAAAGTCAGAGTCAACGTAGTTCGGAAAACTATGGGTGAAGGTGGGGAAGGTTGCTCGCCAAGACATCGCCGTCTTGTGCCTACATATCCTCGTCTGGTACGAGAAATCAGAGCAAACGTAGTTCGGGTAGGGTTAAAACTTAGTTCTAGCAGTTAGGCGTATGCAGTTCGACCATTGGAGACTTAGGCGTTACCTGTTTGCGGTAGAACCAAAAGTTAACAAAACTCTCTTTATGAAAAAGGTTTTCCAAATTAATCCCAAAGTTTAAAAATATTTTATGTTTGTTTTTGAAGTCTTTTAAGAAAGAAGTGAATTGAATTTGGTCTGTAATTCATGTTGCACTAAAGACTATGACTTAGGAGCGAATGCGTCGCATATCGTCCAAAGGACATACGCTAAACACTCTAGACAATTGAGAGGAGGCCCCCAATCATCATTTCCCAAATGCTTAAGGCTCATAGCATACAAAATTTATTATCCTTTATTAAATGACTTGAAGAAGTTTGAAGATGAGAAGAGAGAGGCACAACTCTAAAGGGAGACTAAACTCAACCTAGTGTTCTCATATAAAGTGCACCTATGATTGGGATGAAAAGGGAATGCTACTTAATGTTATCATACATGGATTCAAACCTAAGGTCTATCATAATCAATCTTGAACAAGAGAGATTAGAGATCCTAAGGGAACATGGCAAAGAAAACAAGAAAGAAGCATAAGATGAAAGAAAGAGAAAATGCAAACATGCAATGCACAACAAATATGAAGAAAAAGGGAGGAACAAAGTGTGGGGTAGTAGCCTCCACAAGCACATATTCAACCTCAAGCATGCAAACGAGAGATGCAAACAAGAAAGGAAAGCAAACTAAAGAACTTTAACAAGTTCAAGCCAAAAGTGAGATGAAGTGGGAGAAAAAGAATTCCTACAACCACTTGTACATCAATCACTAACCAAGGCAAAGAAAACAAGCAAGAAAGAAAGAAGAATAAGACATGATCAATGTAAGGATGGGAGATAATATGAGGGCAGCAAGCCATGCAAAGAGGCAACTCAACCAAAACAATCACAATGATCATGCAAAAGAAACACACCAAAAGTTCTCAAAATGAATCACCATTTAAGACAAACTCAAAGTACCTCCAAAGGAGGGACCAAATCATCTTAAATGGGATTAAAAGGTCCTAGGACATAGGTGAGAACAAGAGAAAGGAATGCACAAAGAAAAGAAGAAAACACACCAAAGCAAGTTGCAAGATTAGGCATGGTAAAAGACCTAGGTCCCAAACACTTTCAACATTTGAAACCAAATGGAAGGCCTAAAAAGAATGCAACTCACCACAAGAACCAAACAAGTGTATGACTTAAAAATTGGCAACCAACCACCTCAACATGTTAGGAATATTAATTAAAAAGAGTTGGGAGCATATGGAATCCACATATGGAATCCACAAGGGTTATTTCCCATCAAAACTAGGTCAAGTGTGTGTATGAACCATCCTTAGGGGGTAGCTTGACTTGCAAGCTACTCCAAAAATAGGAAAATACTTCAAATAAATCCAAATAAAATTCCAAAAGCACATAAGGATATTGGCAACCAGAGGCCAAAACAACTCAACCAAAGTCCATTCAAAACATCACCAAAGGAATTGATCCACAAGGGTGCACCATTTTGAAGGAGGGTTATCGAGGGTCAAACAAATGGACTTGAAAGTCAACCAAAAATAAATCAAATCAGGGTCAAAACCATCCTCTAAGACCTCTCAATTCATTATTCAAATGAGGAAAAAGTCTCAATCATTGGAGGTAAAAAAAATGGCCAAGAATCAAGCATGAAATACAAAGGAACAATTGAAAAACAATTCAAAAACACCTCCAATTATAAAATTCCATTTTAATTGAAAAATAAAAGGAACATGAAAATAAAAAAATATCAAAAATTAATTAACACCCTAAGGTGTCAGAAAATATTTTTGGGGGAATTTTAAAATAATTGGAGCTATTTTTAATTGATTAAAATCAAATCATAAATGAAATAAAAATAAAAAAAAACAAATAATAGGAGCGTGGTGCAAATAGCAAGAAATCAGTTGAAAACATTGGGCTCAATCAGAAAGGGGGTGCGCATAGCAAACAAGGCCCAAATCCAAAAGAATTTAGCAACTAATTAAAACGATGCGTATCATTAATTGACGTGGCTGGTCAATCTCCACGTATGCACAGTCAAACAAATCCTGGACGTTCATCAAGCATGGTCAACAGGTCAAGCATGGACAACTCAGCTTGGCCTGAGTTTGAACCAGACGACGGAGCCCTAGTTCCGGTCGTCTTCTCCGGCGAGGTGGACGGAGTTTAGGTTCCAAAAATCCACAAAATCAAACAAAATCTTATATTAAATTAAACATCTCATCACGTAGGTTCCAAATCCAGTCTCCAAATTCATTTATCATGCATAATAAAAGAGAATCGAACGGTTGAAAATTTGAGAGCACAACTGGAATTTCATCAAACAGCACAATCAAGCAATCAAACTTTGCCTACAAGATGTAGGACTTTATATGCCACAAGAATGAACCTAAAACAATGCCTATCATGAGAGAAATTTGAGGAAGAAGATTACCTAACAAAGACACTCTGTTGGTGCTTCAATTGAGGTTAAACTTGCTTGCAAACGTGCAGATCAACTCCAAATTACTTGAGGAATAAGAAGCTTGCTTCAATTTGGCTTGAATTGATCTAGATCTGAGTTTCCAAATTTGAATTTCTCTCTTGAATTCCAAAATTGGTTATGCTCTTCCTTCCACGAAAAATGCAAAAGTGAGAGCTCCATTTTGATTCTGAGCTTATATATTATGGATTTGGGAATGAGTTGGAGGCCCGTGAGGCTTGATTCATTTGAATTTTGAAAATGCCCCATTCTTGGTATGTGCTCATGCACACGTGAAACCCTCACCATATACACTTGAAATTCATTCCATTTTACAGTTGAGGACTTGAATTGATCATTGGGATTGAATTTGGGCTTTGATATGGTCCAATTAAAAAGTTGGGAAGTGAATTTTCTTCTTTAAGCAACTTCAATTTCCACGTGCTTTTCACTTCATACACAAAAATAAATTTGGTCATTTTGTTTGTTGGAGTATTGTGAACCAAAATGAGTACAAACATGGCATGAAAATGGCCTTTAACCAAATCAATTGAATTCACTTTAAGAAGTCCTTTTTCACTTGAAATTTATTCACCAATGTCTCTAACCACTCATAATTCATGCCAATCTTGAGTTCCATGATGAAATTGAGGTCATTTGGGACAAACTTCATGTTGGTGAAAGTTTCATTTGAAGTACACAAAGGTATGAACATGACCTATAATCTCAATTTTCCCAAAATACTCCTGCCTTGCAAGCTTCATAACTTGAGTTCTACAAATGAGATGAAGGACTTCTAGGACTTTTTGGAAAGCTAAGATCATAAGTAACAACTTTCATGTTTATCAAAAGTTGAGGGGAAACACGAATCTAGGTCAAAAGTGTCTTGGAAGTTGGTTGAATTTTGTTAACTGAAAAATATGTTCATTTGAGACCTATAACTTGATGGCATCATAACTTGAGTTCCACAAACCCAATGGATGAGTTCTAGTACATAAAAGAAATCTTAGAACATGCCCTACATGTCTCATGTTTGCATCAAAGTGAGATTACACTTGTATCTTGAGATATGTGGTCTTGAAGTTAGACACTAAACAGGGGATTTTACACTAACAACCTTCTGAAACCCTAATTTAGTAACTTCTCACACTCTTGATTCTCCTTGTTTGAAATTGAAATAGCATACTAGATGTCTCTATATGACTTCCCATTACTCCTATGACTTAAAACCAAGTCTCAATCTCCTTCAAATCCACAGTTGACTTTGCACTAAGCAGATGAAACCCTAGATGCACAAACTTTGACTGTACCCTCTTGCAAATGATATGACCACTTAGATAAGCTCCTCCATGACTTCAAAGCATTCAATGAGCTCCTCCAACATCTCCTATCCATAACCATGTCCTTGTGAACCCCTGATGATCTTCAGTTGACCTCCAAGATAGGAGATAAGCCACACTTATCAATCTTCTCCCTTAGAGAACTTTGACCACTTCTTGATGAGTGTAGGCATTTGATAAGCTGAGTATCCACTCTTGGTTGAGCTTGGAAACCTTGATAACCTTCTATTGGATGGTACATCTCTCTTGATCCCCTGCAAAAGACAATGCTATGCAAATGCAAATGCTAAAGAATAAAATGAAACACAAGCCAAGTAAAGAACAAGGTTGGGCAAATTTTGGGGTACAACAACTGCCCCTATTCAAGCGACTTGGACTTGAATGAGTGAAAAACGAACGGCTTTCAAACAATCAAGGTAAAAGATGGGTGAATACCAAAGAACTCGGAAATTTGCCAACTGCGAAATAGAACTGCAAACCTTCTTGGGGACAAAAATCTCCGGAAATAACGGAATCTGATAGTTGCAACAGCAACAAAACTAACCGATTACCAATCAGAAAGCATCAACACGCAGCCGGAAGAAACATCTGCTAACATGCAGGCAACGACACTGAGTCGGAAAGATCATATGATATCACCATCAGGCATCTATTGAAACAATAGGCATCGAACCCGAGGGTTGGTTCACCACGCAGTTGAGAAGGAAACATCTGACATCGCCGCCAGGCATCTGTTAAATAAAAAGAGGCATCGAACCCGAACGTAGACTCAACCCGAAGCTGAGAAGGAAACATCTGACATCGCCTCCAGGCATATGTTAAATAAAAACAAGCATCGAACCCGAAAGCCGGCTCAACCTGAAGCTAAGAAGAACATCTGACATCGCCGCCAGGCATCTATTAAATAAAAACAAGCATCGAACCCGAAGGACGGCTCAACCCGAAGCTGAGAAGGAAACATCTGACATCGTCGCCAGGCATCTGTTAAATAAAAATAGGCATCGAACCCGAAGGTCGGCTCAACCCGAACCTGAGAAGAACATCTGACATCGCCGCCAGGCATCTGTTAAATAAAAACAGGCATCGAACCTGAATGTCGGCTCAACCCGAAGCTAAGAAGAACATATGACATCACCGCCAGGCATCTGTTAAATAAAAACAGGCATCAAACCCGAGGGCTGATCAACACGCAGTTGATAGGAAACATCTGCTAACCAGCAGGCATTCGCTCAATAAAAGCAAGCATCTAACCCGAAGGTCAGATCAACACGCAGTTGATAAACTTCTGCTAACCAGCAGGCATTCGCTAAATAAAAGCGAGCATCGGACCCGAAGGCCGGATTAACACGAAGTTGATAACATCTGCTAACCAGCAGGCATTCGCTAAATAAAAGTGAGCATCGAACCCGAAGGCAGGATCAACACGCAGTTGATAGGAAACATCTACTAACCAGCAGGCATTCGCTAAATAAATGTAAGCATCGAACCCGAAGGCCGGATAAACACGCAGTTAATAAACTTCTGCTAACCAGCAGGCATTCGCTAAATAAAAGTGAGCATCGAACCCGAAGGCCGGATCAACATGAAGTTGATAACATCTGCCAACCAGCAGGCATTCGCTAAATAAAAGCGAGCGTCAAACCCGAAGGCCGGATCAACATGCAGTTGATAGAAAACATCTTCTAACCAGAAGACATTTAATAAATAAAAGCGAGCATCGAACCCGAAGGCCAGATCAAAACGAAGCTGATAAATCTCTAACGACAATTCACAAAAGAACTCCGCTGGGGAAAGAGAAACTTAAACAAGTAACTCTGGCGGGGAGAGAAAAGAGAAGTTTAACCAAGAAATTATGGTGACGACCTCACTGGGGGAAGGAAGATAAACTTAACCAAGAAACTTTGTTGGGAAACACCTCCATCAAGAATCTTTTGCCGAGGTCTGTATACCTGTACGGACTAAAGAATTAATATCACAGATTGCCATGGTCTGAAAAGCACACGGGCAAAGGAAATCACATCATAATCTACCATGGTCTGGATACCACACGGACAAAGGAAATCATCCATCTGTCATGGAAATACACCTGAAAAATAAGAGGTAACAACCTAGCTTATGTTTCACATGCATATGTTTGAATATGGCATAATGCTCCATACAAAATGGAAATGCTACGCGTTTCTGGGAATGCTATGCACAAATACAAAATGCACCGAAACCGAATCAGCAAAATAAATACTGAAGAGACAAAGGCCACCCTGCTTGGAATCAACACAAACTCTACCAGGGAAAACACCCTTAATGGCTAACCAGAATACAACTTTTCTGGGGAACACCTGACTTGGCTGGGGAGGACAAATCCACTCAACTGGGGAACACTTGACTTGGCTGGGGAGGACAAATCCACTCTACTGGGGAGATAGCACAACATGATAAATAATAACTCTACTCTGCCGGAGATAAAATCCAATCCTGCTGAGAGAAAATGCCCTGAACGGCCTTCCAAGATACAACCCTCTTGGGGAATATACGACCCGACATAGGAAAGACAACCAGACGCTGGACACAAGTCTAACCTGTTGGGGAAATCAACGACTTTGCAGGGGATAAAAATCAACCACTGAGATTAACTTTTCTTTACCGGGAGAAACAGCCCTGAATGGCCTCTTAAAACACCGAAGTATTTCCAAGGTACAAAACACACATCTGGGAACAAAATTGCTCTGCTGAAGATTAGAAATCCGACCTACCGGGGATTGCCTAGCTGGGGAATCAACTTTTGCTGTAGATTACATCCATCTACTAGGGATCACTCAGTGGGGATAATCATGTGAGATTGGCTGGGAAACGATCCCAAACTCTCTCTGCTGAGGACAAAGAATAACAATTCTCGGGAATAATTTCACTCTGCGGGGAAGAACAACTGCTCTGCTAATTCAGATGGAGATTGGACAATGAGAGGAAACCTCTTCGACTTCCGCTTAGGGACTAAATCACCACTTCTCAGACTCTGTGGGGAAACAAAATCTTGAACTTGCTCCGCTGTTGGGAAAACAGTTCCAATCCTACTCTGAAAGAAATCTCATCTCGACTTGCTGAGAAGTAAGTGCGTACCTACAACCTGCTGTGTATATGGACACATACCTGACCTGCTCGAGGGATATCAATCTCGACACTCTAGGGATGATTCTACCCTATTGGAGAATTCAATCTTGAACTACCGAGGAATAAGTGTATACAAACAATCTGCTGGAGGAGAATTGTATACTCTCAACCTGCACAAATCTCTGCTGTAGAAACAGACTCTTGCTGGGGACGGAGATGCACAACCTCCACTTGCTGGGGGATCAGTGATCCTACCGGGGATACACCTCTAGAAATCTACCTCAAGGGTAACGACCCTGCAAAAGAACAAACGACAAGATATCCTGCACAAAAGGAACTATCTCGGTCATCATCCGTGACATTGTTCAAATAAAATAAAGTTTTAATGATTATTGGCCAAAGCCTGCAAGTTTATGTATCCACAGTTTTATCAAACATCAGGCATTTTTCATAAATAAAACAATAAAGATTAAAGCAACACAAAAAAATTACTGAATAGTATATGTTTTATTAACAAATGGCATGTAAATAGGCAGATTTTTCAACAGATGCAACCCCTGAAAAAGAGGAAGCTGCACAAAAATTTACAAAAATGCACAGAAATATACAGACTGTCGGCAATGTGGCACAGACGAACACCATGAGCTGATCCATATATGACTTGTGTAACAGCCCAAATTTCATTAAATAATTAATTGTAGTAATTAATTTATTTAGTGGGATTTTATCAATGTTGGAAATTAATTTTTATTAATTGGGATTAATAGAGAATTAAGAAGGAATTGGAGAGGAAGGAAAATGAAGGAAATATATAAGAGAGAAAGAAAAGAAAAGAAAGATAGAAAACATTTGGAAAGAAAGAGGAAAGAAGAAGAAAGGAGAGAAAGAGAAGAGAAGAAGAGGAAAAGTGGAAATCATCAAGAACCAACATCAAAGCTCCGATTAATCGAGGTAAGGGTGAGAAATGTTTCTATTTGATCATTGTATGATGTTATGTATGTTGGGTTGGGGTTTTGGTAGAGTTTTCATCACTTTCCAATTAGGGCAAAAGTTGGAATAATCGGTAGATTGATGATTTAATCGGTTGAAACTGAGCAATAATGCCGTAGAATAGTTGGGTAACATGTGTTGATGCTGTTTGTACTGATTTTGTTGTGTGAGAAGTTGGATGATGGTGGATGGTGGAGGTGGAACAGAATAGGGTTCTGTTCTGCGCAGGTTCGCTGGCTCTCGCCAGGCGAGCGAAGGCGAAGCTTCGCCAGGCGAAGCCTAGCGAAGGTTGGCGAATAATTATATTTAAGTCCCAGTGGACTTCGCTGGTGGGTTTGCCAGGCGAAGTTGAGTAGCGAGGGTTCGCCCAGCGAAGGTGCTGGCGAATGGTGGCGAATGAAGTCAGTAGCTACTGACTTGGGCTCGCTGGGAAGTCTCGCCAGGCGAAGCCTAGCGAGTGTTCGCTGAGAGAGTTCGCCAGGCGAAGGCCAGGCGAAGGTTCGCTGCGAGGGTTCGCCAGGCGAATGGAGGCGAATGTGACAGCATTTTTCCTTTGCTGTGTTGTTCATGTAGAGATGGTTTGGTTGCCTCTCAGAGATCAATACCTCTATGATATGATATAGATATGATCTATTGTGATGATGTGTGTTGTGGGTAGCCTACGGGCGTGAATCCTAGAATTGTGATTTGAATGTTAATTGCATCAAGTATAAATACATGTGAACATAATGGGTGATTATGTGTGTATTATTTAATGAACTTGTGAATGCTTGATGTGTATACAATTATGTGATGAGTATGCATGAGAACATTGTGAATATGTGTGCATCACTTGTAATTGTATGATTGGTATTGTGATGTGAATACCTTGATTGTTGTGATATATGCTGTATGTGCAATCATTGTGTAATTCTTGAAGAGATGAATTATGTAAATGCATGAGATTAAGATGTCGGTCTTAAGTGCATTTGTCGTGGTTGATTGTACATGCATCATTTAGTCAAGAGGCAATGTCTGTTAGTTTCGTGGAAACTAGTGGCTTGTCCCAAACCTAGAAGAGTGGGTTTGAAGGCTTAGAGGACGGGCCTTTGTGGTTATCGGTCTAGAAGAGTGGACCCGGTTTAATGCAAAAACCGAAAAAAGATAACGGGTTATCGGTCTAGAAGAGTGGACCCGGTTTAATGTAAAAACCGAAAAAAAATAACGAGAGTCGGTACCGCATTGCATGAGTTGCATTGAGTTATTGAGTCACATTGATATATGACATATGCATGAAGAGATGCTTATGTGTGAATGATGAGATTGTGGAAATTGTAAGTGTATGCATAATGTGGAAATGCTTTGTGAATATCCAGGTTTGTCTATATATGTGTGGTAAATATATATGACTAAGAGAATGAAGTATGGTGAGAAATGTGAATATGTGTTATATGACTACCTATATATATATATATAATCTTATGCTTTGATCATTATGGTTATATTTCTCACCCTTCTGCTGTTTTATAATGCTCTATGAGGCATTGCAGATTAGGATGCTGGAGTCCTTTTGTGAAGTTAGTCTTCATTCTTTTGAGTCGGCTGCTCTGATATGTAACACCGGGTAGTTAGACTAGTATAGTCATTCTTTTGTGATACATTGCGATGTATCAGCTGATGTGGTTTTGTAATCTAACTGATATGATGCATTAATCTGGATGACTTATGTGCATTTGAATTAATATTTTGGAACTGATCAAATGATGTTATTTTCCGCTCAAATTGAATGTTGAAATGTGAATTCTAAAACTACGAAATTGTTACATATTTTATGGAGCAAAATGTTGAGGAGTTTTTTCGTTGGTGAAATTGTGGCATTCTTCTTTTATACCTTATTATAAAACCTTTTTACTCTGATAATTTGTATGTGCTTAATTGTTTTATATGCATTTATTTGGGGTGTAGAAGGGGGTGTTACAATAGTGGTATCAGAGCAGGTCGGTCCGTCCGGCCAAGTTGTTAGAGTGTTTTTCCCTGTGTGTTATTGATATGCGTGTGTTGCATTATCAATATTGGTTGTCCTTACGTGGTTCTGTTGCTGGAATTAGTAGATGGTTGCAGGAAGGAACGGCGAAGCGATTGCGGAGGCATTGACGAGATTGGCGGGGGCAATTGGGCAGAATCCTCCGGCCAATGTGAATGAGAGGAATCATGCTGATGATGGATTCCGTGCTTTGGGGAAATTCCAAAAGAATAACCCTCCGGTCTTCAAGGGAACTCATGAACCGGACAAGGCACAAATTTGGTTGAAAGCCGTGGAAAAGATTTTTCGAGTTATGAATTGCTCGGATGCCAGAAGGTGCAGTTTGGGACTCATATGCTCGAAGAAGAAGCTGAAGATTGGTGGGGTAATACTCGCCAAAGATTTGAGGAAGATGATATTGTGATTACTTGGGATTTGTTTAGAGAAACCTTTCTGGAGAAGTATTTTCCAGAGGATGTGCGGGGGAAGAAAGAGATCGAATTTCTTGAGTTGAAGCAAGGTAATTCGACGGTTGCTGAGTATGCGGCGAAATTTGAGGAGTTGATCAAATTTTGTCCTCACTATAATACTGGTAATGCTGAGAGGTCTAAGTGCCTCAAGTTTGTGAACGGTTTGAGACCTGAGATTAGACAAGCTATTGGATATCAGGAAATCAGGCGGTTTTCTGAGTTGGTTAACAAGAGCAGAATTTATGACGAAGACAGTAGGGCTAGGTCCAGCCACTACAAGAGTCTAAGTGACAAGAAAGGAAAGGGACAATTCAGAGGAAAACCTTACGTGACTCCTGCTGATAAGGGGAAACAAAAGGTTGGTTTTGGCAAGAGGCCAAGTGGGGGAGTTTCTACCCCGGTTAGGTGTTACAATTGTGGTGAAGCGGGGCATCGTGCTCCGGAGTGCAAAAGTGTTGATCTGAAGTGTTTTAAGTGTGGCAAGCCAGGCCACAAGGCTCTAGAGTGTAGAAGCGGTGCGGGTGTTACTTGCTATAACTGTGGTGAGCGAGGGCACATCAGTACCAAGTGCGATAAGCCGAAGAAGAATCAAGGGAGCGGGAAAGTGTTCGCTTTATCTGGATCTGAGACTGCTAGCGACGATCGATTGATCCGAGGTACGTGCTTCATTCATGGTACACCTTTGATTGCTATAATTGATACCGGAGCTACGCATTCTTTTATTTCTTTGGATTGTGTTAGAAGGTTAAATCTTGAGTTGTCTGTGATTGGTGGCGGTATGGTTATTGATACTCCTGCTATGGGTTCGGTAACTACACCGTATGTTTGCTTGAATTGCCCGTTGAGTATTTTCGGTAGAGATTTTGGGATCGATTTAGTGTGTCTCCATTTGGATCAGATGGATGTCATTCTTGAATGAATTGGTTAAAATTCAATCGTGTGTATATTAACTGTTTTGACAAAACGGTTATTTTTCCCGACTCGGATGTTGAAAGAGATTTGTTTATGACGAGGAAACAAGTGAAAGAATCGGTGCAAGATGGGGCTAAGGTATTTATGCTCATGGCAACTTTGAGGACTAGTGAGAGTGAAGAGATTGAGGCTTTGCCCATTGTTAGAGATTTCCCGGAAGTATTCCCTGATGAGATAAAGGATTTACCGCCGGAGCGAGAAGTGGAGTTTTCGATAGATTTGATTCCTGGAACTAGTCCGAAATCGATGGCTCCATATCGTATGTCGGCCTCAGAGTTAAAAGAGTTGAAGAGTCAACTTGAGGATTTGCTTGAAAAGAGGTTTATTCGTCCGAGCGTGTCACCGTGGGGTGCACCGGTGTTATTGGTTAGGAAGAAAGAGGGTTCTATGAGGCTCTGTGTGGATTACAGACAGTTGAACAAGGTGACTATTAAGAATAAGTATCCACTTCCAAGGATTGATGATCTGATGGATCAGTTGGTTGGTGCAAGTGTGTTCAGCAAGATTGATTTGAGATCTGGGTATCATCATATCCGTGTGAAAGCTGAGGATATTCAGAAGACGGCCTTCCGAACGAGGTATGGACACTATGAGTATTCCGTGATGCCATTTGGTGTGACTAATGCACCGGGTGTATTTATGGAGTACATGAATAGGATTTTCCATCCTTATTTGGATAAGTTTGTGGTGGTGTTTATCGACGACATCTTGGTTTATTCGAAGAGCGAAGGAGAGCATGCCGAGCATCTGAAGATTGTGTTATCGGTGTTGAGAGAGAAGCAATTGTTTGCAAAGCTTTCTAAGTGTGAATTTTGGTTGAAGGAAGTTAGTTTCCTTGGTCATGTGATTTCTAGTAGTGGTGTTGCGGTTGATCCGTCGAAGGTTGAAGCGGTGTCGCAATGGGAGACTCCGAAGTCAGTTTTTGAGATCAGAAGTTTTCTTGGTTTAGCCGGTTATTATTGGAAGTTTATTGAAGGATTTGCTAAGTTATCGTTGCCGTTGACGCAGTTGACTAGGAAAGGTCAAGCCTTTGTTTGGGACGCCAAGTGTGAAGCGAGTTTTCAAGAACTTAAGCGAAGGTTGACGACAGCTCCTGTTTTGATTCTGCCAAATCCAGAAGAACCATTCGTTGTGTATTGTGATGCTTCTTTGATGGGTTTAGGAGGTGTGTTGATGCAGAATAACCGAGTTGTGGCTTATGCTTCGAGGCAACTCAAAGTGCATGAGAAGAATTATCCGACGCATGACTTAGAGTTGGCCGCCGTTGTGTTCGTGTTGAAGCTTTGGAGGCATTATTTGTTTGGTGCGAGGTTTGAAGTGTTTAGTGACCACAAGAGTTTGAGGTATCTTTTTGATCAAAAGGAATTGAATGCGAGACAAAGAAGATGGCTTGAACTTTTGAAGGATTATGATTTTGGCTTGAATTACCATCCGGGTAAAGCGAATGTTGTAGCGGATGCATTGAGTCGGAAATCATTGCATATGTCGGCGTTGATGGTGAAAGAGTTAGAATTGGTCGAGCAATTTCGAGATTTGAGTTTGGTATGTGAGAGGACTTCTTTTGGATTTAAGTTGGGTATGTTAAAGCTTACGAGTGGTATTTTGGACGAAATTCGAGAAGGACAGAAATCGGATTTGAGCTTAGTTGATCGGTTGACTTTAATCAACCAAGGCCAAGGTGGTGATTTTCGGATTGATGAGAATGGTATTATGAGATGTCGGGACCGAGTTTGTGTTCCGAACATGGTTGAGCTTAAGAAGAGCATCCTTGAGGAAGGACATCGTAGCGGATTGAGTATTCATCCGGGTGCTACTAAGATGTATCAGGATTTGAGGAAAGTATTTTGGTGGCCTAGTATGAAGAAGGATATTGCGGAATTTGTGTATTCTTGTTTGACTTGCCAGAAGTCGAAGATTGAGCATCAGAAGCCATCGGGTTTGATGAAGCCGTTGTTTATTCCTGAGTGGAAATGGGATAGTATCTCCATGGATTTTGTATCGGGTTTGCCGAGGACGCCGAGTAATTTTGAGGCTGTTTGGGTTATCGTGGATAGGTTGACTAAATCTGCTCACTTTATTCCTATGCGTATGGATTACCCTTTGGAGAAGTTGGCTAAGTTGTATATTGAAAGGATTGTGTGCCTGCATGGTATTCCGCTGAGTATTGTTTCGGATAGAGATCCGCGGTTTACTTCGAGATTTTGGGAGAGCCTGCAGAGTGCTTTGGGTACTAAGTTGCGTTTGAGTTCAGCGTATCATCCTCAGACTGATGGTCAGACGGAGAGGACGATTCAGTCGCTTGAAGATCTTTTGAGAGCTTGTGTATTGGAAAAAGGAGGAGCTTGGGATAGCTACTTGCCTTTGATTGAGTTTACCTACAACAACAGTTTCCATTCGAGTATTGGTATGGCACCATTTGAGGCGTTGTATGGTAGGAGGTGTAGGACACCATTGTGTTGGTTCGAGTCCGGAGAGAGTTCTGTTGTTGGACCCGAGTTAGTTCAACAGACTACTGATAAGATCAAGATGATTCAAGAGAAGATGAGAATTACTCAGAGTCATCAGAAGAGTTATTATGACAAGAGGAGGAAGGCACTTGAATTTCAAGAGGGAGATCATGTGTTTCTTCGAGTCACTCCGATGACAGGTGTTGGTAGGGCACTGAAGTCGCGCAAGTTGTCGCCGCGTTTCATTGGTCCTTATCAGATTTTGCAAAGGATAGGAGAAGTGGCCTATCGTGTGGCTTTACCACCGTCGCTTGCTAATCTTCATGACGTATTCCATGTATCTCAGTTGAGGAAATACATTGCGGATCCGTCTCATGTAGTCCAAATAGATGATGTGCAGGTGAAAGATAACCTGACTGTTGAGGCATCACCTATGCGGATTGAGGATCGGAAATTGAAGCAACTTCGAGGTAAAGAGATTGCTTTAGTAAAGGTCGCTTGGGGAGGACCGGCTGGTGAAGATGCTACTTGGGAGCTTGAGAGTCGGATGAAGGAGTCTTATCCAGAACTGTTTGAATCAGGTAACATTTTCGAGGACGAAAATTCCTAAAGTGGGGGAGAGTTGTAACAGCCCAAATTTCATTAAATAATTAATTGTAGTAATTAATTTATTTAGTGGGATTTTATCAATGTTGGAAATTAATTTTTATTAATTGGGATTAATAGAGAATTGAGAAGGAAATTGGAAGGAAGGAAAATGAAGGAAATATATATAAGAGAGAAAGAAAAGAAAAGAAAGATAGAAAACATTTGGAAAGAAAGAGGAAAGAAGAAGAAGGGAGAGAAAGAGAAGAGAAGAAGAGGAAAAGTGGAAATCATCAAGAACCAACATCAAAGCTCCGATTAATCGAGGTAAGGGTGAGAAATGTTTCTATTTGATCATTGTATGATGTTATGTATGTTGGGTTGGGGTTTTGGTAGAGTTTTCATCACTTTCCAATTAGGGCAAAAGTTGGAATAATCGGTAGATTGATGATTTAATCGGTTGGAACTGAGCAATAATGCCGTAGAATAGTTGGGTAACATGTGTTGATGCTGTTTGTACTGATTTTGTTGTGTGAGAAGTTGGATGATGGTGGATGGTGGAGGTGGAACAGAATAGGGTTCTGTTCTGCGCAGGTTCGCTGGCTCTCGCCAGGCGAGCGAAGGCGAAGCTTCGCCAGGCGAAGCTTAGCGAATGTTGGCGAATAATTATATTTAAGTCCCAGTGGACTTCGCTGGTGAGTTCGCCAGGCGAAGTTGAGTAGCGAGGGCTCGCCCAGCGAAGGTGCTGGCGAATGGTGGCGAATGAAGTCAGTAGCTACTGACTTGGGCTCGCTGGGAAGTCTCGCCAGGCGAAGCCTAGCGAGTGTTCGCTGAGAGAGTTCGCCAGGCGAAGGCCAGGCGAAGGTTCGCTGCGAGGGTTCGCCAGGCGAATGGAGGCGAATGTGACAGCATTTTTCCTTTGCTGTGTTGTTCATGTAGAGATGGTTTGGTTGCCTCTCAGAGATCAATACCTCTATGATATGATATAGATATGATCTATTGTGATGATGTGTGTTGTGGGTAGCCTATGGGCGTGAATCCTAGAATTGTGATTTGAATGTTAATTGCATCAAGTATAAATACATGTGAACATAATGGGTGATTATGTGTGTATTATTTAATGAACTTGTGAATGCTTGATGTGTATACAATTATGTGATGAGTATGCATGAGAACATTGTGAATATGTGTGCATCACTTGTAATTGTATGATTGGTATTGTGATGTGAATACCTTGATTGTTGTGATATATGCTGTATGTGCAATCATTGTGTAATTCTTGAAGAGATGAATTATGTAAATGCATGAGATTAAGATGTCGGTCTTAAGTGCATTTGCTGTGACTGATTGTACATGCATCATTTAGTCAAGAGGCAATGTCTGTTAGTTTCGTGGAAACTAGTGGCTTGTCCCAAACCTAGAAGAGTGGGTTTGAAGGCTTAGAGGACGGGCCTTTGTGGTTATCGGTCTAGAAGAGTGGACCCGGTTTAATGTAAAAACCGAAAAAAGATAACGAGAGTCGGTACCGCATTGCATGAGTTGCATTGAGTTATTGAGTCACATTGATATATGACATATGCATGAAGAGATGCTTATGTGTGAATGATGAGATTGTGGAAATTGTAAGTGTATTGCATAATGTGGAAATGCTTTGTGAATATCCAGGTTTGTCTATATATATGTGTGGTAAATATATATGACTAAGAGAATGAAGTATGGTGAGAAATGTGAATATGTGTTATATGACTACCTATATATATATATATATATATATATATATAATCTTATGCTTTGATTATTATGGTTATATTTCTCACCCTTCTGCTGTTTTATAATGCTCTATGAGGCATTGCAGATTAGGATGCTGGAGTCCTTTTGTGAAGTTAGTCTTCATTCTTTTGAGTCTGCTGCTCTGATATGTAACACCGGGTAGTTAGACTAGTATAGTCATTCTTTTGTGATACATTGTGATGTATCAGCTGATGTGGTTTTGTAATCTAACTGATATGATGTATTAATCTGGATGACTTATGTGCATTTGAATTAATATTTTGAAAAACGATCAAATGATTTTATCTTCCGCTTAAATTGAAATTGTTACATATTTTATGGAGCAAAATGTTAAAGAGTTTCGTTGGTGAAATTGTGGAATTCTTCTTTTATACCTTATTATAAAACCTTTTTACTCTGATAATTTGTATGTGCTTAATTGTTTTATATGCATTTATTTGGGGTGTAGAAGGGGGTGTTACAAAAGATCCAAGACCAAAAAAACGCCCATTTTCTCCCTTCCAACCTACTGTTAAACCCCAAATATAAAGATCCACACATGGATCAAGCGGTGCATTCCCAATCGAAATATACTGAGGATTTTTAGCTAGATATTGGGCAAGCAAAGTCTGATACAACTCCTACACACATAAAAAAATTAAATTAAACATAGTTTAAAAAATTTATTTATATACAATAATATAATAAAATAATAAAATATAAACAAGTTACCAAGGTTGATTTGGAATGGTTGTCAACGAACTCCCCCAATTTTTTGGTTTGGGTGTTCACAAATAGCTCATTAATCTGTGGCTCCCTCCCCAAATCCTTTTTCTAATTAAAATAATTAAGTTTAATTAAATATGTATATAATAATACAAAAGAGAACTTAAAAAATAGTTATAATTACCATTCGTCGACGATGTTCGCCGATACTGATACTTCCAACTGTACTAAGGCAACCACCTGCTTCAGATGCCCTCATCTTTTTTGCATGTTCAGGTCTTCTCTGAAAATCTTATGTCTTCCACCACTCAATAAGTTCCGCAAATATTTCCTCACCTATCCAGTTAGGACGAATTTGATCCATTTCCCAACATTGTTTAACATTCCTAAGCATGTCAGATAGTCGGCTAGATACCTTACTTCTAAATTTTTTTTAATCTTGACCTCGTCAAATTTTTTTACTCCATTGTGATTTTAATCAAGACATATTATATTGGAATAGGAATAATCATCTTTCCATATACTCAAAGGTGATTAATAAATGAATAAATATTATATCCTTGTTCAAGTAATCTTAGTTTTTAATTACTTTTATCGTGACTTCACTTTGTATCATTTTGGTGGAGAGGAGTGACCCTTCTTCAACTTTCTAACATTCTTTTTATAGAATTCTTGGTTAGGAAGTATTCCCCCTAAATATCAAGTTTAAATGTCCTTACCATATTCCAGATTCAAGAAGGTTCTATGAGTGAGGTAGGGAGGTAGGAAAAGCATAGAATATATTGGGATCTTAGATGGAGGGGACAATATTTCGTTCATGAGAAACCTTTTGTCGCTGATTTTATTTTAGCCCTCAAAGAGTTTCACTTTAGTGAGGAGAGTGATAAGTGACTTGATTTTTCCACTAATCTTTTTGTTACTTGTAATCTAGTTTCTAGCGTGAGATATAAGATTTTAAAGTGGTTGGAGGTACGATCAGTTATCCCTAGGAAACCTATGCGTCTTTTTGAGTTTTTTCTTTATTTAGATTCTAAGGCTAAGCTAAAAGGATGTTTTTCTATGATTTGATATGCAGTAGTGTGGAGCATTTGGTTTGTTTGTAATGACATTTATTTCTGATTCGTCAAAAAAACGTGAACAATGTGGAAGATAAGAGTTTCATTTTGACTTGGAATTGATTTCTCAATTGGTCACCTTTGAACTCATCCTTCTCCTTTG
>CAWUDS030002991.1:0-25974 GCA_963859935.3 Lathyrus sativus
TCCCTCTTTTCCTTAAACAAGCAAACTTTTAGAATAAAACACCCATTCACGTGAAATAACCTAGGAGGTTCCCATCGAGTACGATGGATGCGAGGGGGTGCTAATACCTTCCCCTCGCATAACCGACTCCCGAACCCTAAGACTTGGTTGCGATGACCACGCTCTTTTCCCAAAGGTTTTATCGCTATTTCCCTTTCCCCCCGTGGGATAAATAAAATCCGGTGGCGACTCTGTGTCATTTTTCGCGTAGCGACACCGAGCAAGCATTGAAAAAAAATAAAGAGAAAAATTTTGTTTTGTGAATATGAATGTAAAAAAAAAGAGAAAAAGAATGCTTGCTTGGAAGAAAAATAGTGAAAAACAAAAATAAGTTGTGAAATAAGATTTGGGAAGGTTTCAAATGATAACAAGTGGAATGAAGTTGGGATGTGTGAATAACTTGTATAGTGAATGCCTCTTTTGCATCGACAATTTCGTTTCAATGGCCTTAGATATGTCCCTTGTTTGTAAACTCGACCAAGCTACAACCGGAAAAGACCTTAGTGATCTTTTTGCTTCCATATTTTCATTTATAATTGTTAGATATTGTATGAATTAAATTGATTTTGGCATTGTTTGTTAGAGAGTGAAATTGTCCCCGCGGTTGCAAACGCGTAAATTTCTTCAATCCTTATTCGAAGAGGAGAGATAGGGTGATTCATTCAAAATAACATTGTTGTTGATTGATATATGTTTTACATTACTTTAAGACTTTAGTTCTTGTGTGTTGTGTTATTCTAACCATTGGGAACTTGTGTCTGGTTGCATTTCTTGTGTTTGAGCCAATTGATCCAATTTCGGAGAAATCTTTTTATTAAGAAAATCCTCTTGTTCGTCAAGAGGCATACTTTGCTTGAGGGCAAGCAAGAATCTAGTTGGGGAGAGTTGTTAGATGCCCAATTTTACTTATTTGAGCTATCAAATGTGGGCATCTTTCACTCCTTTTTGTCAAGAAAGTATTAAAAATCGCTCTTGTTTTTGTTGGTTTGCAACATATTGTGAAAGTATCTTGGTACCTTTAATTTGTGTGTTATTGTGCAGGAATTAGGCATGAAAGAATGGAAAATTAAGACACAAGAAAGATGGAAAAGAAATCAAGACAACAAGTAAACAACAGCAAGTTCGCTAGGCGAACTTGCCAGCGAAGCTACCTCCAAAACTTCATAAAGTTCACTAGGCGAACTATGTAGCGAAGGCCAAACATCAAGGCACTATTCACAACAGAATGAAAAAGGCCCTAAACTCGCTAGGCGAGGGAGGCAGCGAAGACCTTGCTAGGCGAATAAGAAGCGAGCAGTCAACAAACACTCTCAGACTTAAAACAGCAAAGAAAGGACCATAAACTCGCTAGGCGAAGTGCACAACGAAGGTTTCGCTAAGAGAAGGATTAATTGCCTAGCGAACATTTGGAAACTTGTCTGGGGAGAGTTCTCAGGACACGGGCACTTTAGGTGGCACTTTTAGGGTTTGCTAGGCGAACCACTTTGTTCGCCTAGTTAACATGACAGCTCACCAGACCCTTATATAAGTAGCATGGGATACTTTTTGGAAAAATATCTAATTTCTTATACTTGCATTAGAGAGGATTTTTCTGGCCTAGAAACCCATTCTTTCATTTCTCATCATCTCTTAGCAACATTTCACAAAAAGAAGGTGGATTCCCATCCAATCTCGATTATTTGACTCGGATGTTGATCAACCTTTTTCCGAAAATTGTTGCTCAAGCTGTTATGGAAATGAGTGGCTAAGTCCCTCTCTTGTCAAGGTTAGGAGTAGTTAGTTCAGATTTTATGTATTCTTCTTAATCTCTTGTATGTGAACAATGTTATGATCAACGTAGATGAAGTTATTTGCTACTATTTATACATTTATGGTTTGGATTGCTTTAGACATGAACTTTCCAAGTCTTGACCGAATATCTTCATCTATCAACTATACAAATGCTAGAGATAGATTTGAAAGTTGATATTTGCTTTGTATTGGTCTTAATGATTATTGTTTCGATTGTTATTTAGAGAGATCATCTAACAGTCGAAACAATAACACTCACGAAATCGCTTTAGAGATGAACGTTTTTGCGAGGATACACGGTTACGTTGGTTAGAACTTTGTTCACATATTTGATTGGTTGGATACATTTAGGGCGGACTAGCGAACCCCAATCTTGGCATGCTTTTATCAAACTTAGACTGACTTTTATTCCGTTTTGAATCTTGTAAACTTATGTTACGAAATTGAAACCATTATAAAACCCCTATTTTTCGTAAGTCATTAAACCGTTGAACGAGAAGCATCAATATTCTCTTCAATCCATGTGGATACGATAAAACACTACCGCAAAATACTTTCTAATAGGGAACAAATGAACCCTTTTTAACAGAAACCTAAATATTACAATTCAACCCTTTAGTAAAAACTTTCACTTTCTCTTTCTAATAAGCATACACTTCACCATTGAATGTTGGGGTTTATTTAATGAATTGTTTGAAGTCCTCTTACCTCTGGAAATGAATATTCTTTAAACATGAGTAAGTATCTGATGCCATTTGTTATCCAAGTGACTTCAAACACGAGAAAGGGGTGAAATGTGATGTAAATCATTTTTAGATATTTTGGAAAACAAAATAGTTTTAAAGTTTGTTTTAAGAATATGTGTAGTAGATGAAGAAAGGTGCAAGAACATACAAAAAAGATAAGAGATCAAAGAGAACACACTAGATTTTATCATGGTTTGTCTTAAAATTATGTGGTTTACATTTATCCCTCAATGATTGACCATTGATATTTCCTCTATCATAGAGCTATTACAACATGATCAGCTCACAACCTTCTTACATCAATCTTAAATCTTAAGTCTATCTTGCGAACTTTATATTAATATATCTGAGTCACGAGAATAATCCTCTGTTACTTTATAGTTATAGATCAACAACATTTTATACAAGACAACTTTAGTTAGGCATTTTCTATCTCAACACTAAAATAATATTTAAATGAATATGAAATTTAAAAAGGAAAGAGAATGAGTATGAGAGAGGTTATTTACTGATTACTTGTGCTTTCAAATGATTAAAAGTCCTTCATTTAAACTAAAATATTTAGTCAAGAAATGAAGGCTTTTAGGGTAGGATCCACGCCATAATCAATCACGTTGCAACTATAATCAATTAGAATCACATACGAGCTTTTTGTAGTTAGTGTTAGGACAAGATTTGTTCATTCCCTTAAAAGGTTTTGATGATAATAAAGTATTGAAAGAACAATTGTGTTTACTAATGGTTATTCGAGTGTGTGAGATCAAAATATATTAACCTTGAAATTAATTAAGTTAATCACTCAGAAGAACCATTAAAGGGAAGCAACGTTGTTTTGAATCTGAAGGATCAGAATCAAGCTCTTAGAATCTAAAGAGTCAAGTTCAAGTCTTTCAGATGTTGAACCTAAGCTTACTTTGAATACAAAGATCATCTCAGCTCTGAGGACTGGAATCATTTAAAGCAAGCAGACTCTGTTATAAGGAACTACTCTGCATCTTCTGAACAAGCTTCATCAGCAATTCTGAAGATACTGCTTCAAAGCAATTTGTCTACATCAAGTCATCAACTCTTCAAGTGATCATCCAGACTAATTCTGATCAAGTCTCTGATGAAGACAAGACTCAGAATCTGTGAATTTAAGACTCTGAAGTCTCATTCAAACTAGGTTCTGAAGACATACTTTAGCTTTTGATCATGCTTTAACTAATTTCTTAAAAACCTGTAATTCAAAAAGCTAAGTATAAGGATAACAATGAATCTGAGAAAGCTTCAGCAAATTCCTACAAGAATACTCTGGTTATAAGTTATCCATAAAAGATCACGTGACAAGGGTGCACTACTTTATGTCAAATATGTTGATAGTGACGTTGTCAGGATCTTCTCTCTCTAACTGTTCATAATTCTCCTATGCTACTCTCAACGTCTTTATGCTAGCTGAGTTTTAGCTCACTTTATTATCCATCGGCTAAAGACCTTCAAAGGCAATTTGTATCATGGTAGTCTCAATCTTCAACAAATCTATCCTTAGTATCTATTTAAAGAAGAAGATTAAAAATATTCAGTGTTGAACTGACAAAGTTATTAGAATATCTCTAAGTTATGAACTTGCAACGTTCTTAGAATATCTCTCTGAGCTAAACCTCTACCTCTTAAGAGAATTAATGTGAGTTAAATATTTCGTAACTGTGTTCACATGGATGTGATACCAGTTCACTAAAATAAGTTGAGAGAATCAGTGTTTTACAGAAAACACAGATTAGAGAAACACACTTCAAAAGACTACATAACCATAAGGGTTAAGTATGTTAGAGTAGAGTGAGACATATTCACATATATTATGAAGAAAGAATATGTGAATATGATCAAGAACAGGAAGGCACAACAAGATAAAAATTTGTGCAAGGAGAGAAGAAGAATGAAAACTTCATTCTTCCACACTCAGGAGCAAATAATTCAAATATGCTCAAGAGTTTGAACCTTTGTGTATCTTCTTATCTAATAAGCACTTATATGAACACAAGGTTAATACCGGATTCCTCTGTTATGAGAATCTGAAGACTCTAGCCTCTATGCTCAGAATAAGTCTCTTTTTAAATAGATTGAGCAAAAAGTCATGAACTTGATGTTTAGGCATTAAAGTCTCATGCTTGTGGGTAGAGCAAGGAAGTCTCAATCAATGTGATTGAGCATTGAAGTCTCATGCTTGCGGGCAGAGCAGAAAGTCTTGAACGGGTAGTTCAAGCAAGGAAGTCTTGACCTGGGTAATTGAGCAGGAAATAATACACGGGGAGTTTAGGCAAGGAAGTCTTATGCTTGCGGGCTTGAGCAGAAGTCTCTTTCCGGGGGATTGAGCAGGAAGTCTTGAGTCGCTTGCTTAAGCAATTGTAATCAGCCTGATTATAGTTAAAAGTACTTGTATTGCAAAGGGACTGAACCGTGGTTGTCAAACTCGAGGGTAGACTCGTAAAATCGTACGAGTTATTGAGTCTAGGTTGCGTAAACGAGTAGACTCATGCATATAATCGTTTTTTGATAGATTCAATTAAACTCGGGTAGACTCACACAAACTCGTATAGAATTACGAGTTTATAATGAGCTTACAAGTATAAATTATTTTTTATTTTTTAAAAAACCAAAGAGGCCTAAATCCCCTAAAAGATTTATTTTATTTATAAAAAAAACATCATTTTTTTTGCATGTACGAGAAATAAAAAGTCTCTCTCCTAGTCTTTTGTTTCAATAAAACTTCTTCCTGCCTTCATCAATAGTGTGAGTTTGTTCTATCTCTTTCTTTGTTCGTCTTCATGGTCGTAAATCAATATTTTTGTTGTGAAAGTATTTTCTTATATGTTTCAATTAGATGCTTCTCATGTATGATATCTTGTATAAAGGTGATGAGCCATTGTCCACTTAGGTTCAATGATCCCAATACACATGTATTAGTTTGCATGTGACAAAATAGTTTAGAAAATTTCTGATTTATGACAGAAAATAGTTTAGGAAGGATATGTTATCCACTGAAGGGTGGGATTTCTATGGAGATATGACTCTAGAATTAAAGAGGTTTGCAATTCGTGTTCTAAACTTAACTTATAGCTTATATAGTTGTTAACATAATTGGAGTTCCTTTGAAATGGTAATAAATTACTATTTGTTTATTTATAGACTTGATTTTAATTTTTTAGAAACATTTAGATGAATTATTATTTACTTTTCAAGTTCATTCAAAGAGAAGAAAAATGTTGCATCAAAAAGAGGTGAATAATTTGATTTATGTCATGTAGAATTTAAAGTTAAAAAGTGGAAAAGGAAAATCAAATAGTGTTTTTATTTCATTTGAAGATAGTCACTCAGATGATTAATGGATAATTGAAGACCCTAATAAAGAAAATATGCAAACTAAAGTAAATATTGAGTAAGATGATGTTATTTTTAATAATGTTGTAGAAGCTGGTGTTGCAGTAATTAATATTGCGCAAAGTGATGGTGGTGGAAATGTTAAATTATGTTGAAGTGGAACTTCAAACAATCCAACATTGATTAATGATGAAGAATGTGTTTCATCTAGGGCAAACTTTGACGATGATACTCAAGATACCGATAAAGATGATGGTGATTATATTGGTGGTGGTGATTTTACTAGAGCTTTGGATGTTTGAAGCTATTAGCATATATGCTTTATGTTTTTTTGCTTGATGTAGTAGTCAATTAAGAAGAAATTAGTAATGTAAGTCTTTAAGTACATAATTTGCAAAAAAAAATTGTTTTATTACCGAGTTATTTTGTTAAGAAATTTGTTATGGATTATGAAATAAGTTTTCATGTTAATTGGTGTTCTATTATATATTTGTGTATATATGAGGCATTTATAAATTTAAAAACATAGGAGTGTGTCATATATGTGTCACTCATAGGTTTTTGAAAGTCATTTTTTATTTTTCATAGACTCGTAGAGTTCGCGAGTCGAGTCACAGACTTTTAACGAGTATGAGTAACTCACGAGTTTGACAACCTTAGACTAAACTACTTTCAGTTGAGAGGAATCAGGATATATTATATGTCTCTTTATTTACTTATTGTGCAAATATACTCTGAAATTAGATTCTAATCTGATACAGGCTCTTACTTGCATCAGAATCTAAATTTGACACCTCATGTTCTAAAGCAGAGTTAAGAAAAAAATAAACTTTTCACTGGTGTTCTCACTCTGATATCTGACTCTGAACATGGTTCAGAACCTGATGGTTCAAAAACAGTAGAAAAAAAGAGTTTTGATATTTGAACATACACAATTCAATCTTCTTTTGTGTATTTTTCTCACCTTCAGTTGACTTTGTTTCTTGGTAAAATTCTTTAGCACTTCACGTTTTTGCATACGATCACCACAAACATCTCACTTTTTGATTTGATTTAATTAAATATTGTTTGATGAAATTTATGATTTTTACCTTTATTTTTTTGTCATCATCTAAATCAAATGATAAGCCATTTGTGTGAGGTTTAAAGTTTAAGATAATAAGTATCTTGAGTTTTGACTATTATTTAATCCCTCTGTTTTATAATGAGTGATTTATTTAAAATAAAATTATGTTCTAAAATATATGATTTATTTTAATTTTTAATATAACTTTTTTTATTTTATTTTTTAATTAATATTATTTTCATTATTTTTAATATATTATAAAAGTACTTTAATAAAAATATTATTTTTTCTCTTTGTACAACGGTAGTAGTAGATTTTATAATAGAATTCAAGGGAAGAATTTATAATCTTCTTTTGTGAATACTTGTCTGGAGAGTTAAATGTCAACCTATCCTACAAGTTCTGTTAATCTCACATCAAGCAGGAGTCCGTCAATCATGATCTTTTGCATCTCTAAAACATGTATCTTTTTTGTTTGCCTTGTTTTCTGAAACTTGAATGATCTGATTTCCTTTAGATTAGGCTCTGGTGGACTATGGAACAAATTCTTCTTTAAAATGACTTTAATAAAAATTTATGATAGCATTCAGTATAGGGAAGCAACGTTCTGGTCCATCATAAGAAAATAATCATTTTAGCCATTAATATATTATAATTTAATTTGAACGACCAAGATTGATGACGGGTAACTTGTTACTAATTTAATTTTTTTAAATTTAATGTTTTTATATTAAATAATATAATCTTAATTAATCAGCACATTTTTTATCTATATATTTTACATATTATATTTATTTTCAAAAAATATATATTTTGTATTCTCTTTATCACATCAATGATTTCATCTTAAAATCTCTATTTGAAAGAGAAAAAAAAGAAGAAAACTCAGAATTGAAAAATCATTTTACTCTAATAATCATTTATCTTCATCAATGTTCTTAAAACTCATATTACAAAAATCTCATGTTGAAAAAAAAAACTCAGATTTAGAAAATTATTCTATTTCTATATTTAGTAATTTTCATCGTGTTCTCCTTAAAACACATTTAGAAAAACAGAGTCTTCCAATATTTCAAAAATACTCTTATTTTTTGCTAATTTTAATTAAAAATCTGCAGTATAATTTTTTTACAGAAAACACAGCAGATAATTAGTATATTTCTAATAGTGTACATTAACTTATTCTTAAAAATCTAGATTTCAAAGCACAATAAAATAAAATAACAAGATTTTGATCGGTTGACTCACTGATTATTTTTGTTTTTGTTGAGGAGGGAAGGGGCCTCTAATATGTACAATAGTAGAATAATATGTGCAACAACAAGAAAAAATTTAGATATGAAAAAACACCTAAAACATCTTTCAATATATTCATCTTCAGCAATGTCATTCTTCTTTAAAATTCAGATTTAAAAAATCATAACAACAAGAAAAAAAATTGTATTTAATAATATTCGTATTATTAATCTTAGTAAAAATTTCTATAATTCTATAATAAAAAAATAATTCATATACAATATTTACATTATGTAATTTTGAATTGATTTGATGATCTATTATTCTAGATAAAAAAGACAAGTGAATCATGATGGCTCAAAATGTTACTTCCATATACTAAATGCCACCAAAACCTCTAATAGTATAAGAATACATAATGGGCCACCACAAACCGCCCAAGATGTTTGGTTGCATCTCTGTGACTTGATCTGTTTTGTTTGATTGATTGATGAGAAAAGAGTAGAAAGCTTAGGAGGTCAGACACATGCCAAATAAGCTAAAAAGCCGTTATTCCGGGGCGATTTACTCAAGTCCATTGAAACAAGCTAAAAAAAGCCGTTATTCCGGGGCGATTTTTTTTTTAAAATAACCATATTTTTTTAATTTAAATATCAAATAGATATAAGATTAAAAAAAACAAAAAAAAACTATATTTTTATATTGAGTCGCCATATAAAATGGTTGATAAGATCATTCAGATAGGAGTCGCCATTTCGTATAGTATAAGGGTACAAAACAAGAAATTCTATCCTATACTGAATATCATATGGCGTCTTAGTTGGGTTTTTTTTATATAATATTTAATATTTTGTTTATATATATATATATATATATATATATATATATATATATATATATATATATATATATATATATATATATATATATATATATATATATATATATATATATATATATATATATATATATATATATATATATATATATATATATATATATATATATATATATATATATATATATATATATATATATATATATATATATATATATATATATATATATATATATATATTCATTTTTAATATTTTGTAAAGAAAAATATAATTAAAGAAAATAATAAATTTTGTAAATTTTTTTATATAAATAAGACTGCACACTCATCTCTTGATGTTTCATTTTTATTATTTTGTTTCATTGTTATTTTTTAATTATTTATTTTGTGTTTTGATTCATCGTGAATTTGTAAGGGTATTTACGGTATATCATATGTGATATGTACTATTTCATTTATCTATAAATATGATTCCACATATGATATGTCGTGAATACCCTTACAAATTTACGATGAATCAAAACACAACAAATAATTAAAAAATAACAATGAAACAAAATAATAAAAACGAAACATCAAGAGATGAGTGTCAGTCTTATTTATAAATAAAAAATTACAAAATTTATTATTTCTTTTAATTATATATATTTTTTACAAAATATTAAAAATGAACAAATTTTATTATTTTTTTTAATTACATATTTTTTTAACAAAATTTTAAATATTATATAAAAAGAAACCCTACAACTGAGGAGCTAAGACTTACTCACACTGAGTATGGTTCACTAGGTTGGTTTCCTAAACGTCTATATTTTTTAATTATCTCTACAAATGATCAATGTCGCTTCCGCGAAAATAAGGTGCCGGCAGGACAGAAGAGTCGCCACCTTTCGTTATTTATCCCTCAGAACGGGAAAGGAAACGATCGGAAAAACCTGACGAAAAGGTAAGACAAGGTCATCGCAACCAATGTCTGGGTTTGGGAGTCGGTTACGCAAGGGGAAGGTATTAGCACCCCTCACGTCCGTCGTACTCGACGGGATCCACGCTTGTTGTGTTTACTGGACGAGTTGGTTTATCTATCTACCTATCAAGGCTGGCTCAAAAAGAAAAGAAAATGACTCGGCAAAGCGTCGCACTTTATGCCTACGTATTCTCATCAGAGAATGAGAAATCAAAGTCAACGTAGTTCGACCTACGACGGGTTACGGGGAAGGTGGCTCGCCAATACGTCAGTATTGTGCCTACGTACTCTCAACAGGCTTGAGAGATCAGAGCTTACGTAGTTCGGGCTGATACGGATTGCGGGAACTCAGATTCATCTGTTTTATCGAGTAGGGTTAAACAACAGTTCCAGCAGTTAGGGACAAAGCCTGTTTGCGTTGGCGCTGAAGTTTAACGACACTCTTTTCTTCAGAAAAGCTTTCCTTTGAATTATGGGCCCACGGGGCAAAAAGGTTTGAAGTTTGTTTTCTGTCTTTTACGGAAGAATTGTTTTTTATTGTGTTTGCAATGTCAATCGCACTAAAGACTATGACCTGAGAGCGAATGCGTCACATGTCACCCAAAGGGTGCCATACTAAACATCCAGACTGTTGAAAAGAAGCTCCCCAACAATCTTTTCTCAGGTGGCTTAAGGCTCGTAACGTACGAAAGAAATCATTCATGATTACTGTATCTTAAGCTGTTTTGAGATGAGAAGAGAACAGGCTCAACTACTGGGAGACTATCAAGTCCTACTGTTGTCATGCCAAGGATTCATCCTATAGTTGAAGTTTGAAACAGGGAACTCCTAGAAGTTATCATGCATAGGTTTCAACCTAAAGTTTCTATCATCACTTCCTTATCAAAGGAAATGAGAGTCCTAAGGGATCATGTCAATGATACACAGAAACAGATAAAGCATCAGCTTAAACAGTAAACAGATATACAGTAAACGATTATAAAATGCATGCAATGCAAGTGAGGGAGGAAATGTGTGTGGGGCAGCAGCCTCCACAAGCTCATCTCAACCTCAAGCCAGATATGAATAACTGTAATCACAGAAAGAATAACATCATGCTATCAAGCAAAATATAAAAGACTGTAATCATACAGAGGAAAATGAAATGCTGTCAAGCAAAATACAGTAAACTGTAATCATACAGAAGAAAATAAGAACATGCTATTGTCGCTTGCGCGAAAATAAGGTGCCGGCATGACAGAAGAGTCGCCACCTTTCGTTATTTATCCCTCAGAGCGGGAAAGGAAACGATCGGAAAAACCCGACGAAAAAGGGTAAGACAAGGTCATCGCAACCATTGTCTGGGTTCGGGAGTCGGTTACGCAAGGGGAAGGTATTAGCACCCCTCACGTCCGTCGTACTCGACGGGATCCTCGCTTGTTTGTTTACTTGGACGGGTTGGTTATAATCTATCTACCTATCAAGGCTGGCTGAAAAAGAAAAGAAAAATGACTCGGCAAAGCGTCGCACTTTATGCCTACGTATTCTCATCAGAGAATGAGAAATCAGAGTCAACGTAGTTCGGCTAACTACGGGTGAAGGGGGGAAGGTTGCTCGCTAGGATATCGCATCCTATGCCTACGTACTTTCATCTGGTATGAAAGATCAGAGCAAACGTAGTTCGGCCAACTACGGGTTAAAATGGCTCAACTAGGAGGGAGACTATCAAGTCCTACTGTTATCATGCCATGGATTCATCCTATGGTTGAAGTTTGAACAGGGAACTCCTAGAAGTTGTCATGCATAGGTTTCAACCTAAAAGTCTATCATCAAATCCTTATCAAAGGAAATGAGAGCCCTAGGGGATCATGTCAATGATACACAGAAACAGACAAAAACATCAGCTTTAACAGTAAAATGCATGCAATGCAAGTGAGGGAGGAAATGTGTGTGGGGTTTCAGCCTCCACAAGCTCATCTCAACCTCAAGCCAGTCATGAAATAACAGTAATCGTACTGAAGATCAACAACATGCTATCAAGCAAAACAGTAAACTGCAATCATACAGATAAAGGAAATGAAGTACCATCAGGCAAACAAATCTCACATGAGAAAGAATCATCTATTCTCTAACCCTAACCCTAATCACAGGATCTAAACAAACCTAAGCAAAAACTCTCAAGCAGAACCCTAGGCAGGAGAAATCATTCCCAGTCTTCAAGCTTCAGAATAAGCTTACCAAAGAAAGGGAGCTAAGCAATCATACTCATAATGTCTTCCTCAGGAGAACACTAGGAGGTGTATACTCAGGAGTCATACCCTATGTGGCTCAACCACTGTGATCAGTTTACATCCCTCCTCAGGAGAGATTAAACTCACAAGCAGGCTCCAATATCACTGGATATTTAAGAAATCCTATTTAAGCTAGTGGAGCTAAGTGAATAGACCCATAGGACTTTCCTCAGGAAAGTACTAGGAGGCTTCCACTTAGGAGTTGTATCCCATGTGGCTCAACAACATGTGATCAGTTTACATTCCTCCTCAGGAGAAATTAAACTCACAAGCTGGCTCCAACATCATTGGATACTTGAGAAATCCTAGACAAACTAAGGGAACTAAGTGAATAGACCCACAGGACCTTCCTCAGGAAAGTACTAGGAGGCTTCCACTTAGGAGTTGTATCCCATGTGGCTCAACAACATGTGATCAGTTCACATTCCTCCTCAGGAGAAATTAAACTCACAAGTTGGCTCCAACATCATTGGATACTTAAGAAAGAGGTGAGAAGGAAGGATGAAAGTCATTCATAGTGCCTTCCTCAGGAAAGTACCATGAACCTCCTTCAAACTTCAGGCTCTCAAACCTCACAGACAAGGCATCAGCCAAGCTCTGGGTCTCTGCATCTTGGTCTACAAGCTTCCCTTCATGATGCTCTCCATCAATATCCTCAAGGCAACCCAAGCCCTTCATCAAATTCCTCAGAATGAACCCCACAGATGAACAGATAACCCACTGAACAAACCAAATCATCAGGCAACTTCAGACAATACCTAAAAAAACTAAGCTAATGGGGAAAAATTAACAAATAATCACAAGGGTCCTCAACACCTTCTCATAACATCTATAAAGGTTTCTTCCTAAAAATCAAGATAAAACTTGCTCAAAGAAAATGAATCATCACCTATGCACAATTCTAAACCCTAATTAGACTATCCTAAGTCAACCCTAATTAAACTAATCAAGATTAATTCTAAAAAATCTAGAAAAAATCCTATGGGGAAGTATGACTAAACATCTAATTGTACCAAAAAGAATGGGTAAAAAAGATTAATGGAAAGTACTAAAACAATTCCTACAAAATCAAATATCAAAATGAAACAATTAAAAAGCTATTTAATTGAAAAATCTACTAAAAATATGAAACCTAAAAATAAAATCTCAATTTTATTTTTATAATTTTCTACTCATTTTAACCTATTCACAGAAAAAAGAAGAATTGAAAAATCATTTTTTAACTATTTTTAATGAATTATACAAAACAGAGAAATATTAAAAAGAAATTAAAAGAATTAAAATAACATGAAACGGGAGAGGGGTGAGGTTAGTAACTTCGCTCAGTTCAGTTTTAATGATGGGCTCAAAGGTGGGGTGCATTTAACAATTGGCGCAAGGCCCATCCAATTCAGAAACCATCAAAAATAAAAAACGCAGGGAGGTGGGAAAAGGAAAGGTTTCACGTGTTATGGTTGTGGGCCTCAGTCACGGGGGTGTGTCTAGCAAGCGGAAGCTGAGCCCAATGTCACTCAGCTAAATGAAACGATGCGTTTCATTTAGCTCTCTTCCCTCCAATTCTGATTCAAACGTGGACCATTGGATCGTTCCCTCCAGTCAATCCCTTGACTTCCATCTAACGGCCACGAACCCGTCTTCAACCTTGGACCAAACCCTAGGGTTTCATAACAGCCTCCATGCACAGACCTTCCACCCATCGTATCTCCCTCGTTTCTCAATACCTTTCCACGATCCAAAGATGAAAAATGATCCTCTCATCATGGAGAACAAGATCACACGTGCCAAATTTCTTGATCCAACCTAGATTGTTCTAACAGAGCCCTACAATGTCGTGGTCCAAATGAAAATCCCCCCATACCAGTTGTAACCAACCTTCACCAAGCTTCGAATTAATGATTGACAGATGCTCTACATGTTACCCTAAAGATTCTAAACCAAGTCTTGATCACTAAAACTCCATATCCAATCATTTCTTGAGAATTAAAGATTGTATGCCCTGTCATGGAACTCAATGGAATGGGCTGTAACTACCAGGGTTTGGTCATCTATCCTAGCACAATGATTCTATGTATCTAATGCTAACTAATGCCTCATAATTTAAGAGAAAATGGATGGAGAAAGAACCTGTCAAGAAGAGGAGATGAGGTTGTGTTGAGCACGATTCAGGGCTTGCAATGGCTTGTAGATGATCCTCTTGTGGTGCTATGATCTCTGTTTGCAATGCTTGTGAAGGAGAATGCTTGATGTGGAAGAAACTTGAACTTGCTTGAAATTGAAGAAATGGCTTCAATGGCTATCTCTCCCTCTCTCTTTCCTCTGACTTCAATCACTATCACCAACCTTCTCTTCCATGAAGAATACTCTTTTTATAACAATTCATGGAATGTTCTAGAGCTCTTTAGAACTTCCTAGAAACTCATGGAAAGTTCCATGCATGAACATGTTTCTACATGCCATAACCCATGCATATCTCCTTATTTTCGTGCCATGCATCCATTATGTGACATATTAACACTCCTTGAACCAAAATGTGAAGGAAAATGGGCCTGTGTAAGATTTTCCAATGGTACCTTCCTTTTCAAGTAATCTTTTTTCAAACAAACTTCATTTTTTAAGGCCCAAATCAAAATTCTATTAAAACCATTCTTCTCAAAATGTGCTTTTCAATGAAAATGGACTATTGGATGACCCCATTTGGATTTCTAGATCTTCCAAACCACTTTTCAAATCCACTTGAATTAACTTATAAGGCATATTTAGTTCATTTTTGACCAATCATGGAATCTTGTGCTATGAGCTTTTTCAACAATTTGTGACCTTCTTTCTAGACTTAAAATCACATTTTGAGCAACTTTCATGTTTTGAGTTTTTCCATTTGAGGCTTGGAAATAGGAGTTTTAGGCATTGGTTAAAATGACCTATAACTGACAAATGACCAAAATACCCCTGTCTTGTTCAAACCATAACTTGAGTTCCACAAATCCAATCAAGGACTTCTACCACTCAAATTAAAGCTAAGAAGATCCTCTTCAACATTCATGTTGACCAAGAAACCATAGGAATCATCCTACTAGGGCAAAAGTTGTCTGCAAGTTGGGTGACTTTCAAGGACCCAGATTCACACACCTCTGCTGACCTGTAATTTGTCAAAACCATAACTTGAGCTCTGTAACTCCTATCAAGGAATTCCACCACTCAAATTGAAGCTTAGAACAAGCTCTACAACATTCATGTTGTAGGGAAGATGAGATATCAATCACATCTAGGGCTAAAACTGCCTGGAAGATAGGGATCAAACTAGGGTTTTTTCACTGACAATCCTCAGAAACCCTGACTTGAAACTTCTCAAACTCCTCAATCATGGTGAGTTGGTCTAGGAATCATCTTTATAACATCTCTATGCATCATTCCATGATCTCATGGCCCTTGGATTGGGTCTCAACCTTCTCCAAATTTTCAGTTAATCTAGGGTTGACCCAGTCAAAACCCTAATTCTACCATTCATGGTTGAATCCTCTGAATTCTTGCATAATGACCTCTCTGGGCTTCATGATGGCTATCAAGACATCTCATAGGCTTTCTCAAAACATCAAGTTCATTCTCAAAGTCTCAGAATCATCTGAGGGGCCCCCACAACTTTCAAACTGTGAAGCACACAACCCTGGTTCCAACCAATTCCTCTGAGGATCTTTTGAACTTTCTGATGAAGGCATCAACTTTCAAACACTAGATGGATAAATAATTGTTGGTCAAATTTTGGGGTGCAACAGCTGCCCCTATTCAAACGGCTTGAACCTGACTGGGTGAGAAGCGAACGGCTCTCAACCAATCAAGGTACGAGACGGTTGAATATCGGTAAACCCGAAAATTCGCCAACTGCGCGAGCACACGGTACTTTGCGGGGAACAAATCTTTGAATACTGCAACACTAGCTGCTCAACAACTAGCTGGAGAAATACTAATCTGAATCTCCGTCAGTTATCCACATTAAATTCTTCTGACGTTGCCTTCAGACAACCACAACACCCAACATCGCCGCTGGAAGACTGAACCACCTGACATTATCGTCAAACAAGATTCTGAGGAACGCCCAACATCGCCGCTGGAACACCAAATCATCTGACATCGCCGTCAAGAACAACCATAACTCGGGGAAACAAGCGCCCAACATCGCCGCCGGAGACCTAAACTTGAATCACCAAAATATCCAACATCGCCGCTGGAGAACTAAAGGATCTGCGTTACCTAACATCGCCGTCGGAAGACTGGGTCCCCTTGACACGCCCAACATCGCCGCTGGAAAACTGAATCTGACATCGCCGTCGGAAACAAACATCCTCTTAGAGACACTCGACATCGCCGTCGTACAAACATCATCTCTACTGGGGATTTAAAGAGTCTGACCTCGCCGTCAAACAAACATTCAGCTTCGCCGTCGGACAAATGATGATCTTGAACAACTCTGACCTGGGGTTCACCCCTGGTGAATGGAACAAAAGGTACATTCGTGCATTTGAAACTACTCCGCTGGGAATGAGAGACTTAACCGAGCACACTCTGACCTGGGGTTCACCCTCAGAACCATAACGAACATCGGAATACTGCTGCACACTGCCCGCCGTAGAACTTCAACATCAAAGATATATGAAACCCTGGCCCCTGGCCACTTCCAGCTTCAGCTAGAAAAGATCTTCAAGTACTTCTGAAGATAAGCATCCTTGGCCTTCAAGGATGGCAACTCCGCCGGAGGCATCTTCGACTTCAGTCTGAAGAAAGGGTCCTTGGCCTTCAAGGACACATGGATCTACCTTCAGGCAACTCCGCCTCTGCTATAGAGCATCCGAGACTTCAGTCAGGGATATACTTCGGCCTTCAGTCCGAAAAACGAATCCTAGGTCATTCATGACCTTGGGGGATAACCTTGCTCTTAGGCACCTTCGCTTCAGCTTAAGAAATCTGTGACTTCAGTCAGAGAAATGGTATCCTGAGCCATTCATGACTCTACGGGGATTCAAACACTTTGCCTACAGGCAAAACTCCGCTTCAGCTGGAGAAACATCTTTGACTTCAGTCAGAAGAAACTATCCACTTGATCGCAATCAATCATCACCTCAGGATAACTGACTTGGTCTTCAGACTCACACGAATCACTCTGTTGTATCTACAACCCTGGAACCTTGTCTTCAGCCACCCGTTGCTTCATCCACACGGAAATCTGGCTTCACAGGAACCTTCTGGTATCGCCCTCTGGCGCTTACGAAATCCACCTTCAGATTAGACATCGTTGTTGGAGCATACATATCATGCTACTCTGGACTTCAAGAATCATCTTGAACAAACAGATCCGTCGGGCATCTTCAAGAATCGTCCTGAACTAATAACCTTTCTGGAGCAAACATTCTGTTGGGAATTCCAGGAATCTTCCTAGGCAACTCCTGCTGGAGGCGCTATTGGGGAACTCAAGTATCATACTAGGCGAACCACTCGGGAAGCTGTACTGAGGTCTTAAGAATCGTCTTAAGCAAATGACCCTGCTGAGGGGTTTGAGAATCATCTCGAACCGAAGTCTTTGCTGGGGATCTCAAAAATCATCTTGAGCGAGCGACTGCGGGGATCACCGGGGTCTTCAGAATCATCTAAGAAAACAACCTTGCTGGGGAGAACATCAAAAATCGTCCTAAGCAACCGGTCTTTCGGTAGTACTCCTGTACCATAAGGATGATAATGACCTAGGTCATGCTTATGATGCGTATGCTTCTGCACTACGCCCCATACAGTGGGAATGACATGTATTTATGCTAAATGCCATGCAATCATGCACAATGCTATGCAGTGTTGAATGCTATGCAGTCATGCACAATGATACGATCCCGTCAGCAAAATAAATGCCGAGGGGGGAATCCTCCTGTCAAGGAGAAAGAACCACTCAGGTAGAGGAATCATCCTGCTGAGGAGAATGTGAACACGCCAATATCAATTAGGCTCTGTCTGGGGAATCAATCTTCCGCTAACTGCTGCAGGGGAACAACTTCAGCTGACTGCTGCAGGGGATGAAGCTCTACGAGAACTTGGATCTGCTGATATCAATCGCTAGAATGAACTGCGTGGCCGTCTCGGCTACTCTTCTGGGGATAACCATTCCGTGGGGAACCAACTTCAGCTGTTCAACACTCCACTGGGGAAAAACCAATCATGATCTGATCCACTTCCAAGGATTCGGATCCCTTGGACATCTGCAGACTCGGCTGAGGAAGGAGAAGTCATTCTGCTTCACTGGAGAGAGTACGACTCTGGGGAAATACAGCATCGGCTGCTCCATGCTCTGCTGAGGAAAATTGATCATGATCTGATCAACTTCCAAGGATTCTGCTTTTCTGCGGACTCAGCCGGGGAGAGAAATCATTCTACTTCACTGAAGAGTACGACTCTGATGGGGAATTTCAATTCTGCTGGGGAGGAAAGGATCACCTGACTTCGGGGGGAGAGTACAACTCTGCCGGGGAATACAACATCAGCTGTTCCAACACTCTACTGGGGAAGAAGGAATCATCGAACTTCAGGAGAGAATACGGCTCTGGTGCGGAATCTCAATTCCACTGGAGACTTCAGTCTGGCACCATCAGTTGCTGCATCCTTCGGCATACGAACAACCTCCTGCGAAACCTGCACTTGTGACCCGGTGCTGGGGAAGAGTCCTGCTTCGGCGACTTTACTGGGGAAAACACGAGCTTCGGCACCCGAACACTTTTCTGAAATCTGCACTTGTGACCCGGTGCTGGGGAAAGACGACATCATTCTTCGGTGCTTGATTCAGCTGATGAGGTGACGTTCCTTCAGGATGCGTCGGCTTGGGGAAGAGAATCACCTCTGCCTGGGGAAGACATATCAATGCTCACTATCTGATTCTGATTCCGCGGAGGAGAGATTACTGAACTCTGCCGGAGAAGGAGGACTCGCTCCGCCTCGGGGATACGCACGACACATCTTCTGACGGGTGTTATGCCTGCAACGACACAAACAAACAGACAAGATACCCTCCTCAAAGGGGCCTATCAGGGTTATTATCTCGCGACAACGTTCAATTAATTAATTGTTTCAACAATCAATGGGCTTAGGCCCGCAGGTTTATGTACGCGCATTTTATCAAAAAACACGTCGGCGTTATCATTCGCAAACAAAACAGATAAATGCAAAACAGACAAGTAGAATTGCTGAATAATGTGCATTTTATTGATGGTGAACCCCTGAATGGGCAAAAATGTTTTACAACAGAGGCAAGCTCCTGAAATGAGGAAGCCGCGCAAAAGAGAAAACATAAATATACATCAGTATATACAAATGTCGGCAATCGAGGCGTAGACGAACACCATGAGTTGATCCCTCTAAGACCCACTCGACTTCGATACTTCTCCGACGCTTCAGCTTTGGAAGAGATTGATTCAGATAAACGGCCCTCAGGTCTTCCGAACCACTAAACAATGAAAGTCCATACGCGGAACGCAGTCATTTGCTTATTTAAATCCCTAACTTTTGCGTGAACCGCCCTTTCGGGTTTTCAGTTCACCGGGATACCCCTTTTTGCCGAAGCCGCCCAGTGTAGGTTTTCGACTTCGCGGGTGTACATTTTTTCAATATATCCCTAATTTTTGCCCGAACCTTTTATTCTGTTTTTGGTTCGCCGGGATGCCCCTTTTTTGCCTGGACTCTTTCTTTTTTTGTCCAGCGGGTCGCTTTCAAGCAAAGTATTTTTTAACTGCGTCCGCGTTCACCGGGGATGCAAAATCTTCACCATCCATCGTGGATAACAGCAAAGCTCCTCCCGAGAAGACCTTGCTGACGACATACGGCCCTTCGTAATTCGGAGTCCACTTGCCCCGGTGATCGGAGTGTGGCGGAAGAATCTTCTTCAGGACGAGATCACCCGTCTGAAAGCTTCGAGGACGCACCTTCTTGTCGTAAGCTTTCTTCATTCGGCTTTGGTACAGGCGACCAAATGCAATCGATGCTAACCTCTTCTCGTCCATCAGGCTGAGCTGGTTCAGGCGATTCGTCACCCATTCTGCCTCATCAAGCTTCACATCAACCAAAACTCGCAAAGAGGGAATCTCCACTTCTAGCGGTAGGACAGCTTCCATACCGTACACCAAGGAGAAAGGAGTTGCCCCGGTCGACGTACGCACCGTCGTACGATAACCGTGTAAGGCAAACGGCAGCATCTCGTGCCAATCTTTATACGTCACAACCATCTTCTGAACAATCTTCTTGATGTTCTTGTTGGCCGCCTCAACAGCGCCATTCATCTTCGGCCGATAAGGAGATGAGTTGTGGTGTTCAATCTTGAAGCTCTGGCACAGCTCCTTCATCATCTTGTTATTCAAATTCGAACCATTATCAGTAATGATCCGCTCGGGAATTCCATAGCGACAGATGATGTCCCTCTTTATGAACTTAGCTACCACCTGCTTGGTCACATTAGCGTACGAGGCTGCCTCCACCCACTTGGTGAAGTAGTCGATAGCTACCAGAATGAAACGATGACCATTGGATGCGGTGGGCTCGATCTTGCCTATCATGTCAATGCCCCACATGGAGAACGGCCAAGGGGAGGACATGACATTCAAGGGGCATGGCGGCACATGAACTCTATCAGCATAAATCTGGCATTTATGACATTTCCTCGCGAATCTGAAGCAATCCGACTCCATAGTCAACCAGTAATATCCTGCTCTCAGGATCTTTCTCGTCATGGCATGCCCGCCGGCGTGCGTACCAAATGTGCCCTCATGGACTTCCTCCATGAGCATACTGGCCTCTTTCTCATCTACACATCTGAGTAGCACGAGATCGTGGTTTCTTCTATACAGCACTCCATCAGGGTTGAGATAAAAGTTTCCAGATAGCCTCCTCAGAGTCTTCTTATCCTGGGTTGACGCACCCGCCGGATACTCCTTAGTCATAAGGAAGGTCTGGATGTCGTGGAACCATGGCTTGCCGTCAGTGGCATCCTCGATTGCGAACACATATGCTGGTCTGTCAAGACGCGAAAGAACAATGCTTGGAGCCTCATTCCAAAGATTGACCTTATACATAGAAGCCAACGTGGCTAAAGCATCAGCCATTTGATTTTCAGCCCGGGGTACATGATGAAGTTCTACTCGGTCGAAGAACGGAAGCAGCCTTCTGGCGTAATTCATGTACGGCACTAGATTCGGTTGACGAGTTTCCCACTCCCCTTTGATCTGATTGATTACAAGCGCTGAGTCACCATATATGTCTAGATTCTTGATTCTCAAATCAATTGCCTCTTCTAGACCCATAATACATGCTTCGTACTCGGCTTCGTTGTTGGTAACTGAAAACGTCAGTCTTGCAGTAAACGGGATGTGGGATCCGTGAGGAGTCGTGATGATAGCCCCGATACCACTTCCATAGGAATTGACTGCTCCGTCGAATATCAACTTCCACTGAGACTTCCTATCCGGCCCCTCGTCGGGCAATGGCTCTTCGCAATCCTTTGCTTTGAGAAACATAATGTCCTCGTCAGGGAACTCGAACTTCATCGGCTGATAGTCTTCGATTGGCTGTTCGGCAAGGTAATCAGACAATACGCTCCCTTTGATGGCTTTCTGAGAGACGTACTGAATATCATATTCTGTTAACACCATCTGCCATCTGGCAATCCTGCCCGAAAGAGCTTGCTTCTCGAAGACGTACTTGATCGGATCCATCTTCGAAATCAACATAGTGGTGTGATTGAGCATATACTGTCGTAGACGTTTGGCGGCCCAAGCTAGTGCACAACACGTCTTCTCCAGCATCGAGTATCGAGATTCACACTCAGTGAACTTTTTACTCAAATAATAAATGGCATGCTCCTTTCTGCCTGTCTCGTCGTGCTGACCGAGAACACACCCCATGCTATTCTCCAGAACTGTCAAGTACATGATTAATGGCCGTCCAGCCACTGGGGGTATCAAGATCGGAGGTTCTTGAAGATACTGCTTTATCTTATCGAATGCCTTCTGGCAATCTTTATTCCAAGTAATCGCCTGATTTTTCTTTAACAACTTGAACATCGGTTCACAAGTGGCCGTGAGCTGAGAGATAAACCTTGCAATGTAGTTTATTCGGCCCAAGAAACCACGAACTTCTTTTTCTGTTCTCGGCGCTGGCATCTCTTGGATAGCTTTTATTTTTGCAGGATCAACTTCAATACCTCGTTCGCTAACGATAAACCCCAATAACTTTCCGGACCGCACCCCGAAAGTGCACTTGTTAGGATTCAGCCTCAGCTTGAACTTCCTAAGCCTTTCAAACAGCTTCAGCAAATTGACCAGATGCTCCTCCTCCGTTTGGGACTTCGCAATCATGTCATCAACATAGACCTCGATCTCATGATGAATCATATCATGAAACAAAGTTACCATTGCTCGCTGGTAAGTGGCCCCTGCGTTCTTCAGACCGAAGGGCATTACCTTGTAGCAAAACGTGCCCCAGGGGGTAATAAACGTCGTTTTCTCCATGTCCTCCGGCGCCATCTTAATCTGATTGTAACCGGAGAAGCCATCCATGAACGAAAACACGGAAAACTGGGCTGTATTGTCGACCAACACATCGATATGAGGCAACGGGAAATCATCCTTAGGGCTCGCCCTATTCAAGTCCCGATAATCGACGCACATACGTACCTTGCCGTCCTTCTTCGGTACAGGCACTATGTTGGCGACCCACGGAGGGTAGGTGGTGACGGCTAAAAATCCTGCGTCCAACTGCTTCTGGACCTCTTCTTTGATTTTTACAGCCATGTCTGGTCTCGTCCTCCTGAGCTTCTGCTTGACTGGAGGGCAATCTTCTCGCAACGGCAAGCGATGAACCACGATATCGGTGTCAAGTCCAGGCATATCCTCATATGACCAAGCAAAGACGTCACTATACTCTCGAAGCATCTCGACCAGTCTATGCTTGACATCGCTCTGCAGCGCAGCCCCGACTCTGACATTCCTGATAAGCTCCTCAGAACCCAGATTTACGATCTCAACCTCCTCTTCATGAGGCAGAATAACCTTCTCCTCTTGTTTCAACAAGCGGGCCAATTCCTCCGGAAGGTCTTCGTCTTCATCAATCTCATCCTCGGCTTGATAGATCGGGCAACCAAAGTCGTAGTGAGCCGTAGAGGGTCCAGAGTCGATGTCGTCTGTTACGTGGATCCTGCAATAACAAGGGTTAAGTTTAAAGCAGGAATATGCAGGTTTGCACGAACCTCGTTGCCATTTTGCTGTTTTTCAAAACAAACATAAAATATGAATAACAGAGAACACAATATTTGATTACGAAGAAAACGCCTTTTTATTTATTGATAAAATGTATACACATAATCCAACAAGGCCCTGACAGTAAAACCACTATGCCCCGGGCAGGACATAGGGTTGTACAAAAGATTGTAAAAAGCAAATCATTACTCTTCACTTGTCAGCTCGATAGTCTCCTTGATGGTCCAGTTGTGAAGGCGCTCGCCTGGCTTGCTCGGTTGAATCCAGGCATCGAGATCACAGTCACTGTCCCCGCTGTCCTCTGACGCTGCGTTGACACTTTCGAATATTACCCCTCCTTTGGTGAATAGGATCGGCCCCTTTCCACGAGATGAGCTACCAGAAGAAGTTGAAGCTTCAGCTTCCGGAGAATATCCCAATCCAAACTTATCCTGTTTGAATGGTATATCCAAGACGTGCCCCCAGCCTGGGGTAGAACCAGCTTCGACAACTGCTCTAGCTTCCTTAAACGAAGAGAGGTTCACCTCCTGCTTCTCTGCAACAATAGGAGCTACCTCCTTCACCTTGACGGTCTCAAACGCCTGGCAAAGAGTCTCATGGATCTCGCCATCCATTTCGACATACTTGAAGGACGACAGGTGGCTTACCATGATGTCCTCCTCTCCGCAAACTGTCACTATGCTGCCCCCAACAGCATATTTAAGCTTCTGATGCAACGTAGACGTTACGGCACCAGCAGAATGAATCCACGGCCGACCTAAGAGGCAACTGTAGGCGGGCATGATATCCATAATATAGAACACTGCATTAAACGTCTCTGGTCCAACCTGAATTGGCAGGGTCAATTCTCCAAAGACGTGGCGTTTGGTTCCGTCAAAAGCCTTTACGACCAGATCACTGGGCGTGCACAGCAGTCCCCGGGTATCCAACTTCATTAGTGCTTTCTTCGGAAGCACATTCAGCGAGGAGCCCGTATCTACTAGGACATGTGACATAATCGTGCCCCTGCACTCTATCGAGATGTGCAAGGCATGGTTGTGATCTCTTCCCTTGGGCGTCAGCTCCAAATCTGTAAAACCCAGCCCATTACCAGCGTTGACATGGGCTACTACTTCCTCAAGTTGGTTAACTGATATCTCCTGCGGCACGTATGCAGCATTCAATACTTTTAGCAATGCGTTGCGGTGTGCTTCAGAACACAGCAACAGGTTGAGAATGGAGATCTTTGACGGAGTCTGGTGAAGATGATCTACAATCTTGTAGTCACTTTTCCTGATCAGTCGCATGAACTCTTCTGCGTCTTTAACCAACAAGTCTTTTTCTGCCACAGCAGGAACCTCTTCAACGGCTTTACCTTTGCCCTTATCAGCAGCATCAGCCCTGACTACCTTCTCTGCCGCACCCTCCGCCGGCGCGAACACTCTGCCACTTCTGGTGATACCACTGGCCTCAGCAAGATTCTGCGCAATCGATCTGGGCGGCTCAATCTCTACCTTCTGGCCGTTACAATACACTTCAGCGCCGTAATGCCACGGCACGGCATTGGTACTCTCGAACGGGATCGGTCCAGCCCCGGTGATGGTAATAGTAGGAGGACGAGGTGCAGAAATGGTGATAGGGTGGCGAGGAATGGTGATAGTAGCAACTTCGTCCGCCTGCTTCAGCACGACTTCTCCCGACGCATTCTCAACGCTTCGACTAAACTGCAAAATACCCTCGGTCATCAGACTCTGGATACCTTCACTCAACTGCTCACACCCGTCAGGAAGTGCAGCACATTCCATACAAAATTCCCCACATCCGGGAAAGAAACCTTTCTTCAGCAGCTTAGCTTTAACAAAAACCAACGGCGTCTTCAACTCTCTGACATCAGTCAGCAGGTCTGAATTCTCTTCAGAGATAATAGCATTTACTCCGCCCCCCCTATGATGAGGCATCGGATTCTTGGTGACGTTGGGCACGTTGTCAGAAAAATTTATTATCTTGGCGTCAATCATGTCCTGGACCTTATGCTTAAAAGCTTTGCAGTTCTCAACTGTATGGCCAGGTGCCCCAGAATGAAATTCACATGTAGCATTAGCATCGTACCCGGGTGGTGGTGCCCCTGTCAAGGGAGCTAGCGTCCTTTTCTGAACCAGTTGGAGCTGAAGCAACGTCTGCAGAAGCTGGGCATACGACATAGGAGGAGTTTCCAAATGACGGTTTGCCAGGGGACCCCGAGGCTGATATTTCTTATATCCCGGATTATTCTGTTGCTGAGGCTGCTGCTGCGGCTGCGGGGGAGCAGCTGGGATGTTTATGCTAGCGATCTGAGACTGAGGGCCCTTGCCCTTTCTCCTAGCATTAGAGACAGCACTGGCATCGCCCTCCCGACGCTTGCCAGTATAAGGTTTCTTG
>CAWUDS030002992.1:0-51192 GCA_963859935.3 Lathyrus sativus
CCCAGTCGAGTTTGCAGATACCCAAGAGATCCGAATCCTTGGAAGTTGATCAGACCACGAGTGGTTTTCCCCAGTGGAGTGTTGAGCAGCTGAAGTTGTTTCCCCGCAGAGTCTTATCCCCAGAAGAGTAGCCGAGAAGGCCACGCAGTTTATTCTCGCGATGGATATCGTTTCTTCTCAGCAGGTCCAGGTTCTCGTGGAGCTTCGTTCCTCTGCAGTAATCAGCTGAAGTTGTTTCCCCTGCAGCAGTCAAATGAAGATCATTTCCCCAGACGGAGTCCAATTGATATCAGCGTGTCCACGCTCTCCTCAGCAGGATGATTCCTCTATCTGAGTGGTTCTTTCTCCTTGACAGGAGGAGCCCCCCCCCCCCCCTCGGCATTTATTTTGCTGACGGGATCGCATCATCGTGCATGATTGCATAGCATTTAGCATAAATGCATAGCATTTAGCATAAATCCATAGCATTTAGCATAAATGCATAACATGCAGCATAAACGCATAGCATTTCCACCGTGTGGAGCATGGCGCCGAAGCATATGCATAATAAACATGATCTAGGTTGTTACCATTCTTGTTTTACAGGTGTCCCGCCGAAGGATCAGTTGCTCAGGATGATTCTTGACATTCTCCCCCAACGAAGTCGTTTGCCCAAGATGATTCTTGAGATCCCCAGCGAAGTCTTCAGTTTAAGATGATTCTTGAATTCCTCAGCAGGGCCGTTTGCTTAAGATGATTCTTAAGACCCCAGTGCAGTCTCCAGAGTTGGTTGCTCAAGTTGATACCTAGAGTCCCCAGCGAAGATCGCCCAGGACGGTTCCTGAAACTCCCAGAGAGCCGAATCCTTGGAAGTTATTCAAGCCATGATCGGTTTGTCCCCGGCAAGAGTTGTCCAGGATAATTCCTGGAATCCCCAACAAAGTGTTTGCTCAGAACGGTTATCAGTTCAAGATGATTCTTGAAGGTCCCCGACAGAGTTATTTGTTCAAGACAATTCTTGAAGTCCTCAGCAGAGTTAATTCATCCAGAATGATTTCTGGACCCCCGGAGCGGAGTTGCTTGATAGTTTTCCAGATTCCTCAGCGGCGAAGCGTCCTCCCCAGCAGGTTTCCGACGGCGAAGTTGAAATCTCCCTTGAAGACTCCATGATTGAAGTCTGCCCGTGTTAATGAAGTTGTTATCTCAGTAATGCAGAATGCCTAATGGCACGATCGACTACGTATTACCGGTTACCGTGTAACCAATTCCCCAATGAAGTTTCTTCATTCTGACGGCGATGTCAGCTCCTTTGTAGTTCTTCAGCGGCGATGTTGGAGGTTTGTTTGTTTTGACGGCGAGGTCAGATTAGGTTTGTTTCCGGCGGCGATGTTGGATGTTAGTTTTGACGGCGAGGTCAGATTATGTTTGTTTCTGGCGGCGATGTCAGGAGATTATGTTTGACGGCGATGTTAGACTCCTTAACTCCCCAGCAGAGATTATGTTGAGTACCCGACAGCGATGTCGGGTGTTTCCCATATTATGCTAGTTTTCCAGCGGCGATGTTGGATGTTGGTTCGACGGCGATGTCGAATGTCTCTCAGAGTTATGTTTGCTTATGACAACGATGTCAGTTTCTCTATTCCTCCGGCGGCGATGTTGGATGTTTGTTTTGACGACGAGGTCAGATTATGTTTGTTTCCAGCGGCGATGTTGGGTGTTTTGATAGAGATTCTTCAGTTTTCCAGCGGCGATGTTGGGTATGTCAAGTTGATCTAGTCTTCCAGCGGCGAGGTTAGGTAATTCAGATCCTTTAGTTTTCCAGCGGCGATGTTGGATAGTTTGGTTGATCGACGGTGATGTCAGATTTAGTTCTCCAGCGACGATGTTGGATATTTTGGTTTTTGACGGCGATGTCAGGTGATTTGGCGTTCCAGCGCGCGATGTTGGGTGTTTCTCAGAATTTTGTTTATTTCTGGCGGCGATGTCAGGTGATTCATATTCTTCAGATTTTCCAGCGGCGATGTTGGGTGTTTTGTTTCCGACGACAATGTCAGGATATTCTGTGTGTTTCCCGCGGCGGTGTTGGGTATGTTTGTGTCCGACGGTGATGTCAGATGATTTAGTCTTCCAGCGGCGATGTTGGGTGTTTTGGTTGTCTGATGGTGATGTCAGAGGACTTTAATGTGGATAACTGACGGCGAAGTCAGATCAATATTTCTCCAGCTAGTTGCTGTGCAGCTATGATTTCATCTTCCGAAGATTTGTTCCCACCTGAGTTCGGAGTACCGTGTACTTGTGTAGTTGGCAAATTTCTGGGTTCTTTGGTATTCAACCGTCTTCTACCTTTGAATGATTGAAAGCCGTTCGCTCTCAACCCTTCAGGTCCAAGCCGTTTGAATAGGAGCAGCTGTTGCACCCCAAAATTTGACCAACTACTCATCGCAATTTGGCTCATGTTTCGACTCATTTCATTCTCGCATTTGCATACCGCGTGCATTGCATTTTTCCAGTCAAATTGGTTTATCGGGATCACAGCCCTATGATAGCATTTCAGGCCAGTACGAAGACGTATTTTGAGAATCAGTACTCGTCCCGGTGTTTTTAGCTCTCGCTGTTGTTTTTGAGGACCTCTCGGTGTCCGAATTTTTACCGTTTATTTCGATATAGTTCGCTAATCGATTTAATCGGCTTTCTCGGTAGTTTTACTTTTTTTCCTTACTTTCTAGAATTTTTAATAGGTTTAATTCATTTTTCTAGGTATTTTAAATAGCTTTAATCATTTTAAATAGGTTTAAATCTTTTCTTTAGATATTAAATAGACTTTTTAATGTGATAATTTCTTTTATTAGGATTTTTAAATAGAAATTAATGGAGTTTTTCTTTTATTTTTAATAGATATTAATAGATAATAGATTTAGGAATAAATCATTTGTTAGATATTGAACATAGTTTTAATAAATAGTTAAATAGATTTTTAGAATAAATCATTGTATTTTTTAGATATTAAATAGAATTTTAATAGATAGTTTAATAGAATATTCTTTTAATAGGTATTTTTGCTTTAATAGAAATTAATAGTTGTCATCTATTTTTGTTTAGATATTATTAGAGTTTTTCTATTTTTATTAGTTTAGAGATTAGTGGAATTATTAGAGATCATTAGAGTTTTATTAGTATAAAAGTTTTTCATTAGTTTAGTGATTAATATAGATTTTTAGGTTAGTCCTCTTTTTAGATTTAATTAGGATTAGTTAGATTAATTAGGTCTTAATCATTTGTTTAGGTGTTAATTAGGATTTAATTAGATTTAGTTAGATTTTAATTAGAGTTTATTAGGTCTAAGTAGATTTAATTACCGTTTTAATTGTCATTTAGATTTAATTGTAGTTTTAAGTTTCTGTTTAGTTAATTCAGTATTAATTAGTTTAATCATTAGAGTTAATTAGGCAGTTTTAATGTTCATTTAGTCCTTAATCAGAGTATTTAGGTTTTATTCAGTCCATTTTCGCTGGGCCCAGCTTTGGAGGCCCAGTCCCAGACTTGCCATGTGTCAGCTATAAAAGAGTCCACGCGTGCACTCTGAAAGACCCCCATCTGGCCCCACTTCACTCTCCGTTTCGCCATGATTCACTACCACCCTCACACTTGGCTTCTTCACACGCCTCCACCGTTGCCACGCGGCTTCCATGCACCCTCCACACCTCCACGTGTCCTCACGTTACCATCCCTCTGCATGCGCAAAGCCACGCGTCCCCCCTCGCCGGAGACCCCGCCGCCGGCCATGCAGCCGCCGCGCCGGCCACCTCCCAACTAACTCCGGTCACCGTCAAAACGCCAGAAACCTCATGCATCGCCAGAAATCCTTCGATCTTCATCTTCCTCATCCACCTTGTTCATGACTTCGCCGGAGATCCACCGGAAAATTCATCGTCTCACCAAGAACGCTCATCATCTTCATCCATCTCCAGATGCCTTCGTCAAGAACTTCAGGTGTTCTTCGCATATTTCCAGAAAACCTTCAAAGATTCGTACGAATCTTCATAGTTTCTCCAGGTCTCCATCATCTTCCCAGAAATTCATCAAAACGCCAGCAACCTTCATCATCCTCCAGATTCCTTCGTCAAGAACTTCACAATATTCTTCACTGATTTCCAGAAATCTCTAACACCTTCAAGGTTCGGATCATCATCATCAATGATCAACAAGTATCGGCGCTCACCCAGAACTTCATAGATCGTCCAAGTTCATCTTTCTTCCTCCAGAAATTCCAGAAAGAACATCAAGATCTTCATCAAGATCCTTGAAGTTCATCATTTCCAGAAGATCTTCGTAGATCTTCATCCTTGGTTATCAATGATCCCAGATTCAACAATTCCTTCAACGTCCAAGAAAGCACCTCCGCAGCTTCATCTTCTTCGAAGATCGCCATCAATCTTCATGAGACCTTCATCCATTCGTGGGGTCCGTCCATCGTTGTCCAGGTTCGTTCAAGAGCAACAGAGTTTTCATTAAAGATCCTTCCAAGTCGCAATCGAGGTTAATTACTGAAGGTAGTGTGATTTTTGAGCTCTGTTTGTTTGAGGAGAAATCTTGTAGAAAAGGTTGAAACGAAGAAGTTTTGAGGTGGAAGGAGGATCAGAGAGATGAAGATGAAGGAGGAAACGAGAGAGAGTGAAGCTAAGGGAGAAACGGCGCATGGGGAGGAGAGTGAATAATGTTAGGGCAAGGAAGTGAGTAGGGTTTTGTCTGATGGATCACATCCGTGTGTGGGATTGGGCCTTGGGCCCATTGGCTTCGTTCAAGCCATACACCCCGTTTCTCTTCATCCACCCTCCATTTCGTTATTGGACATGGGCCAAGCCCAATTGTGTTCTGGGCAATGCCCCGGTTCACTTCCTACACCTCCTTCCCCGTTTCTGAATTACTTGTTGGGCTGGGCCCTGGTCACATTACTTTTAACACCCCCCGTTTTCTCCATTTACCTCCCTGCCCTTTTTATTCTTTTCTGAATTTCTTATTGGGTTGGGCCCAGATTTCCTTGTATTGTTTGCTGATGTACCTCCTGCTGCACTTTTGCACCCCCTTGGGTTTTTTCTCTTTTCTTTATTATTTTCTTTTATTTCATTTGTTTAGTTTTTTAAGAAGGAAAAATATGTGATAGAAAAAATAGTGAATATGAGGAAAATATGTAATAGAAAAAGAAAAGAGTATATAGAAATATTATAATAGTTTTTTTAATATTTTCTTTTAGTATTTTCTCTTTTAGGATATAATTTCTTTTAAGAGTTTATTTTGCACCCATTTTTAGAAGTACTTTTAAATGTCCATTTGTTAGGGGACTTTTTACATTTTTAGAAGTAGATTTAGAAGTCCACTTGTTAGGGGACTATTTTTCATTAGAATTTCCATAATAGATGGATAGGATTTTTAGGAGTTTATTTTCCTGTATTCAATCATTGTAACTTTTTCTGAATATTAATAAAATGAGATTGATGTTGTGGTCTCCGTTCTACCCGTAGTTAGGCTGAACTACAGCTGCTCTGATTTCTTGTACCAGACAAGAATATGTAGGCATAGGATGCGATATCCTAGCGAGCACACTAACAACTAACCATCTTGTTCTCCTCGCTGCTGTGCGATCGAGACTTTCCCGCTGACGACTGATGTCATCCTTTTCTCTTGCCCGAGTGCATTTGAGACCAGACCGTAGTTCTAGTTCCCGTAGGTTCCCATACCTCGAAACCCGACATACTACGTCCGTTCTACCGCAAACAGGTATGCCTAAGTGTCCAAGGGTCGAGCAGCGTTCACCTAACTGCTAGAATGCGTATGCTAGTATCGTCAATCATTTCTTTCACCCCCGTGTGACCAAGAACACCCCTGTCTAACCGTAGTTAGCTTGAACTACGTCATGCTCTGATTTCTCTGATGAGAATACGTAGGCCCAAGACGCGATGTCTTGGCGAGCAACTAACCCGTAGTTTCCCGAACTACGCAGACTCTGATTTCTCTTTCTCTGATGAGAATACGTAGGCATAGAGTGCGACGCTCTATCGAGTCAATTTCTTTCCGTTTAGATTTAGCAGCTGTAGATAGATTGTTTTTCACCCGTCCAAGTAAACACAACAAGCGAGGATCCCGTCGAGTACGACGGACATGAGTGGTGCTAATACCTTCCCCTTGCGTAACCGACTCCCGAACCCAGGCAATGGTTGTGACGACCTTGTTTTACCCTTATTCGTCAGGTTTTTCCGATCGTTTCCTTTCCCTCTCTGAGGGATAAATAACGAAAGGTGGCGAATCTTCTGTCATGCCGGCACCTGATTTTCGCGCAAGCGACAGTAGGCCCCATGCTCCGTCTTGTCCCGGACACGATAGGGGCCTTCCCAATTTGCAGCAAGTTTGCCCTCGTGTGAATCCTTTTGGTTTCTTCGAAGGACTAGGTCGCCGACCTGGAATTTACGCTTTAGGACTCTGCTATCGTAGCAAAGGGCAATCTTTTGTTTTAGCCGGGCTTCATGGAGAGCTGCCCCTGATCGGATCTACTCGATTAGGTCGAGCTCCTCCCGGAGAGCTTCGTCGTTGTTTTCCTCCTCGAGGGGGGCTTCGGTCCTTCTGGATGACTCTCTTATCTCTATCGGGATCACTGTCCCGGTTCCATACGTGAGGCGGAATGGGGTCTCACCGATAGTCGAATGCGGCGTTGTTCGGTAGGCCTACAGCATGCTGTGGAGCTCCTCGACCCATCCTCTCTTGGCGTCGCCGAGTCTTCGTTTCAGTCCTCAGAGGATTACTCTGTTCGCGGCCTCGGCTTGGCCGTTCGTTTATGGATGCTTGACCGAGGTGAAGTGGTGCTTGGTCCCGAGTTTGGTGACGAAGTTCCGGAAGTTCCTGTTGGTGAATTGTGTCCCGTTGTCCGTGACTATAGCGAGCGGGATGCCGAACCTGGCGAGGATGTTCCTCTTGTAGAAATGGAGTATGTTGTGCGTCGTGATCTTGGCGATCGCTTCGGCCTTGATCCACTTGTTGAAGTAGTCGACGCCCACTATGAAGTACTTATTCTGATAAGAGCCTAGGGTGAATGACCCGAGGATATCCATCCCCCACCAGGTGAATGTCCAAGGAGAGGAGAGGGACTTGAGTTCGCTCGACGGAGTGAGGGGCATGTCCCCATGCCGCTGACACCTGTCACATTTATTGACGTGTTCTTTTGCCCTCTTGCATTGTCGGCCAGTAATATCCAGCTCGTAGGGCTTTCCTCGCTAGAAATCATCCTGCGAGATGCTGCGTGTTGATGCCTTCATGGACTTCTTGCAAGATGGCCGGAGCTTAGGTCTGGTCGACGCATTTGAGGAGGGGGATCGAGAAGCCCCTCCGGTAGAGCTTGTTGTCGAGCAGCACGTACGAGCAGGAGCATCGTTTGACCGCACTGGCCTCCTTAGCGTCGCCGGGTAGGCTCCCTCTGTCGAGGTAGGCATGTATGGGAGTCATCCAACAGTTGGAGTCCCCGATGGTGTTGACATCGAGCAGAGTTTTCGCCCTCTCTGTGCTGGGTTGTGCGAGGACCTTTTGAATGATGGATTTGTGCCCCCCTTTCTTCTTGGTGCTCGCCAATTTCGACAGGATGTCCGCTCAGGGGTTCTGCTCGCGTGGTACGTGCTGGACTTCTGCGGAGTCGAAACTCTTCATTTGTTCCCTTATGAGGGCTAAGTACTCGGCCAGGTTATCGTTCTTTTCATGGTATTCGCCCCGTACTTGCGAGGCGACCAGCTGGGAGTCCGTGAAGATTTTGATCTCCTTGGCTCTGAGGTCCTCTGCTAGGTGGAGTCCGGCTAGGAAGGCTTCGTACTTTACCCGGTTGTTCATCGTTGGGAAGGCCAGCGTTAGGGGGACTTCCACAATGGTTCCCTCCTCGTTCTTGAGGATGATGCCTGCGCCGCTTCCTGAGGGACGCGAGGCACCGTCGACGAAGATGGTCCATCTCTGGGTTCCCGGGGTTGGTTCGGGAGCGGGGGTCATTTCTACGACGAAGTCGGCCAGGACATGGTCCTTGAAGGCTTTTCTTCCTTCGTAGATGATGTCGAACTCGGAGAGTTCCAGCGACCACTTCAGCATGCGACCATCCATGTTGGGTCGATCGAGCAACTGTTTGATAGGTTACTCAGTTCTGACCACGACTGGGTGGGCCAGGAAATAGTGCCGGAGTCGCCTGACCACGGTGATGAGGGCCAGGGCGACTTTCTCGATTTGTTGGTATCTCACTTCCGGGCCGTGGAGGGCTTTGCTCATAAAGTAGATTGGTTTATGTCCTTCGAGGACTTCTCAGATTAGCACGACACTGACGACCTCGTTTGACACGGCTAGGTACAGGTATAGGGTTTCACCGGCCTCGAGCGTCGTCAACACGGGTGGTTCTGATAGGACATGCTTGAGCTGGCGGAGGGCTTGCTCGCACTCTTCTGTCCACTCTAACGCAGCCTCCTTCCTCAGCAATTTGAAGAAGTGGAGGGCATGCTGCACGGATTTGGCGACGAAACGGGATAGCGACGCGAGCATCCCGTTGAGGGATTGTATCGATTTCTTTGAGCTCGGCGTCGCGATTTTGGAGAAGGCTTGGCATTTGTCTGTGTTCGCCTTGATCCCGCGTTCGGTCAGATAGAACCTGAGGAACTTCCCTGCGCGTGCCCTGAAGGTGCATTTCTCCAGGTTGAAACGCATCTTGCACTTCCTCGTCGTCTCAAAGAATTTCTTGAGGTGAGCCGTGTGGTTGGCTTCCGTGCAGGACTTGACGATCATGTCGTCCATGTAGACTTTGAGCATGTCGCCGATCTCCCCTCGGAAGACCTTGTTCATCATTCGTTGGTAGGTGGCACCGACGTTTTTCAAGCCGAAGGGCATTACGTTGTAGTAGTAATTGCCCGACTCCGTCATGAAAGCCACGCTCTGTTTGTCGGCCTCAGCCATGGGGATCTGGTTGTATCCCAAGTCCGCGTTCATGAAAGACAGCAGTTTGAAGCCCGCCGAGTTGTCGACGAGCTCGTCGATGTTGGGGAGGGGTAGGCGTCCTTAGGACATGCCCGATTGAGATCAGTGTAGTCAACGCACATTCACCATTTTTCATTATTTTTATTAACAAGTACAACATTGGACATCCAGGTTGAATATCGGGCTTCCGAAATAAAATTCGCCTCTAGGAGGTCTTTTACAGCTTTTTCAGCAGCCGCCGATTTTTTGGGGGACTGCCTACACCTACGTTGTACTACGACCCTAGCAGTCGGGCTGATGGAGAGCTGGTGACAGGCGACCTTAGGGTCAAGTCCGGGCATCTCTGCGACGCTCCAGGCGAAGAGGTTGGCATTCTTGCGGAGGCAGGCCTTCAGTTGTTTCCTCACTAGGTCGGGCAGTCCCGCCCTGATCTTCACGATCTTCGTTGCGTCTTCATCGAGGGTGATGATCTCGAAGTCTCCGTCTGGGATAGGGCGCGTTGGGTGGATAGGCTGCCCGTTGGTGGATGGAGGAGCGTCCCTGACTTCGTCCTCGCGACCTGGATCTCTAAAAAAACGACTGTCGAGGTCTAAGGAGTCGACGTGGTCCTTCGGTTCTCTCTTCTGGCCGTTTCCTTTTCCCCGAAGGTGACCTTGAGCTCCACGTATCCCCATGGTCTTGTTATTGTATCGTTGAAGCCCTGGAGGTCAGAGCCTAGGTAGGGGGACAAGTTGGATTCGTCGAGCTGAACGGCCGTGAAGAGGTGGGTGTACATGATGTCTACCGAGCTCCCCCCGTCGACCAGAATGCGCCCGACGTCGAAGTTGGCCATCTGGGCCATGATTAGGAGGGGAATGTTCGAGTTGGGGGCCCCCCTAGGGAGCTCCTCAAGATAGAAGGTGATCGGATTGGATTGACCCCAAAATTTTTCAATCGTGCTCATTTTTCCGGAGTTGTTGCTTATGAGCTCGTCGAACTTCCGCTTAATTGATCCCACTGAGAGTTTGCTTGGGGTCCCGCCAGAAATGACCATTTCCCTCAGGAAATATTCCCATCGGCTGGTAGGGCGTACCGGATCCTCAGGTAATTGATGTTCGGCGGGAAGGTTGAACTCCCTTAGGGCGAACCAGTCCTCTGGCCAGCCCACGGTAAGGGCTACCTATAAGCCGTAGTCGTCGTGGGGAGGAGGGACGTCCTCGACTTTTTTAGCCTCGGGGGCCTCCTGTCGTGGTGGGTCCCCTCCCCGGGTGTACCTCTTAGATGTCCGTCTTTGATCAGAATTTCAATTTCTTCCTTCAGATGGATGCAGTCCTCTATTACATGACCGTGGCTTCGATGGAAGCGGCAATACTTAGATTTGTCCACGTTGGCTTTGGTGGGTGCCGGTTTTGGAAAACAGACACCTCCCCGGACGAATTCTAAGTTTGCACACTCCGCTAGTATACGCTCGCGGGAAGCGACCAACGCCGTGTATTCGGTGAAGCGTCCAACTGGGCCTCGCTGCTCGCGGGTTTCTCAGGGAAGGTCCTCCCGTCGCCTGTCCCCCCCCCCCCCCCCCTCCGCGGCGTTGGCCTGAGGTCCCTTCCTCTCGGAATCCCCAAGGAGTTTCTTTGTTACGGGTGTTGGCGGCCTGCGTCTCCTCGAATCGGATATAATGGCGACATCTGTCGAGGAAGTCTTGGAGGGAGTCTGGCCGGTGGATGGCCACAACCTCGTAAAATTTTGACTCTCGGCGTAGCCCCTGCTCCATCAGGTAACGTTTCATCTCGTCTGAAGTTGTTACCTGGACTGCCTTCCTCGTGAACCTCTCAATCTAGTTCCTGAGGGGCTCATCGGGGGCCTGAATGATCGCACCCAGTGCGGCCTCCGTCTTCGGATGGCGTCTGGATGTCGTGAAGTGTCGCGAAAACAGGTCCTTCAGGACCCTCCATGACGTAACGGACTCCGGTTCCAGGCTCTTGTACCACGTCATAGCGCCTTTCCTCAGGGTCGTTGGATAAAGCCTACACTTGATGGCTCCTCGGACGTTCCGGGCAGTCGAGCATAGCCTCGATGTCTTCCAGATTGTCGTCTGGATCCAAGGTGCCGTCGTAAGTTATGAGCGCGAGCGGTTTCTCCATCCCGCGGAGGATGGGGGCTTCCATGATATCCTGGGACAACGGGGTCCTGTAGTCATCCTCGTCGCTAAGGATCGGGGACTGAGGGGGTGAGGGCCGCTGTCGAGGAGGAGGTTGGTTATGTACCCTCGGTTGCCGGACCGGGGCCTCGGGTCTCCCCGTCCTCGGTTCTTGAGAGCGTCTATCCTTTTGCGTTGGCGACCTTGCTCGTTTCTTAGAGACCACGGGTTGGGGCCTCTCCAGTCGTGGTCGGCGCCCCCGTTGTTGGGGAGAAGGGCTCCGAGAGTTCCCGCGCTGATTTCTCCGTAGAGGAGAGCGGGAAGAGGTGTCGTGTTCCAACGTGCCAATGCGGTCATTCTGTTGGAAAAACATCTGGTTCGTCTGGTTGATGGCCGCGAAGAGGGCGACCATCGTTGGGTCCGCACCGGCCGGAGTGGGTATGGGCTGGAACACTGTCGGGCTCCTTGCCCGAGGAACGACATGGTGTGGCGCGTCCTCAGAGGAAGAGGAGGCAGTCTGGCCGTCTCTGACGTCGGTCTCGCGGAGTTAAGATGTCCCCCCTGACCGTCGCCGTTTATGATGGGGACAAGAGCGAAGTTGTGAACAACGTCGTCATGGCGTGGGCTAGTCATGAACCTGAAGTTTTGAGAGATGAAGTTTTGGTTCTCTGCTCGGAGGAACGGGGAAGCTTAGTTTCCCATAGACGACACCACTGATCGTACCGGACCAGAAGGAGATCGATGATCTGCCACGCGTCGTTGGTCTGGAAGCTGCTCACTAAAGTGTTGAAGAGGAGGGGGAGTGTATCTGAAACACACTCCGATGCCAAAGTAAGTGACGAGCAGAGTGGAAGCAAGTACAGAGAAAGAGTAAGAAAGTTAAGTTACCTGACCCTCTAGTGAAGAGGGTATTTATAGTGATCCCCCAGCGCAGGGCCAACGGTTACCTAGTACTGGGCTGGGTTGCCAGACCCAATGCTAGTAAATGTTATGGCTGACGTGGTGTCGTGAAGACCAACATGTGGTCTTCGCCCTAGGGTAACTGTTCTGCCCTATCCGGGAGGAGGAAGACCGAATCCCCAAGACGTGGGTAGTTACCTTATGGCGTGTCCCTGCGTGAGGGTCACGTGGAGAACGTGGGAGAAGGCCCGACGAGTTCCCCGGTCAGCTAGAGGTGGCTGGTCGGATGCGAGGGTCCTGCCCGACGATGGAGAAGAAGGAGGCTGGTTGGTGGAATGCGAGGGTCCTGTCCGACTGCTGTTGGTCTATGCCCGTCGGGGAGATGTGGTGCCCGACGGGGATCCTGCTCGTCAGCATGATATTCTTGGGCCCAACCCCGCTGGGCTTAGGCCTGCTTGGTGGTGGTCTAAGCGTCGGCGCAGTCCAAAACAATAATATTTAACAAACTGTGTTATCGTTAAGAATCAGTTGAATTTCAATCATTATAATATGTATCTCAATTATTTTTGTTATTTATTTTGGTTGTTATTATTTATTATTTTTTTACATCAATTTTTTTTAATGTGATTTAACTCTGAATAGTTATTTTTAAGTGTTTTCAATTATTCTATCTTTTTTTCACAACAACACTCTTGAGTTATCAAAATTTCATCTTCTTTTTTCTATAATCGTCAAATTTTATGAGTATTTTTTGAAAAAATTAAAGAATTGATTGGCTTTCAAAAAAATTCTTCTCGTTTGAAAATTATTTTAGATAGTGAACTATTAGTTAAAAGTTTATTTTAGAATGATGTCAACGATATAATAGAAAATTGTCTCGTTTAAGATTGTTTTAATCCTTGAGACTTCATAGTTAATATTATACTAATAAAAAATAATTTATAAGGTGACCAATGTTTTAAAAGCCAAATTAAAAATTAAACTGGTAAAATATTTAAAATTTAATTGGATAAATTGATTAAATCTACTGTCGAATTATTTTTTAAATAAAATAATATATGAAATTAAATTTCATAAATATGTCATATACAATCAAATATTTACAGTTTAATAAAATAATTTTTTTTAAAAATCTATTACAAATTCAATATAATAATATTAATAATACACATAAAAATATTATATAATTGTTCGTTTAATTTCAACCTTCATTTAAAAATAATATAAACAAATTAAAAAATTATAATAAATTAAAATTAAACCTAAAATAATATAATATAATAATTAAAATAAAATTTAATAATTAAAATACTTAAATTAAATACGATAAAATTACAAAAATAAACAGTACAACATATTTAATTAAACAACGATAAATAAATCCGAGTTTATCGACAACAAACATAAAATTATTTTTTTAATTAAGGAATATTTCTAGTTTTCATATTGGCATATTAAAATTTAAAAAATAATTAATTTGATGCACTTTTTTAATCGGACGGTTATACAAAATCACTCCGATTCTTTATTTTGAACGATTTTAAACAGTTCAATTTTATTTTTTCAATTTTACTCCAATTGATCCATATCAATTTTAAAAGATTATCCGGATCGAATTCAATTTCGATTTTCAGTCCAACCGATTAAAATGTAGGTTCATGACAATAATCATTTTTCCAAACTTTTTAAAATTCAAAAGTTCCTTAATATAATAATATACTTTATTGCGAAACGTCATTCTGAATGGAAATAGTATATTTTCTTGAAAAAATTTCAATCTCATGATACTAGTTCTACAGTCATCTCAAATTGTACTGATAATAAAAAAAACGAAACACGTGGATGCGGTTGTTGTGTGTTGGAGCCATGCAGACTTCACATGATAAATAATGACGAATGCATGATTAATGGCACAATAGTCACTATCCTAACTTTTCATTGGTTAACCATGTAGTATCATTTACTGTAATTGATACTATTTCTTGCTTTAATTTTGTTCATTTACCATAGACTACAATCATAAAAACAAATCAAAATTTAATAATACTTATCTGCCTTACCCCACATCACATGCTTACCTGGCTTAACTTTTCATTTAATGAAATTAATAGTTCTATAAATTGGAATGATTTGAAACCAATTTCACTACATGCAAAACAAAGAAACTAAAATACCAATTCTTATATACACTATGAGAAAAGCCACTATTTCGCTTGTTCTAGTTCTCCTTCTTGTAGCAATACTTTTCAATGGTGATAGTGTTGAAGGTGTGGGTAGAGAGAATGAATCCAAGAAAGATGATGGTAATTTCAAATCTCAAAAGTCTTGGAGGTGCATAGATTGTATGGTTTTGCATGGAATGTGCTTGAAAACTCCTTACCTTTGGCCTGCGTATAGTAAGTTTTGCTCGGTGGTTGGTCGCACAAATGTAGTTGCTTCTAAACCTGAAAGCGACATTCTTCCATGATTAGTGATATTGAAGTCATGCATAACTTGTGTTTTATTGATATATATCTATATGTCTAAAATAATAAAATAAGATTGTGTGTCGTGTGAGTGTGAGAGTGTTTTGTTGTGTGAGTGTGAGTGTGAGAGTGTTTTTACATTACATTTTATAACTAAGTAACCTTTATTATGGGTAAGATAGTGCCTCTTTATAGGTATATATGTCTTGTTGAGTATTGGCATGCATGTTTTATTATTGTGATATGAACTTTGTATTATGGTGTCATATTATTATGGTTATAAATTAATGTATGGAGTATTTGTAACTAGTAAGTTAAAAGACTGAGATTTAGTATCTTCTTTAGCAAACACTAATGATCCTTTATTTGTTGAAAACCAATCTTTCTATGGATTTTGATCTTGTGACATAAAGAAAGATCATAATAAAATAAAAGGAGACTTTAATTTGTTGTTTGGTAATTAAAAAGCAATAATATTCTACTCGGACCATTATTATAAACCAAGATTTTCTTTTTAAATTCATTCAATAATTGATAATAGTGATCCGAGAAAATAGCTTAAATAATCTATTTTTTTTTTCTTTTACTTGTTATAGTGATCACAAAAAATAGCTTAAATACAGACATATAAAATGATATAATTAATTCCGGCCGCAGTCAAAATCTAGTTAAAGATTTAGCAATTTCAATTGTTACGGTGTTGCATTACCAATTGTTATATGATCATTAATTATAACATCAAAAATATTATAATAAAGAAGAATGGAGATTAGAGAAAATAAAAAAGAAAGAGCATAAGAGATGTGAGATTATAGATGAAAAGTGCGATAAAAATGTAATTAGAAGAGAAAATAATAGCATAAAATGAGAAGATGAAAAAGAAAGAACATGTGAGATAAGAGATTAGTGTAGAAGAGGTGAGATGCACATGGCAAATAGATGAGAAGAATGTGTAATGCTATTATGAAAGATTTGAGAAGGTTGAAACTTAAAAGCTAATGGGTTTGAGTTTTGGGTTGGATGTGGGATAAGTGAAGTTTGGGTTGTAATATAATGCAGTTTTGTTTGGTTTAGTTCGGTTTGTAAAATACAAATCGCAAAGCAAACCGAATCGCACGATTTTGTTAAAAGATGACCCGAACAAATTCGAACCAAATGCAATTTCAATTGTTACGATGTTGCATTACCAATTACTATATGATCATTAATCATAGTATATTGTAGAAATTTTATCCAAACTATTTGTACTATTAATATATATGGTGGTGTTCGCGGTGCGGTTTTGACGATAAAAATCATCTGAACCGCGAGAGAAAAAAGCATGCGGTTCGGTTTGCTTTGGTTGACTTTTAGAAAAAATCCGAACCAAAACAAACTAAATCAATGCGGTTTCGGTTGGTTCAGTTTTTTACAAGATTTTTATTGAGTCATACATACACATATAAAGAACAACATAATTTTTGTATTTAGTCATTCATACATTAACAAATAACGACAAAACTCATAATATTTAGACAAAAAATTCTCATTTAATATACAAAAATCAATTTAAATAAAAGTGAAAAAAATAGTAGCATAAAAGAATATCAAAAATATTATAATAAAGAAAATAGAGAAGAATGAAGATTAGAGAAAATGAAAAAGAAAGAACATAAGAGATGTGAGATTAGAGAAGAAAAGTGTGATAAAAATGTAATTAGAAGAAAAAATAGTAACATAAAATGAGAAGATGAAAAAGAAAGAACATGTGAGATAAGAAATTAGTGTAGAAGAGGTGAGACGTATGTGACAAAGAAAATGAGAAGAATCTGTAATATTATTATGAAAGTTTATTAGGAAAGATTTGAGAAGGTTGAAACTTAAATGCTAATGGGTTTGAGTTTTTGGTTGGATGTGAGATAAGTGAAGTTTGGGTTGTAATATAATGCAGTTTGGTTTGATTTATTTCGGTTGATAAAATACAAACCGCAAACCAAACTGAACCACACGATTATGTTAAAAGATGACCCGAACAAATTCGAACCAAATGCAGATTTTTTCGATTATGATTTAATTTGGTTTGATTTGCGGTTTTCTATAGGGTTGTGTGTGTGTGTGTGTGTGTGTATATATATATATATATATATATATATATATATATATATATATATATATATATATATATATATATATATATATATATATATATATATATATATATATATATATATATATATATATATATATATATATATATATATATATATATATATATATATATATATATATAAATTAAATTAAAATTATTTTATTTAAAGAAAATGAAATATATATATATATATATATATATATATATATATATATATATATATATATATATATATATATATATATATATATATATATATATATATATATATATATATATATATATATATATATATATATATATATATATATATATATATGGGGATCAACGTATTTCAAAAATAAGTTTTTTTTAACTCACTGCATATTATAACATTTAAATTGAATCTAATCTAGTGATTAAATTAATATTTTTATTTATAACTATTCGGTTAAATATAATTTAAGGGTTATGATTGTAGAATAAGTTATAAAAATTTATTTTTGAAGTAAGTGAATTCCCACTCATTATATATATATATATATATATATATATATATATATATATATATATATATATATATATATATATATATATATATATATATATATATATATATATATATATATATATATATATATATATATATATATATATATATATATATATATATATATATATATATATATATATATATATATATAATTTAAATTAAAATAATTTTATTTTATTATCGTAAGAAATTGAAATTAAATAAGTCGAACAAAATAAATAAATTTATAAAAATAAACTATGCATAAGAAATTATTATTCTTTTATAAAAGTGAGGGTCGAAGCTTGGAAAAAATGACTAAACAAAAACTAAGTGATGGGAAGAGACCCCCTTAAACACCATAGGATAAAAACATATTTAAATTCAAAGGACATTCGTCATAGCAGTGAGGCCCATGATCATAGAGCAAACTTAACATAGGTAGAGTTTTCATCCCAGTACTTCTCTTTCTTTTCTTTTTTTTATTATTAATTTTTAAAGCATAGTTTAAAAATAAAAATAAAAATAAAATTATTTTCATGTTTTATTTCAAAAAAATTTTTTTAAAATAATATTACCTTGTTTTATGTTATTTTTTCATTAAAACATCTTCTAAAATTAATTTATAACATTTTGTAAAATAGAAAAACAAAACTCATTTAAGCAAATCCTAAAACAAAAATTTTAAAAGTGAAAAGAAGTAAAATCAGATAAAGTTAGGCAATGTTCAAGATCTAAAAACTGAATTTTATTTTTATAAGTATTCTTACCAAAAACGTTTGATGTGTTTTTGATTATTACTTTCGTTCCTTTTTATAAGAGACAATATACTTTTTAAGTTTATTAAATAATTAATGTATTTGGTCAATTTATAAACTAGATATATTGATTATTCAATGAATTTAAAAACCAAATTATCTCTTATAAAAAGGAATTGAGGTAGTATAACATAAAGTTGTAATACCATTCCACATTGATGTGTTTTTTTCATTATAATATAAAGTTGTAAATGTTAAAAACATAATCAAGATTTTCAACTCACTTTCAAGGTTTTTGACTCACTTACACTCAAAGTTTTTGACTAGAAGATTTGTATCAAAGGAAATACTTTTGAGGTTCACCATAGATTTATCTATGATGCTCCAAAAGTAGAGAATTAATTGTCGAGATTGTAATTCCTTAGATCGAAGCAGGTGTAGCTTGACAGAAACAAGAATGTGTCGAAATTAACCTAGTGTGTGTATCGAGTTGTGTTAGATGTCGAAGCAGGTTGTTTGACACAGGATTTCGACTTAGACTAAAAATAAAAATTTTAGGCTTTTGTAATTTTGGGCTTTATCTTAGAGAGCAAGTTAGCTCAATTATAAATATGGAGTAACCCTATTATGAATTGTAAGAAAAAACATAACAGAAAGTGCAGTTGTAGAGTTGAATATTATTTTTTTTCTCAATTTGAGAGCAGAGAGTTTGTCTGCAGAAATCATCCTCCTCTTCCCCAATTTTCGTCAAACCTTAATCTTCTTTCTTATTCAATTTTCTTTCTTTCTTCTTCATCAACAATTGCTGCGCAGAAACATTCATGCAATTAATGTGTGATTGTTTCACTTGAGTGAAGAGTGAATAACAAGGGATTTCGATCGGTTGATTGAAATTTTGTTCATAAAGATTGATTCGGAATTCTCAAAATTTTGGGTTAATTCCAACATTTGGTATCTAGAGCAATGTCTGAGCGATTCGTGAGAAGAAAATCAAGATGGCGATGAATCATCTGAACGAGCATTTTTCGGTGAGTCTCCCAATTCTGAAAGGCCAGAATTATGAGAATTGGTGCAAGCAGATGAAAGTCGTTTTCTGTTATCAAGATCTTTGGGATCTTGTGAGGGAATGAGTAACACCGCTTGCAGAAAAGGCATCGGATCAAGAAAATGCTGCATATAAAGAATTGAAGAAGAAAGACTATAAAACTCTCTTTATAATTCATCAATGTGTTGATCCATATAACTTTAAAAATGTTAGTGATGTAGAATCAACGAAAGAAGCATGAGAAATCTTGGAGAAATCAATTGGAAGCGCAGAGAAGGTGAAAGAGGTGAGGTTACAAACTCACAAAAAGATGTATGAATTGCTTCAGATGGAATAAAGTGAAAGCATAATAAATTTCTTCAATAGGGTTACTAAATTAGTGAATCAAATCAAGGTATATGGAGAAGTGTTGCCATCAAGATCAGTTGTTACAAAGATCTTGAGGTCATTGGCTTTAAAGTTCGACCACGTGGTAGTAGCCATAGAAGAGTCGAAAGATTCGTCAACATTGACAAAGGAAGAGCTTCAAGAGACACTTGAATCTCAGGAACAAAGGATGGATGAAAGAGCTGTAGGAAAGTCAAATATTGATATGGTTTTGCAGGCGCAATCAACAAAAGAAAAGAAAGGCAAAGGAAGTTGGCATTGCATTAAAGGCAGAGGAGGCTACATCAACTCGACTGGTCAAAATCAACAAGAAAGAAATTGGTCGAATTAGAGAAAACCCTAGAATCAAGGCAACCAAAGAGGTGGTGATGCAGGTAGAGGAAGAGGTGGTGGTCAAAAGCCTGACAAAAGTCACATTCAGTGTTACAATTTTCAGAAGTACGATCATTATTTTAGTGATTGTCCAGAAAAGAAGAATAATCAAGAAATTGATGCAAAGCTGGAGTAACATGAAGAAGAAGAGATGTTGATGATGGTCACAACAAGAGATGAAGAAAGATTCCAGGACCAATGGTACTTGGACTCAGGATGCTCATCACACATGATTGGTAGAAAGGATTGGTTTTTAAACGTAAAACCCTCAATGAAGAACATGGTGAAATTTGCAAATGACAATACTCTAGCAGCTGAAGGTATTGGTGATGTTTTGATTATGAGGAAAGATGGCAATTGGTCGTTAATTTCCAATGTATTATACATACCAGGCATGAAGAGTAATTTTCTCATCATAGGGCAGCTCGTCCAAAAGAATTACAAAGTGTCGATTAAAGACAAGATGATGAGAGTTCTCGACTCAAATGTAAGGTTGATCTTGAAGGCTCCAATGTCTCAGAATAGAACCTTCAAGATTGAGCTTAATCTGATAGAGCATAAGTGCCTTGCAACTGTAGCTAGCAGGGATGAATGGATATTGCATTATAGACTCAGTCATATCAATTTCAAAGACATCAGAGAGTTGAAGAGAAGAAATATAGTTTCAGGATTACCAGAAATCGGCATTCCATGCGAAGTGTGTGAAGAGTGTGCTTAGGCGAAACAACACAAGAATAACTTCAACAATTATTCAGGAATCAAGTCAAAGGAAATTCTTGAAGTCATATACTCTGATGTATGTGGAACCATCCAAGTGGATACGATTGGAGGTAACAAATACTTTATCATGCTCATATATGATTTTAGTCGAAAACTATGGACTTACCTGATCAAGAAGAAAAGTGAAGTGATTGTGGTATTTTACAAATTTAAAACTATGGTCGAAAGACAAAGTGGTCGAAAGTTAAAGATCCTGAGGACTGATGGTGGTTGAGAGTATGTGTCGAAAGACTTCGATGTATTATGTGAGAAATAAGGGATTGTGCATGATGTGGTGCCACCCTAAACTCTACGGAAAAATGGAACCGCAGAAAGGAAGAATAGAACCATCATGAATATGGTGAGAAGTATGTTAAAAGGCAAGCATCTATCCAAAGAATTATGGGGAGAAGCTGTGTTGACTGCAACATACATCTTGAATAGATATCCAACGAAGAAGTTAAAAGGAATCATGCTAGAAGAATGTTGTTATGGTGTTAAGCCTAACTTAGGTCATTTGAAGGTGTTTGGATCTATAGCACATAGACATGTGCCAGACCAGTTGAGAAGAAAACTTTATGACAAGTCGAGTCAAATGATCTTAATAAGATATAATCCGACTGGAGGATACAAGTTGTTTGACCCAGTGAACAAGCAATCAGTGATCAACAGGGACATGATCATAGATGAGCTTAAAGAATGGGATTGGACCGAGAATGTTAAGAAGGATTCAGTGAGAATCTTATGTGAAGAACCAGCTAGTGAAGTCGAAAGAGAAATTTGACAAGAAGAAGTCAGAGGTGAAACAGGCCCAAGAAGACATCAACGAATAAGACACATGCCTGCAAGGTTGCAATAATGTGTGATTACATCAGATGATATGGTCAATGAAGAAGGTGAGTGGGTACACTATGCTTTATACACAGATGTCAAACCAGTTAATGTAACTGAGGCATTGAAGGATTCGAAGTGGGTGAAAGCAATGAATGAGGAACTAGAATCTATCAACGTGAACAACACTTGGTCACTTGTTGAATTGTCTCAAGGCAAGAAGGCAATCTGTATGAAGTGGTTATACAAGGTGAATTTGAATCCCAAAGGAGAAGTAACTCAATACAAGGCAAGATTTTTAGTTGAAGGATTTCTTTAGAAAGAAGGAATCGACTTCGACGAAGTTTTTGCATTCGTTGTTAGGATCAAAACAATTAGGTTGGTTGTTGGTCTAGAAAACATGAACAACTGATAGGTATGTCAAATGGATGTGAAATATGCCTTCCTGAATGGTTCCTTAGATGAAGAAGTTTACATCGCACAACCAGCTAGGTTTGTGAAACAAGGCGAAGAAAAAAGATGTACAGGCTGCATAAAGCCCTGTATGGACTTAAGCAAGCTCCAAGAGCTTGAAATAAGAAGATAGATAGCTTTCTAAGAGAGAATTAATTTATGAAGTGCACAACTAAACATGGAGTATATGTAAGGAGAAGTAATAGTGAATTGCTTATACTATGTCTCTGTGTCGATGACCTGTTGATAATAGGAAGTTGCAAAAAGGAGATAGAAGATTTCAATCATGACCTAAGTGAGGAGTTTGAAATGTCAGACTTGGAAAATCTATCATATTTCATTGGCATCAAGATCTAAAAGAGTGGTAGAGGTTTGATGATGCACCAAAGAAGATATGCAAGCGAAATACTCAAGAGATTTGAGATGCAAGATTGCAACCCAACTTCTACTCCACCTGAGCCCAAATTTCAACTATTGAAAGAATCAGATGAAGATGATGTTGACCCAACTCACTAAAGAAGATTAATTGGGTCATTAAGAAACCTTTGTCATACAAGGCCTGATCTCGCATACAATGTGGGTACGGTAAGTAGATTCATACAGAACCCAAAGGTATCACACTTAACACCGACGAGGAAGAAACTAAGGTATCTGAAAGGAAATCTCGACTATGGCATTTTGTTTCCTACAACTGATGAAGGAAAATAATGTAAGTTAGTGGGATACACCGACTTAAGTTGTTGTAGTGATGCTGAGGATAGAAAATCCACAGCTGGCTATGTGTTTATGTTAGATGGTGCACCATTTGCTTGGAGTTCGAGAAAGGAGCCAGTAATGGCATTGTCTTCGTGCGAAGTAGAGCACATAGATGCTTCTCTCTGTGCATGTCAAGCAAAGTGGATGGTGAATCTGGTCAAAGAGATTACAGCGAAAAGTCATGAAGCAATTACCATGAAGATCGACAACATGTCAGTTATCAATCTAGTGAAAAATCTGATAGCACATCGACGAAGCAAGCACATCAAAATGAGGTTCCACTATTTTCGAGAGCAGGTAGCAGAAGGAAAGATGAACTTGGAACACTGCATAACTGAGAATCATATTGCAGATATCATGACGAAAGAAGTGCAAGTCAAAGTATTTAAGAAGCTAAGGTCTACAATGAATATAGATAGCTTAGACACAGTGAATTAGATGATGTGTTTAGATTGTAATTCCTTGTGTCGAAGCAGCTGAAGCTCAACAGAAACAAGGATGTATCAAAATTAACCGTGTGTGTGTGTGTCGAGTTGTTTTAGATGTCGAAGTGTCGAAGCAGGTTGCTTGACACAAAATTCCGATTTAGACCAAAAATAGAAATTTTGGTATTTTGTAATTTTGCGCTTTACCTTAGGGAGTAAGCTAGCTTAATTATAAATAGGGAGTAACCCTATTAAGAATTGTAAAAAAAATACACAGCAGAAAGTGCAGTTGTAGAGTTGAATAATATTTTTTCTAAGTTTTAGAGCAGAAAGTTACTCTGCAGAAATCATCCTCCTCTTCCTCAATTTTTGTCAAACCTTAATCTTTTTTCTTATTCAATTTTCTTTCTTTCTTCTTCACTAACAATTGCTGCGTAGAATCATTCTTGCAATAAAGGTGGGATTGTTTTACTTGAGTGAAGAGTGAAGAACAAGAGATTTCGATCGTTTGATTGAATCTTGTTCATCAAAATTGTTTCAGAATTCTTAATGTTTTGGGTTAATTCCAACACTAATCCTCATTGAATATATTATTTCAATTTATTTAAGTTAACTATAGTTGGTTATAGTTTACTCTCCTTATATATAATTGCCATGTAACTAATTTCATCCCATTCATATTTCTGAGTTATAATGCGAATTCTTTATTTTAAACAAGAATTGCGTTCTGTTATTGAATTATTAACCGCTTTGAAGGTTCTTTAATAAAAATTTGAAGCTTACCTACTTACACCTATGTTCTTGCCCTCATAGTTGTGTTTGCACCACATGTTTGAGTAATTCTAAATATCAATATGAGATCACACGCTTAATACAATCTCTTACTGGTCTAAATGATTCTTTTGACTTAGTTTGCTCATTGAATTTGTGTCGCACCTAGGAAAAAATCACGGAGATATTTCGAACATACGACCCTCGCGCGAAAGGCGCGGAAATTGCGGTTCGACAGAGTCGCCACCGAACTTTATTTTTCCCGAATAAACGGGAGAGGAAAATATCGAGAAAACCTCTTAAGAACGAAAGGATAGGAACAGGGCTGTCGCAACCAAGTTCCGGGTTCGGGAGTCGGTTACGTGAGGGGAAGGTATTAGCACCCCTCACGTCCGTCGTACTCGACGGGAACCTCTTAAGGTAATTGCGGGGAGTGTTGTTTAGGTTTACTGGTTTTCTTCTCGTTGTTAAAAGTAGAATTGGTAGGTTAAAAGGTTAAAGACTCTAAGGAGAGATGGGCGGTTAGAAGATGGGGTGCTCGCCAAGGATTGGGGCCCTTGTGCCTACGTATGCTCATTCGGACGAGAATGAGAAATCAGAGCGTCGTAGTTCGACTACGGGAAAGGATGGGGGGGAAACGGAAGATGGATAGAAGGTAGCTCGCCAAGATCATCGCAATCTTGTGCCTACGTATCTTACATTCGGACGAGAATGAAGAATCAGAGCAGTCGTAGTTCGTGGAGACGACCACGAAATGGATGAGGTTTGAAATGGGTTGAAGTTGAGTTGAGAGACGAAAGAGTGACTGACAAACAACTTAAGGGCGTGCCTCAAGAGCTTGTCACTCAAGAATTCAAGGAATGCGAGATCCCAAGAACTCAGTTCTTTCGGAAATTGGGTTGAATGAGTTGAAGATGAGAGTTGGATATTTCGAAAACGAAAGAATGAACTAATAACAACTCGGGGGCGCGCCCAAGAGTTACTCGTTCGAATATTCAAAGAATGCTAGATTCTAAGAATATCCCTCTTTCGTAAGTTTAAAAAAATGTATTTGTGAAAGGATCGAATCGAAGAATGGCATGCGAGGCCAAAAGGGAATTGTTTTGAACTGGTTTGACGACGTGCCGAAGATTTGATTGAAGATGGAACCGGCTTGACGACGTGTCAAGGGTTAGGATTGTGAGAAACAATATTAGTCCCTGAGGGTGCTCCTAATGTCAAGACCACGAGGAATCGTGAATGTGTGTGAAGTGTGGGTTGCGAATGCGTACGAGCATTCGACTCAGGAGAATATTGAGAATGATTGAGTTTGAAAAAAGTCGAAAGGTTGAGTGAATAACAACCCAAAGGGCGTGCCTCGAGAGCTATTCACTCGAAAATTCAAGGAATGCTAGACTCCAAGAACCTCCTTCTTTCGAAGCGTGAATCGAAAAAGATATTTAAAAAGGTCGAAAGATTGAATGAATAATAACTCAAAGGGCGTGCCTCGAGAATTATTCACTCGAAGATTCAAGGAATGCTAGACTCCAAGAACCTCCTTCTTTCGAAGTTTGATCGAGAAAATGTTTGAAAAAGATTTGAAGCGAAATGAGGTACGGAAATAATTTGAAGTACGAGATGTGAGATTGGGTTTGAAAATGAGAGAAATGACAATTATTTGATAAATGAGACGCGGGCCTCACAACCAATTAATTGGGGTATTATCGAAATGCTAGATCTCGACGACACCTTTTTCATTTGGAGAATGCTTGAATGAACAAAGGAAATATCACAAAGAATGCCAAATTCTCATGACATTTCTTTGTTAGAAAAATACAATTTTTGAAAATGAGAGGTCGAATAATACACTACTTAAGGTGTACACCTTAGTAATGACTATCCAAAAATTCGAGAAGTGCTAGACTTCAAGAATTTAGTTTTCTCACGATTTGATTTTAAAAAATAATTTGAATGAAGATTTAGGAAAATTATTTTTTTAAGGATGGTTTTGATTTAATTTAAGAAATAATGTTTGAATAAACAATGAATATATTACACAGAGTGCTAGACTCCTATAATATATTTTTGTTCAAATAATTAAGAGCATAACGAAAAACGAACAATATTATCCAAGGCGTACGCCCCAATAATAATTGCTCAAAACCCAAGAGGTGCTAGACCTTAAGGGTTTAATTTTCGTTGTTGATTAAGAAAATGATTTGTGTTGAAAATATATTGAAATAGGATTTAAGAAATATAGTCAAATTTTTGAAAGTGATTTAATTAAGAGAATAGTTTATATGTTAAAAATAAATTGAATTAAGATTAAGAAATAAAATAAACAAATTTTGGAAATGAGTTTGAAAATAATCCATGATCTTGCTTAGAAAATATTTTGAAATGTAATTAATTAATTAGTGTGTTGAATAAAACATCCCAATTTGAAAAATGCTTATTAAATTAATTTAAGATAAATTTTAATTAACTAAAAAAAATAAGATATAAATAAAAACATTTACTAAAACATTAAGCTAAATAAAAGAAACGAAATGAGTGTGAACAATGTGTTCTTCTTAACCAGTTCACACTAAATGAGTGTGACCTACCCACCACTTGCTCAAACCTCGAAGCGAAGAAAAACAGCATTATCTTGAACCACCTTTTAGGCCAACAACAGCAATATCTGTCTACAAACTTTGAGAAGAAATTTTTTAACATAATATATTGCAGAGTTTGTACAGAAAGATTGTGGTCTAAATTTAAACATTCAAAGTAACAAAAGCAGGATGCACAATAATCACACCATCCCTAGGAACATTTCCATAACAGTAGATTAACATAAAAAACCTTCAAAATACTCAAAATAATCCCAGCAATACAATATAACTTTCGAAAAGTAAATTTAGACTCGGCAAAGAAATAGTAATATCTGCAATGTTACCACAGTGTCGAAACTCATCGCTGATCTGAAAGTAAAAGCTATAATGCAGCCGCACTGAGTTGCTTGTTAAAAAGTTGGTGTTGCGGACAATCGAAACAGGTTGTGCGTGCTGCTGCGTGACGGTTTATGTAGAGCTGCGGAAACACCTTTAATTGAAGATGGGGAGCTATTACTGCATAGCAACACCAACTTATACGAAATAAGTATACGCAACCATGAGTACGCGTTAGAGGAATTTGTGTCGGTCGCCATGTAGTTGATGTTGTTGCTATGAGATACGACTTTGTTGTTGCCGAAACTGAGCTGTTAGTGTTGGAAATGTCGCGGATGGTTGTATCAACTGGTTGTTGTTGTTCTTCTGCTAGAGCATGGTTTGTCATTGGGTTGCGACATCACAAAATTGAAACTCAAAGTTTAAACTGCCAATGCAACAGCATCTCTTTACAGGCATCTTCACAGTGTCTTGAACACTACCGAAATCAGATTCTACCTGCAAAGCAAACAGATAGAGCCAAACAGAGAGCAGAAATAAAATTCACATAAACAGATCCAAGTTGAAATGCAAGCTCATTTATTGTTGAAACATGTTGTTATTGGTTGCGTGAAACTTGCTGCTACCAAGCTGAGACATCAATCGTCAACTCAAAACCAACCTTCCGAGATTCAAACTGCTGATGCGAGCTCGAAGACTCGTTCGCATTGAATGCACTGGTTCCAAACTTTGAACTTTAAACATTCGAAGCCTGTAGAAACAAACATTTTGAATATCCAGATTTGTTTTATCGTAGCGTTTCCAAAGTCAGAGTTACCGCAACACCAGCCTTAGCCTACAAGTTAACCACGAGTGTTGTACTGGTACAACCTGCGAAAAAAAATCGATATCAGCACTGAACAAAGACCTCCCTTGATATCACCATCAGTGTCGCACCGACGAACTCCTTGTTGAGATATCGCTGGGCTGTTAAGTCGAGTTGTTGTCGCTGCTACTGACGTTGGAGAGATTGGCGAGCGGAAAACGTGGTGATTTGAAGGTGGTGTTGAGGTTTAGTGTTAGGGGCGACGCCGTTTCTAGGTAAGAAGAAAGTGGCGGCCGTTTTGTTTAGGGTTTGAGGAAAATAAAGCTGAAGAGAGAAGAGGATGCTAGTGTTTGGGGCGGCGGCGATTCATGGTTGAAAAAGGGGGTCGTGAGGATGGTGATGATTGATGATGGTGGATTTCGTTTGGGGGTGAAGAGCTTCGTAGCGGAGAAGATTTAGAGGCAAAGGGTTTCGCGGCGCCGGTTTTGGATTGAGCAGGGAGATGAACAGTTCTGATGGCTAGGGTTCTTGGGGCGCCGTTTTAAGGTTCCAAATGGGATCATGAACAGTGAAATCCCCCCCCCCCATTCATCAGTCTTCATCATCCTTTAATACCCAGCCCCAAGGCAAAACCCTAACGGGCTACCGTGATTGGGCCTCCTCCCTGTTCTAACGTATCTTCAAACCCTTTTTCTCTTTTTTTTAATTAATTTTTTTCTATTTTTCTTGTTAATTAAATAATAGTAAAAAACAAATAACTAAAAATATAAACTAATATTAATCATATTTAATTAATACATAAAAATTAACAATAATCATTAAATAGATTTTAACAATAACAATTAAATAAATATTTAAAAAAAATATATAAAAACAAACTAAAGTTTATAAAAAACGAAAAAAAAATAATTACTAAAAGAAATATTATTAGTAATATTTAAAAAGAAAAGTTTTAAGAAAATAATATTCACAAAAAAGATCTGAAAGCCACGTGTCACACTTTAATTGGTTAAAAAGATGGAGTTCTGAAAAATCAACCAATTTCAAGCGTACACGTTGTCCAGATAACAAAAAAACGGGCAATGCACAAGCGAAAATAAAATAGAAAGAAAGCAAAAATATTTTACAAATGGGTAGGACAAATTTAGGGTATGACAGATGCCCCTATCTAATAGGCTTCAACCTAAGAGGATAAATTGCATTGGCGTTCACATCCCTGAGGTAGAAGTCTATTAGATATAGAAAGACCCTGAATTTGTCCGGATGAAAGAGAGGTGATTGATAATTGAAAATGCTGGATGATGTAAACCTCTGAGTAAGCTGGCACAAGTCGTCATCACCAAAAGGAGGATGGGATGAAACACACACAGCTATTACCACCAAAAGGATGGTAAAGCAAAGCATATTCGCAAAATCTGACATTAATGACTATGACAGACCCCTCATCAAAAGGACGACGGAGCGAAGCTCAAACACTATCGCACAATCTATCATCAATGACCATGATAGACCCCCCACCAAGAGGATGACGGAGCGAAAACATAAAACAAATCGCACAATCTATCATTAATGACCATGATAGACCCCCCACCAAAAGGATGACGGAGCGAAACACACGCCAAACAATATCGCACAATCCATCATTAATGACCATGATAGACCCCCCACCAAAAGGATGACGGAGCGAAACACACGCCAAACAATATTGCACAATCTATCATTAATGACCATGATAGACCCAACACCAAAAGGATGATGGAGCGAAACACAAAGCAAAACGCACAATCTATCATTAATGACCATGATAGACCCCTCCATCAAAAGGAAGACGGAGTGGGACACAACGCAAATCGCACAATCTATCACTAATGACCATGATAGACCCCTCCATCAAAAGGAAGACGGAGTGGGACACAACGCAAATCGCACAATCTATCACTAATGACCATGATAGACCCCTCCATCAAAAGGAAGACGGAGTGGGACACAACGCAAATCGCACAATCTATCACTAATGACCATGATAGACCCCTCCATCAAAAGGATGATGGAGCGAAACACAAATAAACACAATCTATCACTAATGACCATGATAGACCCCTCCATCAAAAGGATGACGGAGCGAAACACAAAGCAAAACGCACAATCTATCATTAATGACCATGATAGACCCCTCCATCAAAAGGAAGACGGAGTGGGACACAACGCAAATCGCACAATCTATCACTAATGACCATGATAGACCCCTCCATCAAAAGGAAGACGGAGTGGGACACAACGCAAATCGCACAATCTATCACTAATGACCATGATAGACCCCTCCATCAAAAGGATGATGGAGCGAAACACAAATAAACACAATCTATCACTAATGACCATGATAGACCCCTCCATCAAAAGGATGACGGAGCGAAACACAAAGCAAAACGCACAATCTATCATTAATGACCATGATAGACCCCTCCATCAAAAGGAAGACGGAGTGGGACACAACGCAAATCGCACAATCTATCACTAATGACCATGATAGACCCCTCCATCAAAAGGATGATGGAGCGAAACACAAATAAACACAATCTATCACTAATGACCATGATAGACCCCTCCATCAAAAGGAAGACGGAGTGGGACACAACGCAAATTGCACAATCTATCACTAATGACCATGATAGACTCCTCCATCAAAAGGATGATGGAGCGAAACACAAATAAACACAATCTATCACTAATGACCATGATAGACCCCTCCATCAAAAGGATGACGGAGCGAAACACAAAGCAAAACGCACAATCTATCATTAATGACCATGATAGACCCCTCCATCAAAAGGAAGACGGAGTGGGACACAACGCAAATCGCACAATCTATCACTAATGACCATGATAGACCCCTCCATCAAAAGGATGATGGAGCGAAACACAAATAAACACAATCTATCACTAATGACCATGATAGACCCCTCCATCAAAAGGATGACGGAGCGAAACACAAAGCAAAACGCACAATCTATCATTAATGACCATGATAGACCCCTCCATCAAAAGGAAGACGGAGTGGGACACAACGCAAATCGCACAATCTATCACTAATGACCATGATAGACCCCTCCATCAAAAGGATGATGGAGCGAAACACAAATAAACACAATCTATCACTAATGACCATGATAGACCCCTCCATCAAAAGGAAGACGGAGTGGGACACAACGCAAATCGCACAATCTATCACTAATGACCATGATAGACTCCTCCATCAAAAGGATGATGGAGCGAAACACAAATAAACACAATCTATCACTAATGACCATGATAGACCCCTCCATCAAAAGGATGACGGAGCGAAACACAAAGCAAAACGCACAATCTATCATTAATGACCATGATAGACCCCTCCATCAAAAGGAAGACGGAGTGGGACACAACGCAAATCGCACAATCTATCACTAATGACCATGATAGACCCCTCCATCAAAAGGATGATGGAGCGAAACACAAATAAACACAATCTATCACTAATGACCATGATAGACCCCTCCATCAAAAGGATGACGGAGCGAAACACAAAGCAAAACGCACAATCTATCATTAATGACCATGATAGACCCCTCCATCAAAAGGAAGACGGAGTGGGACACAACGCAAATCGCACAATCTATCACTAATGACCATGATAGACCCCTCCATCAAAAGGATGATGGAGCGAAACACAAATAAACACAATCTATCACTAATGACCATGATAGACCCCTCCATCAAAAGGATGACGGAGCGAAACACAAAGCAAAACGCACAATCTATCATTAATGACCATGATAGACCCCTCCATCAAAAGGAAGACGGAGTGGGACACACACGAACAGGTTGCTATCACCAAAAGGATGATAGGACAACACAGATTTGAAGTTTACCAACATCAAAAGGGTGCAGGCTAGGTTGAACTGATGAAGTTCGACTATCACCAAAAGGATGATAGTATGGCAATTGACAACGGTCACGCTTGCTGGGTACAACTCACTGGGGAACCCCTGAGAGGAAGATTGGATTGAAATGAGTCAACGGGGTACGCCCACCGTCTTGTTTGGAGGTTACAGGTTTGTTGAAATGATTTTATGGTTACGCCCATGATCTCTGAAGAAGACGCCCCTGGCTGGGCTGAGTTTGTCTTGATGCCTTGTCTTGCTTAACAAAAGGTTGAACAACTTCATGAGGAACACTCATGGTTTTGCTGAAGATGCCCCTGCTCGGGCTGGATCTTGCACTGAACTTCTTGGATTTGCCCAACAAAAGGTTGAACAACTTCGTGGGGGACGCCCACGGTCTTGAATGGTATACCCCTGATTAAGCTGAATGTTGATTTGTATATTTGATCAACCACGAGGTTGAAATACGTCATGGGAGACGCCCATGGTATTGAAAAGATGCCCCTGACTGGGCTGAATCTTGCTTTGAATAACTTCGAATTTTGTGGGAGAAACCCACAATTGCAGAAGATTGCCCCTGACTGGGTTGATGACTGTTTTGAAGCTCTTGAAAATCGTGGGGTAAACCCACCATCTTGCGGAAGACGCCCCTGACTGGGCGGTCGACGGTCTTGGAAATCTTCGAGATTGATCCTGGACCTTGACTTGCATACATGAATGCCAGATGATAAATGATATTCCCTATGAGTGGACGCGTAAATGCAAATGCTGACGAGCGGAGATGCTAAAGCTTGGGGAAGTATGGTATGATTGGGTATGCATATGATGCAAGATGCTTATGGTAGCGAATGCAATGCGTATGATGCATATGATTGCAGACGGGTAATTGGAAATGCGGGTGCTAGCGTAGTGGCCTCTGGTAGTTGCCAATGTGAGTTGGGCTTTGGGTGGTGGGAGAGATTGATTTCCCCGACACGCAGTTTGAAGACGTCACGATCGAAGCAGAAGATGATGCTCTGGATGCCTCAAGTCTGGATACTTGGTGATTTGTTGTCAATTTCCTTCAGAGAAGATCGCAACTCTGCTTGTTGGTCAGGGCGACCTGTTCTTGCCCCAGTCTGAACATGGTAATGGTTTGCCTCAAGCTAACCATCTCTGACATATGGTGGTTGAACTCGGATGACTTGCCTCTGCTCGAGCTGTTGAGTGTTTTGCCCCAGCCTGTGGGTTCTGAAATCATCTTGCTTCGTGTACGCCATCGAAAGTCAAGTTTCTCCTCAATTGCCCTTTGCTGGAGTGTCTTTGAATACCTAGCACTGATTTGCAATTAAAATTGTACATTCACAAATGGTAATAATTAATGCAAAGTTTGGTGTAATTTTTTGAAAAAAAAACATTGTTTTATTGAAGTGTCGTGATAGTGAGACGAATGGACTGCTAGCCCATACGTTGTGCTAATTTGATTGGTGCGAAAAGATATAGCAAGCGAAATGACACCAATGCTGATGATTAGAAATCATGTGAGGAGTCAGGTTACGCAACCTTGCGATAATATGCTTTCAGAATAAACCTCGCCTCAATTAGGACTTTTGAGGGATGTAACGTGGTCTGGTTCACGGTTATGAAACAAAAGGTTATTAGGCTCAAAGTATGATTTGTACCCACCCCTTCTTCGTAATGATCTCCAGTCCTACGCTCAGTTAATCCTACACTTGACTTGACGGTGTAAGCTTTGAAGGTTCACGATTTGCTTGATGTGGCAGTCACCTTATTTTGATGAATGTCAGTGCCCCTTTGATTTGGGTGGCCACTGAATCTCATTTGTTTTTTGTTGAGGATTTCGGGGTCCTCTTTTACTTTTGTTTTGATCCCTAACTTTTGCATGGATTGATTTTGTTTGTCAAATCCATCGGGATTGCCTTGATTTTGTCTAAGTCCCCTCTGAGGTGTTTGACTTAGCAGGCTTTTGATTTTTTTCTTTTTTTTTTATGACTGACATAGCATGGGTCTTTGATGAACCACTGTCTTCTGGATTTTGCTTTGTTAATTCGAGTGCGGGGTTGAATTAACTGAACACTACCCTGCCCCAGGTTGAGTGTAAAGGTTTGAATATCCGAAGGAAACTGCTACTTCTAAGCTCGAAGTGGTTTACTAGGGATTAACTCCTTATATCTCCGGTGTATGGGGAATTGAAGCAATGCCTGTACATCATTGACGAGATTCGGTCTGAAAGCATACGATTTGCAATTATGGGTATCTCGTTTTCATCATCCTCCCTCAAATCATGCTAAACAACAGTGAATAGAGTGGGGTGAATAAATTTGTCGGTGATAAGTAGAAATGAGTGAATACGACATAACTAATTCAAAACATGCATAAACGATACATTAATGAAAACCAAATACGAATGGCAATTGTTCAAAGCATACAATACTTAAACAAACAAAGACAAAACATAAGGAAAGTGAAATATGAAATGGCATCATGACTGCCTTCTTCGGGGTGAACTTGACTTGACTAGATTTGGTCTGATGTTAGCACTAGTTGGCTGGTGGCATAGAGTTGTTGATGTCGTTGAGATACTTCCCATCAAAGGTGAGAGCTTCGTTGTCAATCAGGTCTTGAACTTTGTGCTTGAAAGCCCTGCAGTTCTCAATGTTGTGACCTGGAGCGCCCTTATGGAACTCACAATGAGCATTCGCGTCATTATCAGCAGGAAAGATAGTTGGGGGAGCTAGATCTCTTGGGACGATAGCCTTTTGTTCCATTAATTGAGCAAAGATATCTGCATATGTCATTGGAAGACTATCGAATACTCTCTCCGGCTTCCATGTCCTGTGGTGATTTTGCTGACGCGGTTGTTGAACGGTCCGCCGTTCTGATTCCTTTCCAGTTATGGAGAGGGCTTCGAAGATCTGATCCATCTTCCTGTTGAGGGATTCCAGCTCCTTCCTGATAGCAATTTGTTCTTGCCGAATCTGCTCCATCATACGTCTGGTACTGGCTCTAGTTGCGTATTGGTGTCGAGGAATCAGCTTGATTTACTGGAGAAGAAGGAACGGAGACATAAGATTCTGTTGAAGGACTGGAGATGCAAAATGCACGACATATGAAATGCAATGCAAATGATATGCAAGATGCAATGCAAGATACAAGATCCAGGATCACAGGATTACAACTCCAACGACTCCTGAAGCTGGTAACCGTAACAGATAAGTAACCATAATTCCTGCTCAAAGAAAACTGACAGGTACAACCTATACGGGAAGGTCTAAACATTCTACCCATAATCCCACTCACGGGATGGTTTCTATGTTTGGTTCCCAGGATCACGGACACTAGTCGTATCAGCGTCACGCAACAGGCTGGCTGCATTACGACGATAATGACGATAAGGTCTCTCCGGAGCGGAGTCCTCGTGCTAGGCACACAAGGAGCGAGTCCTTGGAGACTAACACTACACGACCACCAATATCGGAACTGGTGCTAACAAAAGGTTCCCAGAATCACGGACCCTTCATTAATCAAGTCGTGCAACAGGCTAGCTGTGTTACAACAAGATCTACGAATAGGTCTCCTCTGGAGGAGCTTTCATGCTAGGCCCACAAGGAGCGAGTCCTTGGAGACTAACACTACTCGACTACCAATTCTAAACTATGTGTTCCCTCTGCTTTTACCAAGGCTCGGGTGTAGAGCTTTACTCATGATGTCATCCCAGTAACCAACAAGCGACAAAGCACAAATAAAATCTATAAGAGAACAAAAACAAAAAGAAAATAAAAAACAAACACTCCTCACAAACCAAAAGATAGGCTCGACTCTCTCTTTGCGTGGAGCAATGCCTCCCCAGCAGAGTCGCCACCTGTCGCACCTCGGAAAAAATCACGGAGATATTTCGAACATACGACCCTCGCGCGAAAGGCGCGGAAATTGCGGTTCGACAGAGTCGCCACCGAACTTTATTTTTCCCGAATAAACGGGAGAGGAAAATATCGAGAAAACCTCTTAAGAACGAAAGGATAGGAACAGGGCTGTCGCAACCAAGTTCCGGGTTCGGGAGTCGGTTACGTGAGGGGAAGGTATTAGCACCCCTCACGTCCGTCGTACTCGACGGGAACCTCTTAAGGTAATTGCGGGGAGTGTTGTTTAGGTTTACTGGTTTTCTTCTCGTTGTTAAAAGTAGAATTGGTAGGTTAAAAGGTTAAAGACTCTAAGGAGAGATGGGCGGTTAGAAGATGGGGTGCTCGCCAAGGATTGGGGCCCTTGTGCCTACGTATGCTCATTCGGACGAGAATGAGAAATCAGAGCGTCGTAGTTCGACTACGGGAAAGGATGGGGGGAAAATGGAAGATGGATAGAAGGTAGCTCGCCAAGATCATCGCAATCTTGTGCCTACGTATCTTACATTCGGACGAGAATGAAGAATCAGAGCAGTCGTAGTTCGTGGAGACGACCATGAAATGGATGAGGTTTGAAATGGGTTGAAGTTGAGTTGAGAGACGAAAGAGTGACTGACAAACAACTTAAGGGCGTGCCTCAAGAGCTTGTCACTCAAGAATTCAAGGAATGCGAGATCCCAAGAACTCAGTTCTTTCGGAAATTGGGTTGAATGAGTTGAAGATGAGAGTTGGATATTTCGAAAACGAAAGAATGAACTAATAACAACTCGGGGGCGCGCCCAAGAGTTACTCGTTCGAATATTCAAAGAATGCTAGATTCTAAGAATATCCCTCTTTCGTAAGTTTAAAAAAATGTATTTGTGAAAGGATCGAATCGAAGAATGGCATGCGAGGCCAAAAGGGAATTGTTTTGAACTGGTTTGACGACGTGCCGAAGATTTGATTGAAGATGGAACCGGCTTGACGACGTGTCAAGGGTTAGGATTGTGAGAAACAATATTAGTCCCTGAGGGTGCTCCTAATGTCGAGACCACGAGGAATCGTGAATGTGTGTGAAGTGTGGGTTGCGAATGCGTACGAGCATTCGACTCAGGAGAATATTGAGAATGATTGAGTTTGAAAAAAGTCGAAAGGTTGAGTGAATAACAACCCAAAGGGCGTGCCTCGAGAGCTATTCACTCGAAAATTCAAGGAATGCTAGACTCCAAGAACCTCCTTCTTTCGAAGCGTGAATCGAAAAAGATATTTAAAAAGGTCGAAAGATTGAATGAATAATAACTCAAAGGGCGTGCCTCGAGAATTATTCACTCGAAGATTCAAGGAATGCTAGACTCCAAGAACCTCCTTCTTTCGAAGTTTGATCGAGAAAATGTTTGAAAAAGATTTGAAGCGAAATGAGGTACGGAAATAATTTGAAGTACGAGATGTGAGATTGGGTTTGAAAATGAGAGAAATGACAATTATTTGATAAATGAGACGCGGGCCTCACAACCAATTAATTGGGGTATTATCGAAATGCTAGATCTCGACGACACCTTTTTCATTTGGAGAATGCTTGAATGAACAAAGGAAATATCACAAAGAATGCCAAATTCTCATGACATTTCTTTGTTAGAAAAATACAATTTTTGAAAATGAGAGGTCGAATAATACACTACTTAAGGTGTACACCTTAGTAATGACTATCCAAAAATTCAAGAAGTGCTAGACTTCAAGAATTTAGTTTTCTCACGATTTGATTTTAAAAAATAATTTGAATGAAGATTTAGGAAAATTATTTTTTTAAGGATGGTTTTGATTTAATTTAAGAAATAATGTTTGAATAAACAATGAATATATTACACAGAGTGCTAGACTCCTATAATATATTTTTGTTCAAATAATTAAGAGCATAACGAAAAACGAACAATATTATCCAAGGCGTACGCCCCAATAATAATTGCTCAAAACCCAAGAGGTGCTAGACCTTAAGGGTTTAATTTTCGTTGTTGATTAAGAAAATGATTTGTGTTGAAAATATATTGAAATAGGATTTAAGAAATATAGTCAAATTTTTGAAAGTGATTTAATTAAGAGAATAGTTTATATGTTAAAAATAAATTGAATTAAGATTAAGAAATAAAATAAACAAATTTTGGAAATGAGTTTGAAAATAATCCATGATCTTGCTTAGAAAATATTTTGAAATGTAATTAATTAATTAGTGTGTTGAATAAAACATCCCAATTTGAAAAATGCTTATTAAATTAATTTAAGATAAATTTTAATTAACTAAAAAAAATAAGATATAAATAAAAACATTTACTAAAACATTAAGCTAAATAAAAGAAACGAAATGAGTGTGAACAATGTGTTCTTCTTAACCAGTTCACACTAAATGAGTGTGACCTACCCACCACTTGCTCAAACCTCGAAGCGAAGAAAAACAGCATTATCTTGAACCACCTTTTAGGCCAACAACAGCAATATCTGTCTACAAACTTTGAGAAGAAATTTTTTAACATAATATATTGCAGAGTTTGTACAGAAAGATTGTGGTCTAAATTTAAACATTCAAAGTAACAAAAGCAGGATGCACAATAATCACACCATCCCTAGGAACATTTCCATAACAGTAGATTAACATAAAAAACCTTCAAAATACTCAAAATAATCCCAGCAATACAATATAACTTTCGAAAAGTAAATTTAGACTCGGCAAAGAAATAGTAATATCTGCAATGTTACCACAGTGTCGAAACTCATCGCTGATCTGAAAGTAAAAGCTATAATGCAGCCGCACTGAGTTGCTTGTTAAAAAGTTGGTGTTGCGGACAATCGAAACAGGTTGTGCGTGCTGCTGCGTGACGGTTTATGTAGAGCTGCGGAAACACCTTTAATTGAAGATGGGGAGCTATTACTGCATAGCAACACCAACTTATACGAAATAAGTATACGCAACCATGAGTACGCGTTAGAGGAATTTGTGTCGGTCGCCATGTAGTTGATGTTGTTGCTATGAGATACGACTTTGTTGTTGCCGAAACTGAGCTGTTAGTGTTGGAAATGTCGCGGATGGTTGTATCAACTGGTTGTTGTTGTTCTTCTGCTAGAGCATGGTTTGTCATTGGGTTGCGACATCACAAAATTGAAACTCAAAGTTTAAACTGCCAATGCAACAGCATCTCTTTACAGGCATCTTCACAGTGTCTTGAACACTACCGAAATCAGATTCTACCTGCAAAGCAAACAGATAGAGCCAAACAGAGAGCAGAAATAAAATTCACATAAACAGATCCAAGTTGAAATGCAAGCTCATTTATTGTTGAAACATGTTGTTATTGGTTGCGTGAAACTTGCTGCTACCAAGCTGAGACATCAATCGTCAACTCAAAACCAACCTTCCGAGATTCAAACTGCTGATGCGAGCTCGAAGACTCGTTCGCATTGAATGCACTGGTTCCAAACTTTGAACTTTAAACATTCGAAGCCTGTAGAAACAAACATTTTGAATATCCAGATTTGTTTTATCGTAGCGTTTCCAAAGTCAGAGTTACCGCAACACCAGCCTTAGCCTACAAGTTAACCACGAGTGTTGTACTGGTACAACCTGCGAAAAAAAATCGATATCAGCACTGAACAAAGACCTCCCTTGATATCACCATCAGTGTCGCACCGACGAACTCCTTGTTGAGATATCGCTGGGCTGTTAAGTCGAGTTGTTGTCGCTGCTACTGACTTTGGAGAGATTGGCGAGCGGAAAACGTGGTGATTTGAAGGTGGTGTTGAGGTTTAGTGTTAGGGGCGACGCCGTTTCTAGGTAAGAAGAAAGTGGCGGCCGTTTTGTTTAGGGTTTGAGGAAAATAAAGCTGAAGAGAGAAGAGGATGCTAGTGTTTGGGGCGGCGGCGATTCATGGTTGAAAAAGGGGGTCGTGAGGATGGTGATGATTGATGATGGTGGATTTCGTTTGGGGGTGAAGAGCTTCGTAGCGGAGAAGATTTAGAGGCAAAGGGTTTCGCGGCGCCGGTTTTGGATTGAGCAGGGAGATGAACAGTTCTGATGGCTAGGGTTCTTGGGGCGCCGTTTTAAGGTTCCAAATGGGATCATGAACAGTGAAATCCCCCCCCCCCATTCATCAGTCTTCATCATCCTTTAATACCCAGCCCCAAGGCAAAACCCTAACGGGCTGCCGTGATTGGGCCTCCTCCCTGTTCTAACGTATCTTCAAACCCTTTTTTCTCTTTTTTTTAATTAATTTTTTTCTATTTTTCTTGTTAATTAAATAATAGTAAAAAACAAATAACTAAAAATATAAACTAATATTAATCATATTTAATTAATACATAAAAATTAACAATAATCATTAAATAGATTTTAACAATAACAATTAAATAAATATTTAAAAAAAATATATAAAAACAAACTAAAGTTTATAAAAAACGAAAAAAAAATAATTACTAAAAGAAATATTATTAGTAATATTTAAAAAGAAAAGTTTTAAGAAAATAATATTCACAAAAAAGATCTGAAAGCCACGTGTCACACTTTAATTGGTTAAAAAGATGGAGTTCTGAAAAATCAACCAATTTCAAGCGTACACGTTGTCCAGATAACAAAAAAACGGGCAATGCACAAGCGAAAATAAAATAGAAAGAAAGCAAAAATATTTTACAAATGGGTAGGACAAATTTAGGGTATGACAATTTGTTGATGAATCTGCTACCTTCTATCAACAAGATCTTTTCCATGGTCATTCAAAATGAACAAAAATTCAAAGTCTTAGCCTCTGATGATTCTAAGATTTTAATCAATGCAGATTATTACATAAGATCTCAAGGTCGTGGACGAGGCAATGGATCTTCATACACTCCTAGTAACAAGAAAGTTTGCACTCATTATAGTAGAAATGGATGTGAGGGCAAACTGCCATACACCACACGAGTTTGTATACAACACTTGATATAGGTTTCGATGATGACGAATTACAACCATGGATGAATCGACAACTGTAGATTCCACCTCTACCAAACAAATGCAACATATCACCTACCGTATCCTGTTTACATTCATCTAAAAACTGTTATAATTAATACAACATGTGTGGATAAAATATGGTCATGACACAATGCATGAAAAACCACAAGAATCTCATTTTTTGCAGATTTGCAGGGTATGAGTCAACCATAGGGTCAGCGCATACATCAATATGTTTTCCCACGGGTCAGCGCATACACTAGTATGCTTTCTCACATGTCAGCGCATGAAGGTTTGAGTCGACCGCAGGGTCGGCGCATGAAGACTTTACTCTCCCGCGGGTCAGCGCACACCGACTATATGGTCGACGCATACTAATGCATTTTTCAGATTTTCAAAGGTGCAGGCTATGCGTCGACGCATAGACCTGCTATGGTCGACCGTTCGCGCGAAAATGATGTTTTTAAATGATTCCCACTATTACTTGAAAAGGTGTTATGTCTTTGTTTGGTTTGTTACTATAAATAAAAGTTCAATTACTTATTTCAACGGGACATTTGATAAAATTGATTCAAGTGTACAAAGAATAAGAAAGAGTGAAATAGGTGTCCAAGATTCATCATCTTCATCTTCAACATCTCACAACACATCAATTACACACAACCATTTTTGAAGTGCCTTGTGAGTGATTAAAGGTGATAAGGTTCAAATCCGAGATTGGGTAATCTGGTTCGGGTTGAAGCTTGTGAGAGGTTCTTTCTTGAATAAAACCTTTAGGGTTTTGTCCTCCAAGATTGGTTTGATTTTGGGGGTTTTTGGACGAGATTCTTCATCAAGGGTCAGCTGAGCGAAGGTGATTGTGAAGAGGAAGTCTTCATCAATCTAGTAGCGGATTCAGTGATATTGAAGGGAAGATCTCGGATTCGATTCGTTGTAGTTGAGATCATCCGAGCCGAAGGTTTAAAGAACTGAGGGTTATTCAATAAAGGGGTTGGAATCGGAGGTCTATCAACAACGATCGGAGGACTTGATTCACCTTGAATCAAGGGGCAAGGAATGGAAGCAATATTCAACGTCTTGAGAATTCTGTTGTTAATTTGCTTTTCAATCCTTGTATAAACTGTTACATCCAACAGGTGATATCTATTAAATCAATCTCAATTCTAGTTTTAGAATTGAGGGAAGACGTACCCCGAAGTGAGGACGACGGGGGAACTGCCTCACCAAATCTTTGTTTTCTCTATTTTTTAGCATTTTCGTTTTAGCTTTAAAATAAGTGATTTTCGTATAAGCACGATTGTCAAACTGTGATATCAATTGAGTAAGAGGTTGAAACTCTGTTTTTGAATCCAAAGTATAATATGACATTGTACTAGGCTAGTTGGAATCACTTACTCAACATATATATCACTTGGAGTGGTTTTGCACACCAAGTGTTCAACAATTTGCCTGAACCAAAATTATCTTATTTGTGTATCTAGTTTTGGTTTGCTCTTTAAATCATTGGAACTAGGAATCCTAACAAGTGAATTAGATCATTGATAAGTGTGACTAGTATTATGATTCTTTTTCCATATTGTCATTAATTCATAGGCTTAACGCATATCCGGTTTTCCAATAACCGTTCGTTCTAAACTATATTTTCCTCGGCCGCTTCCGCACTTAAAACAAATTTTCAAAACCAATTTTTAATTGGTCGCGCCGACTCAATTTTTAATTGGGATCTATTCAACCCCCCCTTCTAGATCCGTGCCATAGTCTAACAATGGACATACCAATGATACATGCTATAATAAGCATGGATTTCCTCCTTACTTTGGTAAGAGCATTGCAATGGAAAATCTTTCCTCATTTGAATTGAATGAAGCAGGGGAGGTTGTTGATGATGATTCTAAAAAATGCAAATTAAATGATGCGTACACTTTCACTAAGGATCAATACGACCAGTTGGTGAGTTTTCTACTTCAAGTAGATTACCTAATGGATATATGGAATCACATGCTTCAAGCATATTTAGAATATCTATTCTATGAATCATTTGAATGTTGGATCATGGATTGTGGTCTCAAGGAAAAGTGATCACATATTCTCCTCAATTAAAAAATTTTATTTATACCAGAAAATATTTCTAGTCAATACTAGATTACCTAATGGGTATATAGCTACGGTAAGATATTCAGGAACATCGAAATTCTCACAAGGTATCATTGCACAAGATGTACTTTTTGTGCCTGAATTTCATATGAACTTATTATTAGTTCCAAAGTTTGTGCTTTGGCCTTGATAGTGTTGTGATATTTAATAATGTTAAATGTTTAATTCAGGAAAATATATGCTTGAAAATTATTGGTTCTGCTAATTTAATGGAAGGTCTGTATTACCTTGAAAACACACAAACATCACACCAAGAAAACATAACTTCATCTCAAGCTCAACTTCAATCCACTTTCATTCCCTAAGAAGCCCTATGGAATTTCTGATTAGGTCACTTGTCGAATAGGAGATTACTTCGTTTGCACAAGCACATTCCTTTTGTAAATGTTGATAAACATGTTATTTGTGACATATGTCATTATGGTAAGCATAAGAAGATTCAAATTCAGTTCCAAAGTTTTAAATCCAGTTGTTTCTATGAATTGATTCATTTTGATATTTTACTACCCGTTCAATCTATTCATGGTCATAAGTACTTTGTTATTTCATTTGATGATTACAGACGATTTACTTGGATAATTTTGTGTAAATCCAAGTATGAAGTTACTAATCTTGTTCAAAAATTCATAACCATGATTGAGGTTCAACACAATTGTAGGGTCAAAAATGTTTGGACAGACAATGTTCTTGAGTTTTTGATGCCCTATTTCTACTCAACCAAAAGCATTGAACATCAAAATAGTTGTGTTGAAACTCCCCAACAAAATGGGAAAGTCTAAAGGAAGCATTAACACATATTGAACGTAGGGAGAGCTTTACATTTTCAGTCCAAATTACCAAAGTAGCTCTGGTCTTATGTTTTTCGTCATGTCATTTATCTTATAAATCAATTCCTTAGTCCCTTAATTCAAAATAAATCTATTTATTTCCATAGATTTGGAAATGATTCTGACATAAGTGATTTGAACATCTTTGGATCTTTGTGTTATTCATCTACTCTTCACAATCATATAACAAAATTGGATTCTAGAGCTAGAAAGGGTGCTTTCTTGGGGTATAAGAAATATGTCAATGGTGTTTTGATCTTAGATTTTAACAATAACAACATATTTATTTCTAGACATGTAACACACCATGACCACATTTTACCTTATTGTAGTCCAAACGAACAATTTTCTTGGACATACCATTCAAGTCATAACACCACACCTGTGCCTGATGTGATAGTTGATTATGACCACATTCAAAATAATAGCCAAATCACTAATACTCCAAATTAGAACAATAAACATCCATCAATACTTGACACAAATGAAATTGAAACATCGTCATATATCAACATAAACATGTAGTGGATAAAGTTATAAAATAGTGTAATTAGTCGTTTCTATACCCTTGATATTGTCGTCGGTAAGATATTAGAATGATAAAAAGCCATTGTCATAGGGAATAATAGTTGACCGAAGCTAACGTCTGTTGGTATAGGTTTTTTTCTATACCTTTACTAACGGTTTTTGGACTTTTACCAATAATTTTTTGCTATTGGTAAATGTAAAATTTCTTGTAGTGAAATCAACCTATACCTGAATCATCATATGAACTCACACTTGAACCTGAACCTGAACCTAACCATCAAATATTGAGAATATCCACTAGACCTATGCAAAAATCTTCCCAGTTGCCAGATTCTATATGCAGTCTTTCAAAGAGATCAATTCACCATGAATCTCCAGGTATAATTTATCCTATTAAGCATTTTCATTCATTAAATAATCTATCTAGTTCACAACAACATTTTTGCTTTGCCAATTCACAATGCTTCTAAACCAGATACTTATTAAGAGGCAAGCAAACATGGTTGTTGGATCAAAGTAATGAAATCTAAATTAGATGCTTTGTACCACAAAAAGACTTGACCTTTTTTTATCCTCCACCAAATATCAAACCATTTGGAAGCATATGTGTTTATAAGGTGAAGCATAAAGCATATGGAACTATAGAGAGGTACAAGGCTAGACTAGTAGCCAAGGGGTACAATCAAGTGGAAAAACTTGACTTTTTCGACACCTTTTCACCTGTGGCAAAGATAACCAATGTAAGGATACTACTTGCTTTGGCCTCTATCAACTCATGGCATTTACACTAATTAGATGTAAATAATTCCCTTTTGCATGAATATGTTTATATGACATTACCACAAGGTGTTAGCAGTCCAAAGTCGAAGCAAGTATGCAAGTTACTAAAATCTTTTTATGGGTTGAGGCACGAAAAAAGAAAATGGTAGGAAAAGCTGATAGGATTTGTGACTAATCAAGGATACATGCAATCCCGTTCAGATCATTCACTTTTTACACTTCATGTTTGATCACAATTTAGTGAAGTGGTAGTATATTTCGATGGCATTATCCTAGTTGGGAATTCCATAGATGAAATAGAAAGAGTGAAGCTCACACTTGATGTAGAGTTTAAGATCAAAGATCTTGGCAAGTTTAAATGTTTTCTAGGCATAGAAGTTGCTCATTCCAAAACTAGAGTTAGCATATGCCAAAGGAAGTATTGTTTAAATTTGCTAAAAGATACAGGATTTCTAGGTGTAAAACCTATGAAAACTCACCTTGATCCATCGGTTGAGATGCATCAGGATTTTAGAAAGCCCTTTGAGGACATACTCAGTTACAGAAGTTTGGTTGGAAAATTGCTTTATCTCACCACTACCAGGCTTGACATTGCTTTTGTCACTCAACATTTGAGCCAATTTCTCTCATCACTACCACATGTCAGTATGACACTACATGTATGGTAGTAAAGTATCTTAAAGGTTCACCTAGAAGAGGTATACTCTTTAGGTGAGACTCAAGTATGAAATTACTTAGATTCATAAATGCTGATTGGGCAGTCTGCTTGGGCACTAATAGATCAACTTTGGAGTATTGATTTTTCATTGGATCATCATTTATCTCTTGGAGATCTTAGAAGCAACAAATAGTTTCAAGAAGTTCATTGGAAGTTGAGTATCTAGCATTATCATTTGCTAGCTTTGAATTACAGTGGCTATCTATTTGATGCAAGAATTGGGAGTGAACTGCAACAAACCTCCTGTACTCTATTGTAACAACCAGAGTGTTATACATATTGCATCTAGTCCAGTCTTCCATCAATGTACAAAACATTTAGAAATCGATTTCCACTTTGTGAGATAAGATAATGCAAGGATTATTCAAACTACTTCTTGTCAAATCTCAAGGTTAACTTGTTGATTTTTTTTACTAACCCTTTACCACCTAAAAGCTTAAAGACATTCATACTCAATCTTAACATGATGGATAATTACCATGATAAGCTTAAGGGAGGGTTTAAAAGCATAAGCAATATTTTTTTACTCATGCTCAAGGTTTTTGACTCACTCACACTCAAAGTTTTTGTATGGGAGATTTGCATAAAAGGAAATAGCTTTGTTCACCATTACCATGCTTCACAAGTAGAGAACTAACACTCGTTGAATATATTTTTCAATTCCGTTAAGTTAGTTATAGTTGGTTATAGTTTATTGTCCTTATATATAACTGCCATGTAACTAATTTCATTCCATGCAATGAGAAAACCTCATGAATAAATAGGATTTTATCAATATGTTTATTGTCTTCACACATTGATTTTTATCTTTTCAATATTTCTAAGTTTCTTCTCCTTTCCACCCTGACAATGGAAAACCTCATGAATAAATAGCATTTTATCAGGCCCTAAATCGTATTAACGGAGCTATATTTTAAGTTTGAAATCGTATTAACGAAGCTATATTTTAAGTCTGAAATTGTATTAAGGGAGCTATATTTTAAGTCTTAAATCATATTATTTATTTCACTATAATATAAAGTTGTAAATATCATATCTATTGTTTACAAAGTTGAGTTGTTATACGAAGATATACACGTGAAAGAGGGATTTATATTAGTTTTGTGATATACACCTCACATAACACAAGTACACAAAAAAAAAGTTCATTTCTAAAACTAGAATTTGGTGTAAGTTATTGATGGTTGTCGCAACTGCGAAAAAATAACCCGGCGAAAACAAACAGAAGAGTCTCCACTGAATATTATTTATCCCAAGGGAAAGAAAGGAAACGATCGAAGAAAACCTAAAAATAAAGGAGAAGACAAGGTTATCGCAACCAAATCATGGGTTCGGGAGTCGGTTACGCAAGGGGAAGGTATTAGCACCCCTCACGTCCGTTGTACTTAACGGAATCCACGCTTGTTGTCTAATCAAAGGGTATGTTATCTAAAAGCTACTACTAAACAGAGACGGGAAAAGGAAAATAAAAAAGGAGACTCGATAGGACATCGTCGCCCTATGCCTACTTATTCCCTCGTGCAATGGAAAAGTCAGAGTCAACGTAGTTCAGAAAACCACGAGTAATAGGGGGGAAGGTTGCTTGCCAAGATATCGTTGTCTTGTGCCTATGTAGTATGAGAAATCAGAGCAAACGTAGTTTGGGTAACTAAACTACAGGTTGGTTAAGTGTTTTTTATGAGCGACGTTAAGCTCCCATTCCAGCAGTTAGGGTCGATGTCTGTTTGTGGTAGAACGAAAAAATAGCGTACTCTTTTTGAAAATGAGTTTTAAAGAACAATCCAGAAGGATAAAAAGGTTTGAATTTTGTTTATCAGTTTTAATGAAGTGAATTAACTGGATTCGAGATTCACGTTGCACTGAGGGTTATGATATAGGAACGAATTTGTCGCATATCTCCCCCAGATGGGACCTACACTAAACACTCTAGAAAAACAAGGAGAAAACCCTCACTCATTATTTCTCATATGCTTAAGGTTCGTGGCACACAACATCCATCGTCTTTATTAAGTGTGTTAGAATTGTTTTGACATGAGAAGATAAAGGACTCAAAGGGTGAAAGGAAAACACTAAGGGAAACTGGATCCTAATGTTGTCATGCACAATGGTCCTAAGGTTGAGATAAAAAGGAAATCTACCTAATTTTATCATACAAATGATGGACCTAAAGTTGAGGTCAAAGAGGGATTATCCTAATTGTTATCATACAAAGGATTGAAAGCCTAATGTCTCTCTTACTCCCAATTTAATAAAAAATTGGAACTAGGAAACCTAAGGGATCATGTGAACAAGCACAAATAAACACCATACCATTCAATCCAGAATGATAACAAAATTAAGAATTAAACAAATCTCAAGACGAGAAAAAGAAGAAGGAGGAATGCAAGATGAAGAATAAAATGCAACATTATAAACATACATGGAAGTTCAAACTCAAAAGGCATCAAGAAAGCATCAATCATTAATCACACATGGTAAACATCCATAACATGTCAAAGTAATAAGAATTGGCTCACATGCCAAACCACACTCAAAGATTTAAAATCAAAACCAATTGGCAAAATAAACTTCCCACACACATACAAATGACTTAAAGTCTAACAAGAAGTAATATCAATCATCAAGCAAAGAGAGATGAAGTAAAATAAGGTGAGAAACAAGGTAGGGAAGTAGCAATGTCATATCATGCTCAACTCATGTCAATGGTATAATACAGAACACAAAGAGTTAAGTCATGCATCACATCCAAACACAATCAATTGCCATACAAAACAAGCATGCAAGACACACCTTACAGAAGTAAACATGTGAGATTAGGACATGAAACCAACTGAGGGCAGCATCACCATCATGAAAATCAACTTAAACACCAACTCATTAATAGCAAGAAGAGTCACCAAAATTCAAGTTCAAAGCATGCATCAAAACTAGGTAAGCATACACCATGATTATCTTCAAATGAAAAACAAATACTCAAGCAACACACAAAGTGAAAGTTGATCAAGTAATACACACCACAACATCAAGGTTAGAAGCATTTTCAAATGATACACATCATATTCAAATCCAAAACATCAACCAAATTCAAGAAGAATCAACCTCAATTTCATGCATAAAAGGCTAGGCAAACATCCCTCAAGTTATCCATAAGAGAAACAAATGATTATATGAAGTAAATGAGACAAAGTGATCATGAAGTGAACCTCTAAATGTGAAGGTCAGAACCTTAAACAAGTCAATACAAGAGTCATCAAGAATTCATTAGACCATACAAGAAACATTCTCAAGAAACTATGTCAAGAACAACAAAGAAACATAACCAAAACTTCCACAACTTGGAAATTCAAGCACAAATTGAAAATTAATCAAATGAAAGTGAAATTGAAGCTTAAACCAATTCAAAGCAATCAAGATTCATCATGAAAAGAATCTCAAAAAGATTTCTCAAATACAACACCAAATCAAGCTAAACAAAATCATGTATGCAACTAATCGGGAATAAGTCAAAGGTCAAAAGAAACCACATGAAAAGTAATCAAGACATGACCACCAAAGCATCAAAACCACACTTAAACAAACATCATTCACATATCAAAACATGGTAAAACAATAGGGTCAAGGAGGCATGGAAAAAGCATCAAACATCAAACCCTAAATCAAGGGTAAATATGGAAAAGCATCTTTCAAAATAAATCAATTAAAAATAGTAAAATTAAATGAAAAATAAATAAAAAATATGAAAAAAATATCACAAGACACTCAATATTTAGAAACATATATTTTGTATTTTTAAAAAAATGGTTTTAAGTATTAAAAATAATTCAAAATGAAAAAGGAATGAAAATAACATAAAAAAATGAAAGAAAAAGATCAAAGGGGGTGCAGGAGCGGAAACAAGAACAACATGAATTAAGTGTAAAACACGCTTGGGCCAAAACAAGGGGGTTTAGAAAGCAACTACATGCTAGGCCCACCCATTTAACAATCAGAAACCAAACAAAAATGGCACACGTGGATTCATTAATCCTAGTCAGCTCCAAATGGCGCCACACAAGCAAACACCTAAGAAATGACCAGAGTCAACCCAAAACACATCGGAAAATATCATCAGACGCCGGAGTTAGGGCTCCGATCATCTTCTCCGGTGACCCTCACTAGAGCAAACTAAAAAGTGAACCAAAACTCAACAAACCTTACACCTTTCTCAAGGATTTTTCATGCTCAACACAGACATGGCATTCGTTTTCATTTTTAAAAGCTCTAACACCATGAAAATATGACATGGATAAAACACGTGATTTCTGCAACCCACTCAAATCAGCACAAGGTTAGTGCAAGCATGGCCTACAATATATAGGGCTTCATATGAAACTAGTATGAGCCCTAATGATAGTCTAGAATGAGCAAAAAATGAAACAGAAAGTTACTTAAAAAAATTGCAGCTCTTGAACTTGCTCAAATGCTTCAACAACTCTTTCCTTCTGGCTTTAACAGCTTCAAGGAGGATGAAATAGACAAGAAAATTGGAGAAAAATCTTTGAGAAACCAGATTCAAATGAGAAAATTTTTTCAGAAAAGAGAGAGTTTTCAGTTTTGATGGCTATTGAAAATGAACCTCTTCCCTTAGGGTTTCACACTTTAGATTTTATAGGACAGTTGAGTGGTTAAAAATCTTGGTTAGTGATTTGGCACAAAATTGAAAAAAAGAAGCAAGGCACGGGTTATGGCATTTGTCATGGCAATTAGTTGTTATTTTTAGTTATTGTTGTCCTTGTGAGTGGCTAAGGATATTCAAAATTAAGGGAGTGGAGTAGCACCCTTGTTATACAAGTTTCCACTTTGTTTCTTATTATGGCAAAATGATTCAAAAGTGTGCATGAATGGTACACATCATGTTGGCACTCTTTAGGCAAGGTTTTGGATAAAGGAAAGAGGTGTTCGTACTTGTGAATTTGGTGGCAAGATTATGCTGCAAGAGAACTTACTTAGTGCATGAAAATGTGACAACATAATATGCATAATCACCACTCCATGTAGCTAACTTTAAATGATTGTAACTTGGTGGGTTTTGCTTCAAAATATGAGTTCTTTGGCTTAATGGAAAGTAGGAAGATAGTAGAGAAAATTTGATGTTTAAAGCTAGTTGAATTGAGACTTGGAATGATGATAAAATTGAAATGGAAAGCTTGTCCAAAATCGGTCCCAAGGTAACTTAGAAATATTCTAAGTTATGAAACATTTGGCAACTTTGACACCTTGACTTTAAAGCCATATGACTTAAGGATTTTTGATCCAATGAAAGAATTATTGTAATAGATGGAAAGCTTGAAGAATGTTATTCATCTTTCATGTTCAAGGAAGTTGATATGGAGTCAAGAACTTGATGAAAAATTCCTTGGAAGATTGACCCAAAAATCTGCCTAAAACTTGTCCAACTTGACATCTTTGGAACCCTAAATTGGATACATCATAACTTGAGTTCCACACATCCAATGAAGGAGTTCTAGTACTCAAACAAAATCTTGAAAGATTCTCTACAACTTTCATGTTGGAGGAAAATTCATTTGAATCTTCAATCATCATGAACAATAGGCTTGAAAACATGTATCTCAAGCTGAATTTCTATACTTAGAAAAACTTCTAAGTGTTGAAATGATAAAATCCTGATTTTCTCAACTTTAGCTCTCCATATATCTTAATCTATGAATATTTTGGACTTTTGTTCTTCTAAAAAGTTTAGTTCATGATGTACTCTTTAATTTAATAACAATTTTGCTCCCATTGGATCAAGGATGAGAAAGTTATGAATGTTGCAAAATGGCTCGAATTAGGGTTTTCACACTTAGAAAATATTTCAGCAAAACCCTAATCCAACCAAACTCCTATGTTTCTCCTTGACTTTTCTTGTTCCAAACACATGAAAACACTTGAGAAGACATATCATGCCCTTGATTCACTTTGAAATCCAAGACTTTGACCTCATGGAGTCACAGTTGACTTTTCTTGATCAGATGAAACCTAGCACCCTATCCATTGATTGAAGCTCATGTGATG
>CAWUDS030002993.1:0-200799 GCA_963859935.3 Lathyrus sativus
AGGCGAACTACGTTGACTCTGATTTCTCGTTCCAGACGGGAATACGTAGGCATAAAGTGCGATACTTTGCCGAGTCATTTTATTTTCTTTTACCCCTGACCTATAGAATAGATAGAATAACAATCCATACCCGAAAACAAGCGTGGGTCCCGTCGAGTACGACGGACGTGAGGGGTGCTAATACCTTCCCCTTGCGTAACCGACTCCCGAACCCAGGTTTTGGTTGCGATGACCATACCTTTTCCCGTGTTGTGCGAGGTTTACTCTGAGCGTTTCCTTTCCCTCCTGTGGGATAAATAACGCACGGTGGCGACTCTTCTGTTCAGCCGGCGCCGATTTTCGCAGTAGTGACAGCTGGCGACTCTGCTGGGGATCCAACGTCCCCTGGCTGCTAAGGACTGCGATGGTTCTTATGCATTTGGGATCCAACGTCCCTTAAGAGAGTCAATCCTAACGCTTGTTTTCCCGTCGAGGATTTTGTATGGATTTATATTTCGGACCTTTATTTTCAGCATTATATATTGATTATTATTGCTGTATTGGGGTGTGACGGGTGTTCTATGATTGAGAGATAAGCCGGACCTGGGCTTGAGTGCACCTAGAAGTAGAGTAGAAAGTAGTGGGCGCGTGCCGGCTTTGCTTGCATTAGTGTCTCATGAAATCTACACTCGGACGAGGTTCTTCTGGTTGGCTTCTTTTTCTACCCTTTGGGTCGAAGGGGTTGTTGGTCAGCTGAATTGTCGACTCCGGGAACCGATCATTTGGAAGTTGGATAAGTGAGGCCTCTTCAGGATTTGATGATGCCACTCCTTCTGGGAATCGTATCATCAACCCTGAAAGTCTGTGACGCCGACGACCGCATAGGATGTCATACCTTGTGTCAGTTACTAGGACATCCACCTGTGAGAGGGTTTGGGGTTATGCAGGTAACTAGACCTTCAGATACCGGTTATTTCTTAATCTGAGATCCTGGATAATTATGGAGAGTTCTGAGGTCTGTCAGAGACCAGTTGGAGAGTTCTGAGGTCTGTCAGAGACCAGTTGGAGATATGATCTGAGGTCTGTCAGAAACCAGTCAGAGTTATGCTGTGGGTCTGTCAGAGACCAGTGTTGGAGCTTTGTTTTAGGTCTATCTGAGACCAGGATTTGAGGACTTCTAGAGAATCTATCTGAGACTTCTTGATATGGTTCAGGCTATTCAGCTACGGCATTTGGTCCCTGTTGCATGTTACTTGCATTGCATTGCTTGCATACTCATTATCATTGCATCCCGTTAACGTGTGTCTGTGCTGCAGGTTCATTTGCATATCCCCCGGTTCTAGTGCCCAGACTTCTGAGTGTTGATCATGGCTGGTTTGAGGAAGACAGTTGTGTATAAGCTACCCACACCTGATATTACTCCTCTGCTTGGTCTGATATCTCTTGCTGATGAGGAGGTTAGGAGAAGCTTCAGAATGAGTCATGGGAGATTACTGAGATTAGTCTGCAAGCCCACTGCTGATGAGATGAATGGGTTGTACACCTTGATGCAGTTCTATGACCCCGCATTGAGATGTTTTACGTTTGCTGACTTCATTCTAGGGCCTACCATTGAAGAGTATGTGGAGTTTACTGAGCTACCAGTGCAGAACAAGGTTCCCTTTATTCACTCTGCCGCTGAGCCCAAGTTGGAGGACTTAGCTAAAGCCTTGCACATGGACGCTGCAGAACTGTTAGTGACTTCTTGGCTTGGGGTTTCAGGTTTCTCTCTTGATTTTCTGGTTGGCAAGGCTCAAGAGTATGCCAAGAACGGATGTTGGGTGGTTTTCAATGATATTTTGGCTCTATGCATTTATGGAATTGTGTTGTTTCCTAACTTGCCCAACTTCGTGGACTTGGACGCTTTCCATCTGTTTGCTGCTGGCAACCCAGTGCCCACGTTGATCGGAGACTTCTACCACTCATTGCACTACAAGAATGAAAACAGAAGGGGAAAGGTTGTTTACTGCTGTGCGCCTTTGTTGAATATGTGGTTCAAGAGTCATCTTCCCATGAAGGGGCCATTTGTGGACAGTGCAACTTCAGCTAGCTGGTCAGAACGCCTGATGAGGCTATCTTCTGAAGACATACAGTGGTTTGATCGAGACTTGCTGGGTTCTGAGCTCATCTTCAGTTGTTCTGGGTATCCCAATGTTCCGCTGATAGGAAGAAAAGGGTGTATCAATTACAACCCTTCTCTGTTCGTTCGCCAGTTCGGATATGTGTTGAAGAGCCCACCAAAGGAGGAAGAAGTACAGGAATCTCTGTACTTCACCGGGGATTTGAGTGGAGAGTTGTTACCCAAGCTGCAGCATGCCTGGATGCGTATTAACAGGAGAGGGAAGCCGTTGTTAGGGAAGAATGACTGTCAGGCGTATGCACCATACAAAGTTTGGATTCAGGAGAGAGCAAGTCAGTTGCGGATGCCATTTCCAGATGCACCAGTCCCTGTCCATATTCCGGTAGAAGAGCCAACTACTGTTTCTAGGGAGGCCTACGAGCAAGTTGTGAAAGAAAAAGAAGCCTTGATGAAGATCAATGAAGGGTTAGAGCAAGAGCTAGCTCAGATACACAGTGAGAAAAAGAAGGCCGTGCATGCTTTCCAACAGCAGATTGAGCTAGTAAGCAGACTAGGGGCTGAGTTGACTGAGGAGAAGAAGAAGCGCGAACGTCTGGGGCAAGAGTTCAGAAGCTCCCATGACATGCTGGAATCCAAAAAGAAAGCACTCGACGCCGCTCACCGAGAAATCTCTTCTTGCAATAAGACTTGGAATGCTACGCTCACCAACAATAAAAAGAGGGAAGATAAGCTGAAGCAACAAATCTCTGACCTCGAAGAGCAGTTTAAGGCTAGCATCAAGAAGTATGAAGAAGAAGTGATGACCCGGTATAGTCTCCAGAATGCGTTGAACAAGGCCATCAAAGGCAGGGATGAAGCTGTGTCTCAGAAGCGTAAACTAGAGGATCGCTTCGGAGAAGGGGCATGGGAAGAAACTGCTGGAGACGTGCGACGTGTTCTCAAAAGAAGAAACCAACTTGTTGAAGGGCTGCTTACCCGACCAGGTCATCCAGAGACCAAGAAGTTAATAGAAGAATACCGGGCTTATGGGAGTACTTGATCACTTCATGTATTAACTTGTATGCTTTATTTGCATAGTGCTGACCATCACCAGGATTGTTGGTTGAGGTCATGCCTTCTCTTTGTACTCAGTGATATTGTATTCTTGGCTTATTGGTTTCTCTGCAATATATGAGGCTTTCTATGATTCAGCTCCGATCTTCATATTGCTAGCACTGTCACTGCACCGACACCTTCACACTAGAACCAGGGAATGAATTTCCCTAATGCACAGACACATACTGCATTGCATTCATATTCATGTTGCATTACAGGTAGTTATTGGATGGTATCTTATTTCCTGCTCTGTACCAGGTATTTTTAGGATTGCAGATCAGCGTCCGCACAGATATTCCACTCGCACCAACTGTCGAAGAATCATGGATCAAATGCAGAACGAGATGCAAGATATGCGTGAGAAGCTAGCGCTCTTCATGCAGACCATGGAGACTATTGCAAAAGGTCAGGAAAATTTGCAAGCCATGGTGCAGCCTCTGTTGGTCAGAAATGCTGGTCATGGGAATGAGGATCATCAGTCTGTGCGAGTCGACACTGTTCATGGGGACGACACTCCCACACCAGTGGCTCCGCCTGTAGTCAATATACCTGCTGTTAATGTCAACAACGCTACTGCTGCTGGGAACGGTAACGTTGGGGCTGGGAACGAGACTGCTGTTCATAACGTTGGGCTTGGTGATGTCAACTTGGGTGATAATATGGGAGGCAACGGCTTCGGTAATGCTGGATTCGGGTTCAATGATCAGGGATTCGATAATGCTGGGAAATATGGTTTCAATGCTCAAGGCTTTGGGCAGGACGGGTTTGGTGTGACTAATCAGGGTTACGGAGGTTTCGGAAATGGAAACGACGCTGGGTTAATGACTTTTGGACCTGCTGGAATTGCTCCGGGGTACGGCAACCGAGGGCGAGGCCTGGTGATGAATCAGATCAGAGCTGGCCGTAATAATGGATACGATGGGTATGGAGCTGGGAATGGTATCTGGCAAGAGGATCAGCAAGAGGACGCCTTCTCCGACGGAGGTTTCGAAGGGCCGATGGATGGCTCCCAGAAGATCAGAATGCTGGAAGAGCAGATGAGGGGGGTCCTGAACCAAAGTGCTGTGGGCTTAGACATGTCAACGATGGGCCTGGTACCTGGCTTGAGGGTGCCAATCAAATTCAAAGCTCCTACGTTTGATAAGTATAAAGGGGACACCTGTCCGAAAGTGCACGTGCGGGCTTACTACAGAAAGATGTCTGCGTATTCAACTGATGAGAGAATGCTAATGCATTTCTTTCAGGATAGCTTGTCAGGCCCTTCCTTAGAGTGGTATATGGGATTGGAACCAACGCATATAAAGACATGGAAGCAGCTAGCAGAGGCATTTGTAGCTCACTATAAGTATAACAGCGACTTGGCGCCCAATCGGGTCCAATTGCAAGGGCTGTCTCAGAAGAAGGGTGAGAGCTTTAAAGAGTATGCGCAAAGATGGCGCGACATGGCTGCTAGGGTCCGTCCTACTTTAGAAGACAAGGAAATGAATGACATGTTCATAGGAACATTCACCGACATGTTTTATGACAAGTTGTTTCACACATCTTTGGCTAGTTTCTCAGACTTAATTCTGATGGGAGAAAAGATTGAAAACAATATTAAACAGGGAAGATTCCAAGCGGAGGAATCTACTGCACCTGGCAGTAACAGGAAGGCTTTTGGTGGGCGCCGTCAGGGTGATGCAAGCGCAGTGTTTGGAGGCCGAGGCAGAGGCCGGGGTAGAGGTCGAAACCAGTATAATCAGCCGCAGCAGGTGGCGAGTGTTACTATTCCGTTTCAACAACAACCGTTCCAGCAGCAACCAATGCAACAACAGCAGCAACAGCAACAGCAGCCACAGCAGCCACAGCAGGGGGCACAGCCTGATCAGCGTAGATTCCAGGGTGGTAAACTAAGGAGAGTGTTTGAGAAGCCTCCTTCAACGTACGCAGATTTGCTACAGACGCTGTTGGGTCTGAACTTGGTAGAGAAGAGAACTCTGGCGCCTATTACGGGAACTCCTCTGTATGGCTATGATGCAAGCAGGCACTGTGAGTTCCACTCTGGGGCCCCGGGCCACGATGTAGAAGGTTGCCATGCTTTTAAGCATGTTGTGCAGGATTTATTGGACAATAAAGCTATCAATTTCGGAACGGCGGGTCCGAATATAGTGCAGAAGCCCATGCCTAACCATGAGGCAAACGCCATTTTAACGGAAGAGGGTTTGAATTTGATTATGAATGTCGACGATTTAAAGACGCCGCTGAGCGAGATAAAAAGCAGATTATTGCAGGGGGGGTATCTATCCAGGTTGTGACGAGTACTGCTTGGAATGTTGGACCCTAGCTGGGGGGTGTGATGATTTAAAGAAAGGTATTCAGGCTTTAATTAATGGCGGCACATTGCAATTTGACCGATCAGCAATTGAAGAGCCTGCAGGGGCATTAGCAGATAATCAGATTGATGTGGCCACTGTAACGATTCCTCGAAAGACAATCACTATAACGGCACCGCCCCAGCGACCGCCGATCACCATAACTAAGGCCGGGCCAATCCCGTACGAGAGCACAAAGGCAGTCCCATGGTCATATGGGTTGGAAGTGTATTGTGACGGAATAAGGATTGATGTTAATAAGCAGCCAGCCGAGACCGTAGACAACGTTGTTGGTTCAGGAGGTATGACAAGGAGTGGTAGGATCTTCATATCGCCTGAGGTGGAGGCCGAAAGACTAGCAAAAGGGAAGGGAAAGATGGTTGAGAATGTCCCAGTGCAGGCAAGTGAAAAAGCAACGGCATCGAAAGATGTAGAAGAGTTCATGCGCTTGATTCGAAAAAGTAATTATAAGATTGTGGAGCATCTGCAACAGACGCCTTCAAAGATATCGATACTGTCATTGCTATTGTGTTCTGAAGCTCACAGAAATGCTTTGTTGAAAGTCCTGGATACTTCCTTCGTACCCCAAAATGTTTCCGTAAATCAGCTGGAGGGAGTGTTAGCACATGTAAATGCAGGCCACAGCTTGGGCTTTACCGACTTTGATTTAACCCCGAAGGGGAGAGATCATAATATGGCGCTGCACGTATCTGTCGAGTGTAGAGGATCAGTCATGTCGCATGTATTGGTAGACACCGGGTCGTCTTTGAATGTGTTGCCCAAGAAAGCGATGATGAAGCTAGATGTCAGAGGAATCCTATGCACGCCCAGTGACTTGGTAGTCAGGGCATTCGATGGGACGCGGAGAACAGTCTTTGGATCGATAACATTGCCCCTACAGGTGGGGCCGGAGGTTTTTGCGACGGAATTTTATATCATGGACATCCAGCCTGCATATAGCTGCCTGCTCGGAAGACCTTGGATTCATGGGGCTGGGGCAGTCACGTCGACCCTGCATCAGAAGTTGAAATATATGGTGGGAGACAGCGTAGTCACCGTATGCGGAGAAGAAGACATCCTGGTCAGCCATCTGTCGTCATTTAAATATGTGGAGGTCGATGGAGAGATTCATGAAACACCCTGCCAGGCATTCGAAGGGTTGCGCATCAAGGACAAAGGTCCCAGGCCGAGCAAAGTATCAGAGATAGCCGTCTCGTCATATAAAGAAGCTCAAGCTCTGGTAGAGACAGGAGAAACAAAGGGCTGGGGCGAAGTGCTGGACATTCCCGTGAAGATGGACCGATTCGGGCTGGGGTACCAACCGTCGTCATCAACACCTGCTGTGGGGGAACCCCGTTTCAAAGGGCCAATAACCATCTCTGCCAGTGGAGTATGTCATGAGACCATCAACGCTGCTTCAGAGTCTGACGAAGGAGACAGCGATTGTGATATGGATGCCTGGATTCAGCCAAGCACGCCAGGACAGGGATTGTGCAACTGGTCTATTCAGGAGCTTGTTCCTATGACTCTTAAACAGTAATGCTTTGTTTTATTAATTGTTGAACAATCTGATGTCTTGCCCGGGGCATCATGATTTGCTTAGGGCTGTGCTGTTATGAACATTGCGTGTTTATCATTAAATAAAAGGCGTTTTTCATGTGCAAATATTGAGATCTTTGTTTTTCCTTTTTTGTATTTTTCAATAAAATGGCAACGTGGTTATTCGCTTTATATGCATTTTGAAGCATTTAACCATTCTTTTTGCAGGATAACATTTCCAGATGACATCCTTGAACCACCTACGACTCGTCCCGACTTTGAACACCCGGTATTTCAGGCCGAAGAAGAGGTTGTTGAAGATGGTGACGTTCCCGAAGAACTGTCTTGGTTGGTGAAGCAAGAGGAAAGAGTCATTCTGCCTCACGAAGAGGTCATCGAAATTATCAATCTAGGGTCGGAAGGGGTTGAAAAGAATATTCATATAGGAGCCGCGCTGCAAAGCGACATCAAGCGAAGACTGGTCGAAATGCTCCGAGAGTATAGTGATGTGTTCGCTTGGTCATATGAAGACATGCCAGGGCTCGATACAGATATGGTCGTGCACCGTCTGCCGTTGAAAGAAGAATTCCTGCCGGTCAAGCAAAAGCTTCGCAGAACTAGACCCGATATGGCAGTGAAGATTAAAGAAGAGGTTCAGAAACAGTGGGATGCTGGTTTCCTGGCTGTGACAAAATATCCCTCATGGGTCGCTAACATTGTACCAGTGCCCAAGAAAGACGGTAAAATGCGAATGTGCGTAGACTACCGTGACTTGAATAAAGCGAGCCCAGCAGACGATTTTCCGCTTCCTCATATCGATGTGTTAGTTGACAACACTGCTCAGTACTCCGTATTCTCCTTCATGGATGGCTTCTCAGGCTATAATCAGATTAAAATGGCGCCAGAGGATATGGAGAAGACTACTTTCATAACGCCTTGGGGAACATTTTGTTATAAAGTGATGCCTTTCGGTTTGAAGAATGCTGGGGCAACGTATCAGCATGCAATGACGACTCTTTTCCATGATATGATGCATAAAGAGATCGAAGTTTATGTTGACGATATGATTGCCAAATCCCAGACGGAGGAAGAGCATCTGGTGAATCTGCTGAAGCTATTTAAAAGGCTTAGGAAGTTCAGGCTGAGAATGAACCCTAACAAGTGCACCTTCGGGGTGAGATCGGGTAAACTGCTGGGGTTTATCGTAAGTGAAAGAGGAATAGAGGTTGATCCTGCTAAAATAAAAGCAATTCAAGAGATGCCGACGCCTAAAACAGAGAAAGAGGTGCGCGGGTTTTTAGGGAGGTTGAACTACATCGCTCGGTTCATATCTCACCTAACTGCTACGTGTGAACCATTGTTCAAGCTGTTGAAGAAAGATCAAGCTGTAACGTGGAACGAAAATTGTCAAGAGGCGTTCGATAAAATAAAGCAGTATTTGCAGGAGCCTCCTATTCTGATACCTCCAGTGGCAGGGAGACCCTTGATTATGTATTTGACAGTTCTTGAGGGAAGCATGGGTTGTGTTCTCGGTCAGCACGACGAGACAGGGAGAAAAGAGCATGCGATCTATTACTTGAGTAAGAAATTTACAAATTGTGAATCTCGATATTCAATGCTTGAAAAAACTTGTTGCGCGCTAGCCTGGGCCGCCAAGCGTTTGAGGCAATACATGCTGAATCATACAACCATGCTCATCTCGAAGATGGATCCTATCAAATATGTATTCGAAAAGCAGGCGTTGTCAGGGAGAATTGCCCGTTGGCAGATGGTCTTGACTGAATATGACATCCAGTATGTCTCGCAGAAGGCTATAAAGGGGAGTGTACTGTCTGAGTACTTGGCAGAGCAGCCTATTGAGGATTACCAATCGATGAGGTTTGATTTTCCTGACGAGGATATCATGTACCTAAAGATGAAAGATTGCGAAGAGCCGTTGCCAGACGAAGGACCAGAGTTGGGTTCCAAATGGAGGATGATATTTGACGGAGCTGTGAATGCTTATGGTAGCGGAATAGGGGCCATCATCACCACTCCACACGGGTCGCACATCTCGTTCACTGCCCGATTGACCTTTGCAGTTACCAATAATGAGGCCAAATACGAAGCTTGTATAATGGGGCTTGAAGAAGCCATTGATTTGCGAATCAAGAATCTGGACGTATACGGAGACTCAGCCCTGGTAGTGAATCAAATCAAAGGGGAATGGGAGACACGTCAGCCCAATTTAATACATTACATGAATTATGCAAGGAGATTGTTGCCTTTCTTTGACAAGGTTGAATTGCATCATGTACCACGAGCGGAGAATCAGATGGCTGACGCCCTGGCCACTTTGTCTTCCATGTACAAAGTCAACTTCTGGAACGAGGCTCCCAGAATCATTATCTCTCGGCTTGACAGACCAACCTTCGTATTTGCTATTGATGAAGCATCTGACGATAAACTGTGGTATTTTGATATCCTTAATTTCCTGAAGAACAAAGAGTATCCGGCTGGGGCATCCAGTCAAGATCAGAAGACTCTCAGGAGATTAGCGGGTAATTTCTATTTGAACCCGGATGGGGTCTTGTACAGAAGAAACCACGATTTGGTGTTGTTGCGTTGCGTAGATGAAAGAGAGGCAAAGTTGCTCATGGAGGAAATACATGAAGGTACCTTTGGCACGCATGCTGGTGGGCATGCTATGACGAGGAAGCTGCTACGGGCAGGTTATTTTTGGCTGACTATGGAAACTGATTGTTTCAAGTTTGCGAGGAAGTGCCACAAGTGCCAAATCTATGCTGATAAGATCCATGTGCCTCCGAGTCCTCTGAATGTGATGTCATCGCCATGGCCATTCTCGATGTGGGGAATCGATATGATTGGAAAGATCGAGCCGACAGCTTCTAACGGGCACCGGTTCATTCTCGTAGCAATCGATTATTTCACCAAATGGGTGGAAGCGGCGTCTTACGCAAATGTAACTAAGCAGGTGGTGGCCAGGTTCATCAAGAGAGATATCATTTGCCGATATGGGATCCCCGAAAGGATAATCACTGACAACGGTTCAAATCTAAACAACAAAATGATGAAGGAGCTCTGTCAAAATTTCAAGATCAAACATCACAACTCCTCCCCTTACCGACCCAAGATGAATGGCGCTGTCGAAGCGGCCAATAAGAATATCAAGAAGATCGTTCAGAAGATGGTGGTGACCTATAAGGACTGGCATGAGATGCTGCCTTTCGCTTTGCACGGTTATCGTACGACGGTACGCACATCAACCGGGGCAACCCCGTTCTCGTTAGTATACGGAATGGAAGCAGTGCTACCATTGGAAGTTGAGATCCCTTCTCTGAGGGTATTGCGAGATGTTCAGCTAGATGAGGCAGAATGGGTGAAAGACAGGTTGAACCAACTAAGTTTGATGGATGAGAAGAGGCTAGCTTCTCTAGCATACGGTTGTTTGTACCAGAGCCGAATGAAGAAAGCATATGATAAGAAGATACATCCGTGTAGCTTTCAGACGGGCGACCTTGTGCTGAAAAGGATTCTCCCGCCGCAGGCAGATCACAGGGGCAAGTGGACCCCTAACTACGAAGGGCCGTACGTTGTCAGAAAAGTCTTTTCAGGAGGAGCGTTATTGTTGTCCACCATGGACGGAGAAGACTTTACGTCACCTGTGAATTCGGACGCAGCTAAAAAATACTTTGCTTAAATTTGACCCGCTGGACAAAAAAAAAAAAGAGTCCAGGCAAAAATGGGGCATCCTGGTGAACCAAAAACAGAATGAAAGGTTCAGGCAAAAGTTAGGGATAAATTGAAAAAATGTACACCCGCGAAGTTGAAAACCTACACTGGGCGGCTTCGGCAAAAAAGGGTATCCCGGTGAACTGAAAACCCGTAAAGGGCGGTTCACGCAAAAGTTAGGGATTTGAAAAGCAAATGACTGCGGTCCAAATTTTATACTGCATTCGAGCTTTGGTGCGGGAGAATATGCTCGAGGGGTCGATTATCAGATACAATCTCTTCGGAAGTGTGGATACTGGGGAAAGCATTGGAGTCGGGCGAGTCATAGGAGGATCAGTTCGTGATGTTCGTCTGCATCCCGTTGCCGGCATGTGTACAAATTTAATTTGTCAACATATTTATGCTTCTTGTGCATATTTGTATATTTGTTGTGTGTAGCTTCCTCTTTTCAGGAGTTACATCCCGTGTACAAAAACTCCGCCCATTCAGGGGCCTAATCAATAAAATGTGTTATTCAGTACTTGATGCTGTCTCTTTACTGTTTTGTGCATGATAAACGCCTAAAGTTTGATGAAACTAGCATGTGCATAACGTCACTGGCCCTTGCCAACAATTGCTAAAACTTTGAATTAACTGAAAACAATGTCACTAACGCTAACCTAAATAGATGTGGTTGCATAGGCTTGTCTTGTCTTGTTTGTGTTGTTGCAGGGTTCATAGCCGTATGAAGAGGACGATCAAAAGATTGCGGTAACGAAAGGCTCGACCCCCACGCAGGTCGCGTTCCCCAGATAGCCGTATTCCTTGCTGAAGAAGGATCAAATTCCCCAGCTAATCGTAGCTTATTCCAAAGGGCATTTTCCAACAAAGTCGTCTACCCTCAGCAGCGTTTGGCAATTCCAAGATCGAAAGCTGTATTCAGACAGTGCATCTCAAGCAGAGTGGTTTAGCCGCAGAAGATTAATGTTTGTGAGCTGTATTCAGACAGTTTACCTTTTCCCCGCAGGGTCATTTACTCTCCCCCAGCGGAGTCGGTTGATTTTCCCCAAGAGAATCGTCCCATCCCCAGTGGAGTTCTCTTTTTCAGCAAGTGTTTTCATTCCTCTCAGAGGAACTCGAGGATTAAGACTCTCCCTGGCAGAGTTGGTTGTGAGTCCTGGCATTTATTTTTCCAGAACACCGTGTGATATCCGTTCACTTTCCAGCAGAAGTCTAATCATACCAGGATCATCCGCTATTCTCCAGCAGAGTTATATTCCTCAGCAGGGTGTTACTTCAATGAGGTGTTTGGTTTAAGTTCTCAATTTCCCAACTGAGTCGACTTCACTCTTCCAACATTTATTTTGCTGGAATAATTCTGTAGCATCTGGCTATCCCCAGCGGAATTGGCATTATCTTCAACATTTATTTTGCTGGAGCAGTTCCTGTATCCCAGCAGTCCGAGTCTGCATTTGCATTGGCATACAGTGTCATATTTGCATCCACCCAAATAAAAACGTGTAGCATTTCCATGTAGAATGGAGCATTATATCAGTGTCAACCACACGCATTTTGAAATATAAACCAGGTTGGCTAACCGTTTGTTTCAAGTATTGTTCTCATGCAGGTGGAGAGAGCTCTTGCTCAAATGAATTATCAAACATTCAAGATCTCGACGTGAGACATTTAATGGAAATGTCAGTTTTGGCATTATTCCCCACAGAGTTATCATGATGAAGTTTTCTTTATCTCCGAACAGAGTTATTTGTGAATTTCTTTTGTTTTCCCCGCCAGAGTTAGTAGGCAAAATCTCTCCTTGTCCCCAAGCAGAGTTATTTGTCATCAAAGGGTTTCATGAATCAGAATTTCAGAGGCTGCCACCGGTTATCAGAGCAGGCGTCCGGTAGTTTTGTTTCCAAATATCCCCAGTAGAGTCCGCCTCAAAGTCGCTGTCACGTCAGTGCTAAGAAGTTTGTGGATCGGGACCAGTGGAGAAATGAGTCCTGATGTGGATAAATTTATTGACGGGTTTTCTTTGTGCTAGAAAAGTGGGAGTCCTAACGTGGACAATTTTATTTCCCCGGGTTGATAAGAGGCGCTAGTCCTAACATGGACAGGTTCGATTTCTCAGAATAGATGGAATGTGGAGTCCTGACGTGGACATTTCCTCAAGTTGACGATATGTGTTAGTCCTGACGTGGACAAATTCGAGTTCTCGGTATTAATTGAGTTTGGAGTCCTGACGTGGACAAAATTGGTTACTCTTCGTGTTGGTGTCCTGACGTGGACAATTTATCTCCGGCAGATATCCTTATTCGTAATGGTGAAATGTGCGTCCTGACGTGGACAAGTTTATAATTCTTCGTGATGACAAGATACGAGAGTCCTGACGTGGACAAATTTATCCTTCTTCGTGTTGTTGGCAAAGTGTGAGTCCTAACGTGGACAAGGCTTATTTCCCCAGCAAGTCGAAGACGTGCAAGTCCTGACGTGGACAAAATCTTATTTCCTCAGCAAGTCAAGAAGTGAGTCCTGACGTGGACGAATCAAGACGAAACGTGAGTCCTGACGTGGACAAGTTTATTCCTTACGTGGAAAGATGAGTTTATTCCTTACGTGGAAAGATTGAGTCCTTACGTGGACATATCAAGGTTGAATTCCTTACGGGGAAAGAAGACGCATTCCTTACGTGGAACAAGTTGGAGTCCTTATGTGGACGAATCAAAATGTGATTCCTTACGTGGAAAGTTTGTGATTCCTTACGTGGAAAGAAGTTTATTCCTTAGGTGGAAAGAAGGGGGTCCTTACGTGGACAAATCAAGACGAAAGATGGTTTCCTTACGTGGAAAGAAATTGATTCCTTACATGGAAAGATTGGATTCCTTACGTGGAAAGGTGGGTCCTTACGTGGACGAAGTTGGTTTCCTTACGTGGAAAGATAGAGGTGATTCCTTACGTGGAAAGATTGTGGTTTCCTTACGTGGAAAGATGTGATTCCTTACGTGGAAAAAATGTGAGTCCTTACGTGGACGAATCAAAATGTGATTCCTTACGTGGAAAGAGATGTCCTTCCTTACGTGGAAAGAGTTGGTTTCCTTACGTGGAAGAAAAGGTGTATTCCTTACGTGGAGAGAGAGTATTCCTGACGTGGAAGAGTTTAGTCCTGACGCAGACAGATTTAGACGAAGTTTAGTCCTGACGCGGACAGATCAAAGAAGTCGATTCCTTACGTGGAAAAACGATATGTTCCTCACGTGGAAGGGTGAGTCCTAATGTGGACGATGTATTCAGAGCCTAGAAAGTTTAGTCCTGACGTGGACAGATCCAGACGAAGTCTTAATCCTAGCATGGACGGTGTTATTCCTAACGTGGAAGAATTTATTCCTGACGTGGACGATTTATTTCTGATAAAAGGCAGACGAGCCATCCCCAGCGAAGTCACCGAGATTTTTCCGGGTCGACAACAGATGGAGTCCTGACGAGGACCAGTTTTAGTTGAGATTTCTTCATGTTGACGGCAGACAGAGTCATAACGTGGGCAAGGTTTTGATGATAGGACATTTTCCCCAACACGAGATCAGTGGGTTGCTGTAAACAGTCAGATTCAGTTGATGGATGTCGTTCCCCAAGCAGTGGTGCTGTTTATTTCTGCGGTTGGCAAATTTCCGGGTTCTTAGTATTCAACTGTCTCATACCGCGAATGTTTGAAGGCCGTCCGCTCTTCACCCAATCGGGTCCAAGTCGCTTGAATAGGGGCAGTTGTTGCACCCTAAAATTTGCTCAACCTTATTCACTGGGTTTATGTTTCAATATCATTAGCATTTGCATATAGAGTCATGTACATAGCCTAACTATCTGCATAGCATAGCATAACAAGTTATCCAACAGGGGACCAATCATTATTCTCATCTCTATGAGCCTATCAAGAGGTTATTATTCAAATTCAATCTCATTCAAGTCATCAGAAAGAATTGGAAAGCTAAAGAAGTCAATGAGTCAAGCAGGGCATCTATCTCCTATCTGAGGGTATCTGGGATCATCAAAGAAATTGTGAGCTGTGGGTTGAGCATGGAGAGTATATAGACATCATAGGAGACTTGGAAAGTCATTTGGAGAAGGAGGAAAGTCATTGATATGATCACAAGAGTTGCAGTTGAAGACAGTCAACTAGGGTTTCACCTGGGTCAACTCTAGGTCAACTCTAGGTCAATTGACTGATTGAAAGGCATTGGGGTCTATTGGAGAGATGTGGGATTCATAATTTGACATGTGTATAAGTATATGGTGTTGTGCTAAGAAGAAATCAAGAGAAATCAAGGAGAAGAGGAGTTTCTAAATTAGGGTTTCTGTGTAAAATCCCCTAATTTAGGTCAAATTACCAAGCAAGATAAGTCAAAATGCAAGCTTCAAATGGATCCTTGGACAACATGAAACTTGTATAGGATCTCAAGACCTTTAATTTGAGTGGTGAAAGACATCAAGGAGATTTATAGAACTCAAGTTATGGTCCTTGCAAGTTACAGGTCATCTGAGGTATCTGAAAATTTGTCTGTGAAAGTGACTTAACTTCCAAGCAATTTCTACCCCCCAAGGAGATTTCAAATGAATTTCTGGTCAACATAATAATTGTTCCTCATTGTCTTAGCTTTCTATAATGGTATAGTATGCCTTCATATGATTTGTGGAACTCTACTTATGGTCTTGGCAAGCAAAGGGTATTTTGGTCATCTGAGAATTACAGGTCATTTCAAGCCTATGCCCAAAACTCATACAAGGAGGCTTCAAATGAAAAACTTCACAACATCAAACTTGCTTCAAATGACATTTTGAGTCTATAAAAGTGCCCATGAATGATTGGAAAGACTCATAACACAAGGTTTCAAAATTGGTGGATTTAATGAATAAAAAATGACCTAAAAATGAGATTTTTCATAGTTTGGCCAAATGAGGTGAAATTATAGGTCATTTTAATTGGAAAAATCATTTTGAGGACATTGGAAAAAGTGGAATTTTGAGTTTGGTTCAAGTTTTTAAAGATATGCATGGTTACTTACAATGAAAGTTACATAATCCAAAATGCAAGGAAAGAGTGCATGGGAAGCTTCTCCAAACTTCTAGGACTTTCTAAGCTCATGTATATATTGATATGAAGAGCTTAATGCCATGGTTGGTGAATCACATTGCTCATAACACCAAGTTTCACACATTTTCTCCAACTTGCAAAAGCTTTTCAAACTACCTCAAATCTTCACCAATTTTCACAATTCTTGATCTGATCTTCATCACCATCATTCATAGATCACAATTCACACAAGCCTTTGGTTGATTGGAGTAGAACTCGTGCCATACAAGTGAATCATCCAAGAAGCAAGAACTTTTCAATCACAAGATCCAAGAGGTTTGAGTCAGATTTTCTGCATACAGAATCAAGAATTGGTAGTGTGGATCAAGTTCCAATCATTGCAAGCATTGGATCAAGAGGATTCAGCACCTGTTTTCACCATCACACCAGGTTGGTATCTTCCTTCGAATTGCATGATTTAATCAGAATTATAGGGAATTGTTAGCATAGAAATGTTAGGATAAGTTAGATGACTGATTTTGGTGAGTTTGGAGAGGTTTCATGATGATTGACCATGGTGTGCACAAACTGTTGGAGCTTGTAACTCATAGGTTATGGCACGAGAATCTTGAATGAGTAGCTCATGATGATCAGCATAAGATGTGGATTAGTTTGGGGCAAGAACTAGAGAGAATTGGGAGGTTTGATCACAGGTGATATTGATGGATTCAGACTGTTATGCTCATCGGGTTCTATTGTGGAGTGAGTTTTAGAGGGAGATATTGTTATGGTCACGTAGAGGGAAAAAATTAGAGTAGTTTTGCTTTTGGAATCGTGTGGTTTCATGGTGCATGGAGGGAGAACAGAGAACTTGAAGATGCATGCATGGTTAGGGTTTTCATGGCTTAGGGTTTGCTGGAGGTTGAAGACAACTTGTGAGCCACACGATCTTGACATGGACTTTGACTGGGGACTGAATCCAACAACCACGATTAAAAGAAAACACGAAGGGAAATTCAAATGGTGCAACGCACCGTTTCATTTAAATCCATCTGATGGGCTTTGGAATTGCTTGCTATTGCCACCCCCAGACCAAGCCCAATCCCAGTTATAACTAGATTAATTGCTATTGGCACTGTTCTGAGTTTTTTATTTTGATTGAATTTTCTGATGCATATGGGCCCAGACGCGCTTGCTATGCGCGCCCCCCAGTCTGGGCCCAGTTTGTTTTTTCAACTGCTTTTCATTACTCATGGCACCCCTCATTCAATTAATTCCATTTAATTTCTTTCAAAAATGTTAATTCTTTAAAAATTCATAAAAAATAGAAAAATGCATGATTTTCATTGGTTCTTTTTGCATATTATTCATAATTTCGTCAAGAAAAGTATCCCATAAAAATAATATTTCATTTCATTTTTATATTTTTGGCATATTTTTCTTTTAAATAGGTATAAATAACATTTAATTTGATGCATGATTTTGTTATTTTTAGTTTGAATAGATGCTTTACTATTTTTAATCCATTCTTTTTAGGTTGATTAGTAGATAATGTTAGCTTGTATATACAATTTAGTTCATATTTTTAGTACTTGATTTTAGGTTGTTTGATTAGATGTGAATAACATGATCAAAACTAGGGTTTACGTGATAACATAGGAGAATTAGTTCATTTCCCTTAGGAGCTAGAGATTGAATCTTTGGGGTATGGGACTATAGGGATTATGGGTAGTTATTAGATCCCCTTAGAGAATATTAGGATTCCCCTACTGCTATTAGTATACTGTCTGTATCTGTTTGACTGGTGTGGTGTGCCCTCTCTGGGGATTATGATTTGTCTGTATGGGGTATTGGGTTTGCTTGGGGATTGGGAGAGCTGAAGACTTGTGATGATGAAGCCATTGGAGATCAAATGACTGAAGACCAACTTCCAGAGTTGATGAGGAGATTCTTGCTAGTAGCTGTTGTGGAGTATAGGATTTAGGAGCTAGGAAGAGCTCTAGAGTAGAAAGCTTGTTTCCCACACATGGAATGCCTTGTCTGCATCCATTCTTTCTCTATGATTCAAAGTCTCTTTCAAATATCCACCTCCTTCCTTTGGAAGGATCAATGAATGTATTTGAAAGATAGAACTTTTGAGAGAAAATTGTCTGTATAATGTTAACAGTCAATGGGCCACCCTTGGTAGGCAGTTGACTGTTTAACATTCACTTTTATCTTGTTGACTGATGTTCATCCTGAAGATTGAGACTTGAAGAAAAGCCATTGCAGATGGAGGACTGGACAAAGACCTTGCTTGAAGGCTGTGGAGATGGAGATTGATGCTTGCTGAAGCTTGTAGCTGTTTGGAGATGACTTGAAGATAGGTGTTGTTGCAGAGTTGTTGTGGCTGTTTATTTTTCTGCTGTTATTCATTTCTGATGTATTGATTGGTTTTCCCTGACTGTATTGTTTGCTGTTTAACCTGTTGGGTTGAAAGTGAATTCTGTTCACTGTTGCCTATTGTTTTCTAGGTTCGAGGTTGAGTGGGACTCCCTTGCCTCGCTTGTATTGCTGCATCCATGCATTTTACTACTTTACTGTATATATCTATTATTGTTTCTGTTTCCGTCTGTTCCATTAGGATCTCTGTTTCTCTCTGTGTAGGAGAGGAGCATGATAGACATTAGGTCTTAACCCATGCATGATAACATTAGGTCAGTTTGATTCCCTTCGCAACCGTAGGTTAGAGTTCCGTCTCTTCTTTCTCAAAACAAACAGAAAAACACAATAAGATTTCAAACACAATAAAAGACACTTCTTCCGTAAAAGAATGTGAACTCATCAAAACGTCATTTTTGTCCGCTTGGACTGTTACTCAGAAAAACCTTTTTTCAGAAGGAATAAAAACAATCAAGACAAGCCTGTGTCTTCCATGGCCCGAACTACGTTTGCTCTGATCTTTCATGCTGTATGAAAGTACGTAGGCATAGGATGCGATATCCTAGCGAGCAACCTTCCCCTCCTTTCCAGTAGGTAGGCGAACTACGCTGACTCTGATTTCTCGTTCCAGACGGGAATACGTAGGCATAAAGTGCGATACTTTGCCGAGTCATTTTATTTTCTTTTACCCCTGACCTATAGAATAGATAGAATAACAATCCATACCCGAAAACAAGCGTGGATCCCGTCGAGTACGACGGACGTGAGGGGTGCTAATACCTTCCCCTTGCGTAACCGACTCCCGAACCCAGGTTTTGGTTGCGATGACCATACCTTTTCCCGTGTTGTGCGAGGTTTACTCTGAGCGTTTCCTTTCCCTCCTGTGGGATAAATAACGCACGGTAGCGACTCTTCTGTTCAGCCGGCGCCGATTTTCGCAGTAGCGACACAATGTCCTAAAACTAACAAAATAAATAGCAAGAACTAAAGATCGTGGTTTAGCTCCCACGGAGCACTCTGTTTAAAATTCAGAAGCTCGATATTAGATCTGAAAAAGGCGTCATTAGTCAGGAAGAGCGGAAGGCTCTTCCAACCTGTAGTATGTGCAGAATTCCTTGTTTTCTACTGAGTGGTATTGCTTGAGTCTTTGGTTGTTCACGATGAATGTCTCATTCGACTTTCCTTTAATTTCAACTGCTCTATTATGTAGGACTTTTACAACTTCAAAAGGACCGGACCACCTAGAATGTAGTTTTCTAGGAAAAATTTTAAGTCTGGAGTTAAATAGAAGAACTATATCTCCTTCATTAAACTCCTTCTTCGCTATCTGTAATACCCCAAATTTTACCCTTATATTTAGTCAGTCATTTCGCATATCATCTCATATGTACATTTGCTAACCACTAACAAGTTATGGAGGTGTTTGTTTTGCAGATTTGGTTCCAGGGGTATTTTGGTCATTTTACGCAAATTCTGCCAATTCCCTGAAGAAAGGCTATTATTAAGTTCTGAGGCGTTTGATACACTATCTTTTGAGGCATTTACCTATCACCAGGGCTAATTATATCAAGGTGCCAATTTGATGTGGTCGGTATTAAAATTTGTCAAGCACAACTGGATTAAGATCCATTCCATCGCTCATGGTTTATTTCCAAAGCGTTTCCGTCTCTGTTATTAAGGCACAGTCGTAATTGGGTATTGTGGGTTCGTGGCTCTTGGCATTTGGTCAGTGGAATTTAATTACGAGTAGTGTTACTGTTGATGCTGAAACTGTTGTGATTACAGTGCACATACGTGTTTGGTTATGAAATGGTTGGTTAACATTTAAATGGGATTTTAATCAGATGATGAGATTAGGATTACAAATGAGACGAGTGCACAAATAAGAATATCACTTGGGAGTGTTTATGTTTTATGACTATGGTTGCAAAACTTCCAACACCTGAAAAGCCACAAGCATCATCAGAACTCAAAGCATAAACAAAACTAGGAAGGGGCTCGCGCCAATACAGGTATGAATAGCCACCAAAGAAACAAATCTGTTACCAAACAGAATGAAGGCCAATGGTCCAAACAGAATGAAAATCAAGTTCAAAACAGAACAAGAGAAACCAAACTATGGCATCAAGCTGCACAGGACATAAATCACAAACCATCAAACAATGCATCAAAATGTAAGTTCATGCGCAAAGGGCCATAGGAAAGCATCCTACAAATCTGTCATGACAGAAAAATATTCAGCAGGATCCAAAGAAGCGCAACAGCATACCAAAACAAAGCGAGAGAGCAGGTCAGTTCACAACAGCTCTGAACCAAACAAGTGAATTCACATCATAAGAAAATCAGAAGTGAAGAATTGGACTGCGCAACCAAGTTCAAATATCTGCAAGCGTACGAAGAAAAACACCATAGAACTGATGCTTAAAGCGCCACAACAAGAACCCACCGTAAGTATCAAAAACGAAGGCAAGATGTGAAATCAGAAAGGACTGTCAGAACCATCATCGTTACTGGGCTCAGTTCAACATCATTGCCCTAAAACAGAAAGTTGGGGACCTGAAGATTAAAAGTTGAAACAGGTTAGGTTGTCACAAGCATCTCATGTTCATGAAATAATCAAGTGCATAAACACATGGCTCAGCTCAACATGATAGCCAATCATCATCACCAGTTCAATCAACCTGCCAAAACTGCACAGAAGAACTGAAGTTCACGTCAGTTCAGAAATCATGGCATGAATCGTACCAGAACGAACAAGCATAAGCTAACATAAACAAGTGCAAAACCATAACAGTCAGTCGTCGCGGCTCAGGCTATCAGATAAATCAGAAGCAACAGCGTAAGACCAGGATTGTAGTGTCCTGCTTCGACGGTTCAGACTAAGCGTCATCACTACCGTGTACCCGTCTCGGCGGCAAAGACCAATACAACATCAAGCCCTCTCTGAAAGAAGAAGAGGAAAAGCTAACTGCACCAGAAAATCAAAAACAAATCGAAAACGCATCAGCACAGTCCAGATTGAATTCAAACAGGACAAACAAATTAACCCAGATATCGAACAGATCACGTAAATTCAAAGGCAACCCAATTTACATCAGAAAATGATCAAATCAAATCGAATCTGGAAAGGGAAAGTTTCGAGTCAGATCCAAATGCATCAGGAAACATCTCCATTGGAACCAACCTGAACCAACCTGAACCAATCTGAACCAATCTGAATCAATTTGAATCAATCTGAATCAATCAAACAAATCAATCAAACAAATCAGTCAAAAAAAACAAATCAGTTCAGAATCGAAACAAATCGGATAGAACCCAAGCGAATCCATGACCAAAAGAGGATCAAGCAGGAAACCCCAAAATGGGAAGCGTTGAATCAAATCAGAAAATCATATCAGCTCAAAACCCCAATCAGGTTCCAAGAGAAGAAACGAGATCCCAATCGTATCAGAAAAACCTCCTATTGGAACTCAATCTGGAAAAACCAAACGAAATCAAATCAAATCGCATCAACACGAAATCAAATCTCAGAGCAATGTAAATCCAATACAGATTGAAAGCCCAAAAATAAATCAAAGCGTATATAAAAGGGAAGACACAACCTGATAAAAGGGGGATCGCGTACAAACCCTAGAACGTAACCGCGAGAGAGAGAGAGCAAAACCCTAGTGGAGATCGCAAGCAAACGCTAACGAAGGAAGATCGTGAGCGAACCATAGGCGACAGCAAACATCACTGAGCGATCAATATCATCCGCGAAACACCGGAGGAAGATCACCTTCGCCGTTTAAACGGCGGGCAATCAAACCATCCAGCCTCAGAGGAAAACCTCATCACCGGCCGTTTCACCATAAAAGTGAGCCAGGATTGCTTATCATTGCTATTTTCGTGTGTTTTTTTTCAGGAAATCGAAAGAGAACGGAGAAGAAGATGCATGGCGATCGCGAGAAAGACGAGAGAGGAGAAGAAGAATGAAGCGGCGCCGTGTAACATTAGGGTTCCCAGAACCCTAAATGTTTTGTTTAACTAACGTTTGGGTTGGGTCCGGGTGTGATGACCGGCCCAACCTCTTTTTTTGTTTTATTTTTTTTATTTTCTCTTATTATTATTTATTTTGTTTTTAAAATTTATGTTTTTTATTAAAAAACCTTTTTGTGAATATATTATAAATAAATAAAACTTTTTTTAATATAATAAAAAAAAACCTTTTTAAAAAAATTAAAACTCTTTTTTTTTATATATAAAATTAAAACTTTTGTAAATATAAAATAAGAAAACTTTTTTTAAAATAAATAAAATAAGAAAAACCATTTTTTAAAAATATAAAAATAAAACCTTTTTTTTTAAATTCTTTTGTAAGCTAAATCATTAAATATTAAATAAAACAATAATAGATCTCGAGTTTGTATCTCATTTTCTTCATTGCCTCGTAATTCATCTGATAGCTGTTTGACTCTGCCTACTAACGGGTGTTCATTTTTTGCAGTTCATACTTATTACTATTGTGTTGAGTTTTCATTTAAGTTACCTTTATATTTGTATCTGTTTCTCAGTTGTAACCTCGCGAACCTAATAATCGCGTTTACTTTTCGCATTTAAATTTCTGCCGATATATGATTTAATTTTCTCACCCTGTCATTGCTATTATTCCTGTCACACTACACTCCGAAGGAATTAGGTCTAGCATTTGACCGCCGTGTCAATAGTCCTCAACTCCAAAACCTTACAACCTCGCAAACCCTAATTTTCCATAAATGTCTCGCCGCAGGCAAAATTACCATTTCACCCCTAGCATTAGGTCAAAGAGCCGCCGCGCTCATTTTAGGGTTTCCCACCGTGGAATCCCCAACCTAATTTAACCCTAATTATAACTTAACAATTCAACGTAGATATTGGAGTTTCTACACTCCACGTAAGCGTGTCCTTAAGACATGTTTATTCCCCTTGAGACCTTGACCACAGTCAAGAAGTCTCTAACCTCCCTTTTGAGGGGAACTACGATTACTCTGATTCCACTCCCGTAAGGATACGTAGGCACAAGATGCGATGTCTTGCCGAGTAAACTTAGAATTAACCCCTTAGGTCTCTTTTCTCACTTTTAATCCTTTGTACATATACCTTAAGCAAATAAATAAAGCAAAAATAGTAAACATTTGAACAAAAGGTTCCCGTAGAGTACTACGGAAGTTTAGGGTGCTAATACCTTCCCTAAATTTAACCAACCCCCGAACCCTAGATCTTTCCCCGCATTGTGTTTACGATGCAAAAATAGGTTTTCCCTCTTTTGACCTTTTCCTTCGGATAAATCAAAGAGCGGTTGTGAATTGAATTGCGATTCAAACTCATTAATAGTTTGTGATCCTATTTCCACCGCAACAGAAAATGGAGACTTCACTGGGGACTGTCTAACTTTTTGAGGGTTATCCCTAACTTGTTCATATTTATTATTATCTGTTATTATTCATTTGCGTGTATATATTTATGCTTTCATGGTGGGATTGTTCCTTGTGCTGTGAGATAAGTCCTACGCCCGGACTAGTGACATTATTATAGGATGGGGATATATTCGATGAGGCTTATAGGGAGTGAATCCCGACCAAGCTGATTCGAGAATCTCCGCTCAGTTGAGACCTTTTCGAAAATGGTTCGATTGAACGAGTAATCGCGAAAACTTTTTCCATGGTCGACTGGAGTCTGTGATATTGAGGACTGTAGTACCTTAACACCACCTCGGCCTTATTTAGGACGTAGTGCGGGAGCTATGTGGGAGTAATCTTACAATGGCTGCTACGCGATACTACACTCAAAAGAGGTTCTCTTGAGAATATTATTAACCCCTGAGTCAGTCGGAAGGTTGATAATATCCGAAAGATGGGCTGATGACTTTGGGCACTTTGTAGAACCTTGTTCAGCAGGTACAACTAACCTATAGTACACTCCTTTTGGGATGGGTAGACCTTGACTCCGCTCACGTTCTTTTAACCTAGGACTTTGTGTGTTTTCATGCATTGCATCCATAAAGCATCTCATTGCATTGTATTTCATGGAGTTCAATCATCATTTATGGATATCGCGGGATACCATGAATAAAAAAAAATAATAAAATGAAAAAAAACAAGAAAAGGATTTCCTTGGTACCCCACAACATTCGTAAATGTTTGAATTCCATGAAATCTTCATCACAGCATCATTTATTGCATTGCATGTGTCTTCCGTTTTCTCATGTTCGGTTCTCTCGCCTTCCAGTTTCGTCACCCTGAGTTCTCGGCACCAATACAACACCAGAGCTCGAACTCGGAAGAGAATGGAGGATCAGGCAAAAGAGATTGATCGCCTTAGCAATGAACTTGAAGATCTTCGAGGAGGTATGGGGCGTATGATGGAATTGTTACATGTCATGAATGCTAAGATGGATACCCAGCCCACTGTTGTTTCTGAGATTACCGGCGTTACTGTGGACCCTTCGCCAAGTGTGACCGTAGCAAGGGACCCACCTTATGGTCTTGCTCCCGGTTTTGTGCCTCCTCAAGCCACTGTTCCAATTAATCAGCCTGTTCAGCAAGCCGTGCCTTTATTTTCTGAAGTTTCTAGGGGGGCTCCTATCTTTGCACCACCTGTTGTACACACTCGTGCGCAACCGTACTTCAATGAGACAGTTTTTGATAATCTTGATGAGAATGTTGAGGGTTATGAGAAACATGATAAGCTTCGTGAGGAAGTAAACACCATCGTCCAGAGATTGAAAAAAGTAGAGGGCGATCAAATTTTTGGGACTGCTGCAAGGGATGTTTGTTTGGTCTCAGGTTTGGTTATTCCCCCGAAGTTCAAAACTCCGAACTTCGATCGTTATGAAGGTGCCACCTGTCCTAAGAGTCATCTGATCATGTATTATCGCAAAATGGCTGCCCATGTTGAGAACGATAAACTGATGATTCATTGCTTCCAAGATAGTTTGAAGGGTGCTTCCTCCAAGTGGTATTTAACTTTGGACCAGTCTCGCGTTAAGAGCTTTCAAGATTTATCCGACGCTTTCATCAAACACTACAAGTACAATATGGATTTGGCTCCTGACAGAAGACAGTTGCTGAGTATGTCACAAAAGAATTCTGAGTCATTCAAAGAGTATGCTCAAAGGTGGAGAGAGACTGTTTCGCAGGTAGAACCTCCTTTGACCGAGAAAGAGTTAGCTGATTGGTTTGTCGACACGGTCCGTCCAGAATTTTACGAAAGAATGGTGGGTAGTGTGACTTCAAATTTCTCCGACATCGTTGTTGTGGGTGTCAAGATTGAATTGGGTATGAAAAGTGGTAAAATGACAAATAATCATGGTGCTTCTAAGGATCAGCCGAAGAAACCTCCGTATAGCTCCCAGAAAAAGAAAGAGGGTGAGACTAATGCTATATCCTCTGGTAGACCCAGAGAACGCTTTTATCGACACCCGCAAGGTTATGCTCAACCTCAAGGGTACCCAGTCCAATATGCCCAACAACCCTATGTGGCGGCTATTACACCTTCTTTCAATCAACAGGTTCCCATGTATCAACCTATGCAACAACCTCCTGTTTATCCGCCTCCTGTCAACTATCTACAGGCGCCCAACGCTCCTGCTCCTCCACAGCCAAAGAGTCCGACTCCTCCCCAGAATGTTCCGAATAGAAGAACGTATAAGCCTTGTCCGCCGATTCCGATGACTTTCACTGAGTTGTATCCCTCTTTGGTCAAGCAAGGTCTGATCACTACTCGAGCTTTGGGTCCGCCTCCTAATCCTCTACCTGCCAATTACAACGCCGCCGCTCATTGTTTATTTCATGAGGGTGCGCCTAGTCATGATCTGGAGAACTGTTATGCTCTCAAAAATGTTGTCAGGGATTTATTGGAAAAGAAGATTTTGTCATTTGAAGATCCTCAACCAAATGTTAAGAAGAACCCTTTTCCTAACCATGAGAGTGTCAATGCCATTAATGCTGATTCGGAGGAAGGTTACGCCCTTGACGTTGAACAGATTAAGACCCCTCTCAAGATGTTCCATTCGAAACTGTTTGAAGCTGGTTTGGTAGATACTTCCCACGTTGCATGCGTAAGTTGTGAAGCCAGTGTTAAGGGTTGTGTGTTGGTTCAAAATGATGTTCAGAGGTTGATTAATGAGGGCGTTTTACAAGTGACAAGCCAAGCCAAGAAGGATGAGGTCGCTGTGGTTGAGCCTGTCTTCCATCAGCCTGAATCAAAGGGTAAGGTACCAGTGTTTAATCTATCAGGGGCAGGTTCTTCCAATCCCGTGTTCGATATACCAAAGTCGTCTATCCCTGAGGTGAATCAGCCTAAGCCTATAGTTATTCGAAGACCAAGTCCGTTTCCTTTCAGTGATCCTAAAGCTGTGCCTTGGAAATACGACGTGACGATGATTGACAAGGAGTCTGGGAAGGTTATTCCAAATAAAGAGGTTAAGGGCACTGTGACCAATATCGCAGAGGCAAGCAGGATGACTCGCAGTGGCCGTGTGTATATTCCCCGTTCTAATGAGGTTCCACCTAAGGAAACAACTAGTATCCCAGTGCCTGCCAAAGACAAAGGGAAGGGAGCTGTTACGAATGATGAAGATGCTGAGTTTTTGAGGATCATCAAGAAAAGTGACTATAAAGTTATCGATCAACTTCATCAGACTCCCTCCAAGATTTCGATTTTATCACTGTTGATGAGTTCACCCGCTCATAGGATGGCCTTGCAGAAGGTTTTGACTCAAGCACATGTGGATCAAGATATCAGCACCAGTCGGTTTGATAGTGTGATTGCCAATTTGACCGCCTGTAACACCCTCAGTTTCAGCAATGAAGAGTTACCGAAGGAGGGTCCGAACCATAATCGTGCTTTACATATATCGGTGAAATGTCAGGAGGACAATTTAGCGAGAGTGCTAGTGGACACCGGGTCTTCTCTGAATGTTCTACCCAAGAGGGTTCTTGATAAGTTGGCTTGTAAAGAGACTGTGTTGAAACCTACTCCTTTGGTCGTCAAGGCTTTCGATGGCTCTCGTCGGTCGGTAATGGGGGAGGTTGAGCTTCCTATCCTGATCGGTCCGCAAGTTTTTAATATCACGTTTCAAGTCATGGACATTAATCCCAATTACATTTGTTTACTTGGAAGGCCGTGGATTCATGCCGCTGGGGCAGTAACCTCAACGTTACATCAGAAGATGAAGTTCGTGATCGATGGAAAGTTGGTTATTATACACGGTGAGGAGGATCTGATGGTCAGTAACCTGTCTTCTTTCCGTTACATCGAGGCCGATGAGAATGCTTTAGAAATCTCCTTTCAAGCACTTGAGATCGCCAATGCTGTTCTGCTAGAAGTCGAAGAGACAGTGGGTCAGGGTAATCTATCTTTCGCATCTCTGAAGAGTACCAAACCAACAATTGACAGGGGCATTCCTGAAGGTTGGGGAGAGGTAATTGATGTCAAGACCAAGACTGATCGCTCTGGGTTGGGTTACAAACCAACTCAGAATGGAGCTGCCACAGCTGCCGAAGGGCGTCCGAAGGTTATCCAAGAGGTATTTGTCAGCGGAGGTTTCCAAGTCAATGCCATCAGTAACTGTGAGGAAAATGAAGAGCTGAGCAACCTGGTGTTTAAGGGTGATGCAGTTTTGAACAACTGGGAGGCCGTAGAGATCCCTGTTATCTTTCCCTTGTCAAAGTAATTTTTTTTAAAAAAAGTTTCATTTACATTTTCAAATAAAAATCCGTAGCTCTGCCCAAGGCTATAGGGTCGCTTTTATTGGGCCACCTTTCATTCCTAAAAAGATATTAATAAAAGCATTTTGTTCAATTCCACTTTGGTTCATTTGCGTTTTTCGTTTTCACCTTTAAAAATGAAATTGGCAACCTTTTTCCCAAAAAAATAAAAAAACAGCATTTCATTCTTACATATCTTCGAGCATTTTGATTAAGTAAGCCTTCCATCATGCAGAGACGTCGTAAACCTTGTTGGATCCAATGACTTTACTGACACTCCTGACTGGGATGCACCCATCAATCAAGCTGAGGACGAGGGTGAAGAAGATTTTGAAGTACCCGCTGAACTGACAAGATTGATTGAGTACGAGTACACAGAGCTTCAACCGCATAAAGAGCAGGTGGACTTAATTAATCTCGGTACAGATGAGAGCAAGAAAGAGGTCAAGATTGGCGCAATGCTTGGGACAGAGGTTAAGCCGAGGTTGATTGAGTTGTTAAAAGAGTATATTGATGTGTTTGCATGGTCGTATCAAGATATGCCGGGCCTAGACACAGATATTGTTGTTCACAAGTTGCCACTTAAGCCAGATTGTCCACCTATCAAGCAAAAACTTCGAAGAACGAGACCCGACATGGCTTTGAAAATTCGAGATGAGGTTAAAAAGAAGTTGGATGCAGGTTTCTTGGCTGTCGCAAAATATCCAGATAGGGTTGCCAACATTGTGCCAGTGCCCAAGAAGGACGGTAAAGTTAGGATGTGTGTGGATTACAGGGACCTGAACAAAGCAAGTCCAAAAGACGACTTCCCTCTGCCACATATTGATACACTCGTAGACAATACAGCCAGTTTTGCGTTGTTTTCATTTATGGATGGTTTCTCTGGCTATAATCAGATCAAGATGGATCCCGACGATCGAGAGAAGACTACTTTCATTACTCCTTGGGGAACCTTCTGCTACAAAGTCATGCCTTTCGGTTTAAAGAACGCGGGGGCAACTTACCAACGCGCTATGACCACTCTCTTTCATGATATGATGCACAAGGAGATTGAGGTGTATGTGGACGATATGATAGCCAAATCTCAGAGTGAAGAGGAGCATTTAGACCATTTGGTGAAGCTGTTTGAACGACTCAGGAAATATCAGCTGAAATTGAATCCTGCTAAATGTACTTTTGGTGTCAGATCTGGAAAATTGCTCGGTTTCATTGTTAGCCAGCGAGGGATTGAGGTGGATCCTGACAAAGTCCGAGCCATTCAAGATATGCCGGCTCCGCGAACCGAGACGCAAGTTAGAGGTTTTTTGGGACGTTTGAATTATATTTCCAGGTTTATCTCCAACATGACCGCTACTTGTGAGCCGATATTCAAATTACTTTGCAAGGGGCATACAGTTGAGTGGAACCCCGATTGTCAGAAAGCGTTTGAGAAGATTAAGGGTTATTTGCAAGATCCCCCTATTCTGATCCCTCCCGTACCTGGAAGACCGTTGTTTATGTACCTTACCGTTCTTGAGAAGTCTATGGGTTGTGTGCTTGGACAACATGATGAGACTGGGAAAAAGGAACATGCGATTTATTACCTGAGCAAAAAGTTTACCGATTGCGAAAATAGATACTCTCCATTGGAGAAAACTTGTTGTGCATTGGCATGGGCCGCTAGGCGCCTTCGGCAATATATGGTCTGTCATACCACATTATTGATTTCTAAAATGGATCCGATCAAGTATATTTTTGAAAAACCTGCTCAAACCGGGAGGCTAGCCCGTTGGCACATGTTGTTATCCGAATATGACATCCAGTATGTACCCCAGAAGGCGATTAAGGGTAGTATTTTATCTGATTATCTTGCAGACCAGCCAGTTGAAGATTATGAACCTCTTAAATTTGATTTTCCCGATGAGGATATTTTGTTGATTAAAAGAGATTGTGAAGAGCCAGATCCGAGCGAAGGTCCGGAACCTGGTCTTTGGTGGAGGATGATGTTTGATGGGTCCTCGAATTTCAATGGGCATGGTATAGGCGCCGTTTTGATGAACCCAAAGGGTGGATTCACCCCATTTACAGCAAGGTTGGACTTTGAGTGTACTAATAACGTCGCAGAATATGAAGCATGTATTCTTGGCCTCGAAGCAGCAATTCACCTCCGAATCAAACTTCTTAAAGTAAGTGGTGACTCAGCCTTGGTTATTTACCAAGTACAAGGCAAATGGGAAACGAAGAATGAGAAGTTAATCCCTTATAAGGACTATATTACTGAGTTGATCAAGTATTTCGACAAGATAGAGTTCGAGCATGTTCCTAGATCCGAGAATCACGTTGCTGACGCTTTAGCCATGTTAGCATCCATGTGGAAAGTTAAATTCGTTAACGAAGCACCTCTTATCCATATTGAGCGCAAGGTTGAGCCCGCTTATTGTCAGACGGTCGAAGAAGTTGAGGTGGATGAAAAGCCTTGGTTTCATGATATCAAGAACTATCTCGTCAAGCAAGAGTATCCCGATGGTGCTACTGGTCTGGACAAGAAAACATTGAGAAGACTGGCGTCAAAATTCTTTATCAGTAATGGTGTGTTATACAAGAGAAATCACGACATGGTCCTGCTCAGATGTGTTGATAAACGGGAAGCGGACATGTTACTACAGGAAATTCATGAAGGGACCTTCGGGACTCACGCCAATGGTTATGCTATGTCCAAGAAGATGTTAAGGGCTGGGTATTATTGGTTAACCATGGAAGCTGACTGTATCTAATACGCTAGAAAGTGCCATAAGTGCCAAATTTATGCTGATAAAATGCATGTACCTCCATCACCGTTGAATGTTTTGTCTTCACCCTGGCCGTTCTCTATGTGGGGCATTGACATGATTGGGGCAATCGAGCCGAAGGCTTCTAATGGTCATCGTTTTATCCTTGTTGCCATTGATTATTTCACCAAGTGGGTAGAGGCTGCCTCCTACACCAACGTGACCAAGCAAGTGGTTGCCCGATTCATCAGGAAAGAGATCATCTGCCGTTATGGAGTCCCAAGCCGGATAATAACTGACAATGGCACCAATCTGAATAACAAGACTATGAAAGAGCTGTGTGATAGTTTCAAGATCACTCACCACAATTCTTCTCCGTACCGTCCTAAGATGAATGGGGCCGTTGAAGCTGCGAATAAGAATATCAAGAAGATCCTGCAAAAGATGGTTGTGACTTACAAAGATTGGCATGAGATGTTACCGTTTGCTTTGCATGGATACAGAACCTCAGTGAGAACTTCGACAGGGGCAACACCTTTCTCACTGGTATATGGAATGGACGCCGTGCTCCCCATCGAAGTAGAGATACCTTCTTTAAGAGTGTTGATGGAAGCTGAACTTGAGGAAGCTGAGTGGGTTCAGGACAGATTGGATCAGTTGAATCTCATTGATGAGAAGCGCTTGACAGCCATGTGCCATGGGCAATTATATCAGAAACGGATGAAAAGAGCGTTTGATAAGAAGATTCGTATCCGTGAGTTCCGTCAAGGAGAGCTCGTACTCAAAAAGATCTTGCCAGTACACAAAGATATGCGTGGAAAGTGGATGCCCAATTATAAAGGCCCATTTGTTGTAAAGACCGTTTTCTCCGGAGGGTCTCTGATACTTACAACAATGGACGGGGAAGAACTAGCACATCCCGTGAATTCTGATGCAGTCCGAAAATATTATGCCTAAAAACCCGCTAAGTCGAAAACCTGCAAAAGGCGACTTAGGCAAAAGTAAGGGTTGGAAAAAAGAAATAATAATAAAAAGCTCGCTAAGTTGAAAACCCGAAAGGGTGGCTTAGGCAAAAAAGAGCGTCCCGGTGGATTGAAAACCCGAGAGGGCGGTCCAGGCAAAAGTTAGGGACAAAGGCATTTCATTGCATCAGAGGACACTGATCATCTCGAACACACTTTCCGCATGAGAGCCATGTTTCACTTCTTTCATCCTTGCCCGAAGCAGGATTCTGGATTAGTCCTAGTTATTAGTGTCAGTAGGTGTCATTGGATTCAATGTAACCGTTTCCCATGTTGCCAATTTCAAAACATAATCATCTGTGGAGCTATGCCTTCAGCAAGCAGCCACCCTTTAATAAAAGATACCATTTTGTTACTTACATTCCTTGGTGCATTACTCTTCGTTTTCTATTGTTATGCAAAAGGCGTTTATTCTTAAAATTTGAAAATGAAAGGTGCATTGTAGATTTTTCAAAACTGTTTTTCAAAAACAACAAATTTGAAATGTAATAAATTACTTTGACTAGTGGAAATTTCGGAAGGATCTTTTCACTCCCCGGAAATATCATTATTGCAGAAACACTTTCAAACCATTGCTCTAACACAGTCCCCAGCGAGGCTATAAGCTGACAGCCTTTTCTTGGGTAATTCAAAAGTGTCCCTCAGGTTTTCTTCTCCCCATGTGAAGACGTGATACTGTACACCCGAGCAGATTACCTTCTCCCCAGAGAATTCAGAACTTTAAAACCAGACTTGGTTCTACCATTGATCTTTCTTACCCATGATTGACGTATTGGTTGCAGGGAACACAGGGTCTTTCCGTCGAGATGTTTATTTCATCTCTCGTCTCGTCTCTAGTCTGTTTCGTCAGCATACGCAAGAGCATAAGCATCACATGCCTATTTCATTACATATTCATTACATATTCATTACATACTCATTGCATACTCATTTCATAACATCTTGCATACATAAACATTAACATACATATCAACATATTCATTAACATACGCGATAACATGCACAGGTTCATCGTGTCTCCATCATTGGTCGTTACCGCCGAGTAACTGGGGTTCGCCCATTCTCTCCAAATAGATTGTCAGCCATAAGCATAAAATACTTACTTGTTTCCAGTTTCCCCACAGAGCTCGATCCTCGTGGATGACGGTTACTTCAGCTATCTTTCCTTGCCAGGATAAGATATTTACCCTTCGAGTTCATTCCCTCGATGGAGTCTTGATTACCAGTTTTCTTTCTAGCTCGATCCTAGATTGAATCTCAGTCTTGTCGGTCGTCAATCCCAACCGGACGTGCATTTATTTTGCACCATCTAAAGGTTTTCACCATACCATGACAGATACGCGACTATCTCGCTTGAGAAGTTTATCACTGTACCCGGACGTGCATTTATTTTGCACTATCTTTCAAGAAAATCAACTACAATCCTTTACAGATACACGCCAGTTCACGCCTGAAAAAAAAACATTGGTACAACACTTTACAACCCTACATGTTACAACAACACTTTACACTTTACATCTTACAGCATCAATATACAACATTTCTCACCTAAGAAGCCGATCCTACCTTCGTTATGACTCGCAGCAAATGGCCATCTCCATGGAGCAGTTGGGCTTCCATTTACCTGTCGTCTTGAAGTATAGGAGGTATGAACCAAATCGTATTCAGGAGAGCACGATCTTGAAGTACGGGGAGGTTTTGAGCGGAATCATATTCAGGAGAGCACGATTCTGAAGCATGAAGAAGTTCATTTATCCTTTAGTAAAAGAAGGAGCGGAATCATATTCAGGAGAGCACGATTCTGAGTTATGAGGAAGTTCAATTGTCCATTTTTCAGGAGAGCACGATTCTGAAGAATGAAGAAATTTCAAGAGCCGAATCATATTCAGGAGAGCACGATTCTGAGTTATGAGGAAGTTCAATTATCCATTTCATATTCAGGAGAGCACGATTCTGAAGTATGAAGAATTTCATTTACAAGAAACAACCGAATCATATTCAGGAGAGCACGATTCTGAGTTATGAGGAGGTTTAATTATCCATTTTCATATTCAGGAGAGCACGATTCTGAATTTATGAAGAATTTCATTTACCCGAAAGAGCCTTTTCATATTCAGGAGAGCACGATTCTGAAGTATGAGGAAGTTCAGTCAGCCCTTTTCATATTCAGGAGAGCACGATTCTGAAGTATGAAGAGTTTCATTTACACGAAAAAGCCGAGTCATATTCAGGAGAGCACGATTCTGAAGTATGATGAAGTTCAGTTTACCCTTTTCATGTTCAGGAGAGCATGATCTTGAAGCATGAAGAAGTTTATTTATCCTTCAGTAAGAGAAGAATCAGAATCGTATTCCAGGCGCCGACCTTAAATGCGAGAAGATTTATTTATCAGATAAGCAGCAACCTCTTTATTTGAGTGCTTACTCATTTTGGCACATAAGTCCCTTCCAACGATAAGTGGCAGTTCTCCCTCGAGAAGCTTATCAGGGCATTTCCCATTAAAGTCCATTTATTTTGGCATACAGCCGGTTTTTACCCTGTATATTTGCTACGGATTCCCGAAAAGTCCGTTTGATCGTGTCACGAGAGATAGTTTACAGAAGCTTGGATGTTATTCTTTGCTCAATGCTCCAGCGTTCTGTAATCGATCTTGCAATCGTACGTGATCCAGTTTTTATCCTTTAGATTCCCCAGTGGAGGTCGTCTCATAGGTACCATCTCCATTTGAGAATCTCGTTCCTTTTCTAAAAAAGACAATTGGTCATGTTCGCACCAGCTGACCATCATTTTTAGATTTCCCCAGTGTTGTATTGTGTCTCAGCGCGTCGTTTTCCCCAGTGTGTTTCTTCTCGTAGCGTCTGTCCCTGTGTCGTCGCATTCGTCAGCATTTTCGCATTCATCATTCCAGCATACACATCATATCATATTCATGGCATCATCCGCATTAAGCTGTCCTCGCTTTGTCCAATAGCATTGCATATCGTCGCATATAAGGGCAAAATTTTCGGTTATCTATATTTAAATCTCTCCACCATGATTCCTCGAGTCTCCGCCACTCAAATCATCCGGTGTAGCTATTTAAATAGGGGCAACTGTAATACCCCAAATTTTACCCTTATATTTAGTCAGTCATTTCGCATATCATCTCATATGTACATTTGCTAACCACTAACAAGTTATGGAGGTGTTTGTTTTGCAGATTTGGTTCCAAGGGTATTTTGGTCATTTTACGCAAATTCTGCCAATTCCCTGAAGAAAGGCTATTATTAAGTTCTGAGGCGTTTGATACACTATCTTTTGAGGCATTTACCTATCACCAGGGCTAATTATATCAAGGTGCCAATTTGATGTGGTCGGTATTAAAATTTGTCAAGCACAACTGGATTAAGATCCATTCCATCGCTCATGGTTTATTTCCAAAGCGTTTCCGTCTCTGTTATTAAGGCACAGTCGTAATTGGGTATTGTGGGTTTGTGGCTCTTGGCATTTGGTCAGTGGAATTTAATTACGAGTAGTGTTACTGTTGATGCTGAAACTGTTGTGATTACAGTGCACATACGTTTTTGGTTATGAAATGGTTGGTTAACATTTAAATGGGATTTTAATCAGATGATGAGATTAGGATTACAAATGAGACGAGTGCACAAATAAGAATATCACTTGGGAGTGTTTATGTTTTATGACTATGTTAATGAATTTAAATACTTGTGGATTTATTCACAAATGTTTATATTTTTTAACTAAGAATAAAATATAAATGAATTCAAATTTTGGGAATTTTTATTTCATAAAAGAATCTCATCATACAAGAAATGGAGATTGCTTCACATTTCAGAGATAATGTTACAAGGAATTACATTGATCCTAAAAGTATCTATCCTAAGTCCTAAGAACATCTAAGTGTCTTCATGTTGTCTTGGAGCTTCTCCACGAATCCTCGACTAACCTGCACATCAAAAAGAAAACAAACAGTATAGAAAATGTTAGAAGATGTTTCTGACACTGTCAGAACAATGTCATCATCGAGTGCCGGGAGTGGCACAACCGAAGCTGCGTCCTACCCCCGTTACCGATCCGCGCCGTGGGTGTCTGATCAGGTAATACCTGTTCTTATCGATACGGGACATCCGAGAGATAGAAGTAATAAAAGAAGCGGGACTGATTCGTTTTGCCGCGATTGGATTTCCAAACTGATACGAGAATAAGGCAACATAGGCAAGTTCTGACTCAGACCCGGATGCCGGCAGGTCTGAGTCACTTTGGTTGCAAAACTTCCAACACCTGAAAAGCCACAAGCATCATCAGAACTCAAAGCATAAACAAAACTAGGAAGGGGCTTGCGCCAATACAGGTATGAATAGCCACCAAAGAAACAAATCTGTTACCAAACAGAATGAAGGCCAATGGTCCAAACAGAATGAAAATCAAGTTCAAAACAGAACAAGAGAAACCAAACTATGGCATCAAGCTGCACAGGACATAAATCACAAACCATCAAACAATGCATCAAAATGCAAGTTCATGCGCAAAGGGCCATAGGAAAGCATCCTACAAATATGTCATGACAGAAAAATATTCAGCAGGATCCAAAGAAGCGCAACAGCATACCAAAACAAAGCGAGAGAGCTGGTCAGTTCACAACAGCTCTGAACCAAACAAGTGAATTCACATCATAAGAAAATCAGAAGTGAAGAATTGGACTGCGCAACCAAGTTCAAATATCTGCAAGCGTACGAAGAAAAACACCATAGAACTGATGCTTAAAGCGCCACAACAAGAACCCACCGTAAGTATCAGAAACGAAGGCAAGATGTGAAATCAGAAAGGACTGTCAGAACCATCATCGTTACTGGGCTCAGTTCAACATCATTGCCCTAAAACAGAAAGTTGGGGACCTGAAGATTAAAAGTTGAAACAGGTTAGGTTGTCACAAGCATCTCATGTTCATGAAATAATCAAGTGCATAAACACATGGCTCAGCTCAACATGATAGCCAATCATCATCACCAGTTCAATCAACCTGCCAAAACTGCACAGAAGAACTGAAGTTCACGTCAGTTCAGAAATCATGGCATGAATCGTACCAGAACGAACAAGCATAAGCTAACATAAACAAGTGCAAAACCATAACAGTCAGTCGTCGCGGCTCAGGCTATCAGATAAATCAGAAGCAACAGCGTAAGACCAGGATTGTAGTGTCCTGCTTCGACGGTTCAGACTAAGCGTCATCACTACCGTGTACCCGTCTCGGCGGCAAAGACCAATACAGCATCAAGCCCTCTCTGAAAGAAGAAGAGGAAAAGCTAACTGCACCAGAAAATCAAAAACAAATCGAAAACGCATCAGCACAGTTCAGATTGAATTCAAACAGGACAAACAAATTAACCCAGATATCGAACAGATCACGTAAATTCAAAGGCAACCCAATTTACATCAGAAAATGATCAAATCAAATCGAATCTGGAAAGGGAAAGTTTCGAGTCAGATCCAAATGCATCAGGAAACATCTCCATTGGAACCAACCTGAACCAACCTGAACCAATCTGAACCAATCTGAATCAATTTGAATCAATCTGAATCAATCAAACAAATCAATCAAACAAATCAGTCAAAAAAAACAAATCAGTTCAGAATCGAAACAAATCGGATAGAACCCAAGCGAATCCATGACCAAAAGAGGATCAAGCAGGAAACCCCAAAATGGGAAGCGTTGAATCAAATCAGAAAATCATATCAGCTCAAAACCCCAATCAGGTTCCAAGAGAAGAAACGAGATCCCAATCGTATCAGAAAAACCTCCTATTGGAACTCAATCTGGAAAAACCAAACGAAATCAAATCAAATCGCATCAACACGAAATCAAATCTCAGAGCAATGTAAATCCAATACAGATTGAAAGCCCAAAAATAAATCAAAGCGTATATAAAAGGGAAGACACAACCTGATAAAAGGGGGATCGCGTACAAACCCTAGAACGTAACCGCGAGAGAGAGAGAGAGCAAAACCCTAGTGGAGATCGCAAGCAAACGCTAACGAAGGAAGATCGTGAGCGAACCATAGGCGACAGCAAACATCACTGAGCGATCAATATCATCCGCGAAACACCGGAGGAAGATCACCTTCGCCGTTTAAACGGCGGGCAATCAAACCATCCAGCCTCAGAGGAAAACCTCATCACCGGCCGTTTCACCATAAAAGTGAGCCAGGATTGCTTATCATTGCTATTTTCGTGTGTTTTTTTTCAGGAAATCGAAAGAGAACGGAGAAGAAGATGCATGGCGATCGCGAGAAAGACGAGAGAGGAGAAGAAGAATGAAGCGGCGCCGTGTAACATTAGGGTTCCCAGAACCCTAAATGTTTTGTTTAACTAACGTTTGGGTTGGGTCCGGGTGTGATGACCGGCCCAACCTCTTTTTTTGTTTTATTTTTTTTATTTTCTCTTATTATTATTTATTTTGTTTTTAAAATTTATGTTTTTTATTAAAAAACCTTTTTGTGAATATATTATAAATAAATAAAACTTTTTTTAATATAATAAAAAAAAAACCTTTTTAAAAAAATTAAAACTCTTTTTTTATATATATAAAATTAAAACTTTTGTAAATATAAAATAAGAAAACTTTTTTTAAAATAAATAAAATAAGAAAAACCATTTTTTAAAAATATAAAAATAAAACCTTTTTTTTAAAATTCTTTTGTAAGCTAAATCATTAAATATTAAATAAAACAATAATAGATCTCGAGTTTGTATCTCATTTTCTTCATTGCCTCGTAATTCATCTGATAGCTGTTTGACTCTGCCTACTAACGGGTGTTCATTTTTTGCAGTTCATACTTATTACTATTGTGTTGAGTTTTCATTTAAGTTACCTTTATATTTGTATCTGTTTCTCAGATGTAACCTCGCGAACCTAATAATCGCGTTTACTTTTCTCATTTAAATTTCTGCCGATGTATGATTTAATTTTCTCACCCTGTCATTGCTATTATTCCTGTCACACTACACTCCGAAGGAATTAGGTCTAGCATTTGACCGCCGTGTCAATAGTCCTCAACTCCAAAACCTTACAACCTCGCAAACCCTAATTTTCCATAAATGTCTCGCCGCAGGCAAAATTACCATTTCACCCCTAGCATTAGGTCAAAGAGCCGCCGCGCTCATTTTAGGGTTTCCCGCCGTGGAATCCCCAACCTAATTTAACCCTAATTATAACTTAACAATTCAACGTAGATATTGGAGTTTCTACACTCCACGTAAGCGTGTCCTTAAGACATGTTTATTCCCCTTGAGACCTTGACCACAGTCAAGAAGTCTCTAACCTCCCTTTTGAGGGGAACTACGATTACTCTGATTCCACTCCCGTAAGGATACGTAGGCACAAGATGCGATGTCTTGCCGAGTAAACTTAGAATTAACCCCTTAGGTCTCTTTTCTCACTTTTAATCCTTTGTACATATACCTTAAGCAAATAAATAAAGCAAAAATAGTAAACATTTGAACAAAAGGTTCCCGTAGAGTACTACGGAAGTTTAGGGTGCTAATACCTTCCCTAAATTTAACCAACCCCCGAACCCTAGATCTTTCCCCGCATTGTGTTTACGATGCAAAAATAGGTTTTCCCTCTTTTGACCTTTTCCTTCGGATAAATCAAAGAGCGGTTGTGAATTGAATTGCGATTCAAACTCATTAATAGTTTGTGATCCTATTTCCACCGCAACAGAAAATGGCGACTTCACTGGGGACTGTCTAACTTTTTGAGGGTTATCCCTAACTTGTTCATATTTATTATTATCTGTTATTATTCATTTGCGTGTATATATTTATGCTTTCATGGTGGGATTGTTCCTTGTGCTGTGAGATAAGTCCTACGCCCGGACTAGTGACATTATTATAGGATGGGGATATATTCGATGAGGCTTATAGGGAGTGAATCCCGACCAAGCTGATTCGAGAATCTCCGCTCAGTTGAGACCTTTTCGAAAATGGTTCGGTTGAACGAGTAATCGCGAAAACTTTTTCCATGGTCGACTGGAGTCTGTGATATTGAGGACAGTAGTACCTTAACACCACCTCGGCCTTATTTAGGACGTAGTGCGGGAGCTATGTGGTTGTAATCTTACAATGTCTGCTACGCGATACTACACTCAAAAGAGGTTCTCTTGAGAATATTATTAACCCCTGAGTCAGTCGGAAGGTTGATAATATCCCTTATAATTCATATTCAGGGTCTGAATGGCCCAATAAGCTTTGTGCTCAAGTTCCACGGGCAGATGGCATGATTTTCCATAAACCAGCTTATATGGTGTGGTCCCTATAGGGGTCTTGTAAGCTGTTCTGTAAGCCCACAGAGCTTCATGAAGTTTAGTAGACCAATCTTTCCTAGAGATTGCAACTATTTTTTCTAAAGTTTCCTTGATCTCCCTATTTGACACCTCCACTTGTCTGCTTATTTGAGGGTGATAGGGTGTCGCTACTCGGTGTCTTACTCTGTATTTAAGCAATAGTTTCCCGAAGACATTTGAAATGAAATGGAAAACGCCATCACTAATGACAATTCTTGGTACACTCAATCTGGGAAGATTATGTTTTTGAAAAGTTTGACCACCACTTGTGCATCATTTGTAGGAGAGGCTATCGCCTCGATCCACTTTGATACATAATCAACTGCTACAAGTATGTATTTGTTTCCAAAGGAAGATGGAAAAGGTCCCATGAAATAAACTCCCCATACATCAAAGACTTCAACTTCTAAGATTCCGTTTTGCGGCATCTCATCGCATCTAGAAATGTTCCTAGTACGTTGACACCAGTCGCAGTTTATAATAGCGACGTGGACGTCCTTCCAAAGGTTTGGCTAAAAGAGGCCAAATTGTAATATCTTCATGCACGTTTTTGACGTACTGGCATGTCCTCCATATGTTGTGGCATGGCAGTGGGATATGACATCTGCTACTTCTGATTCAGGGACACATCGATAAAATGTTCCATCAAAGCCTCTCTTAAATAGTAGGGGTTCGTCCCAATAGTAGTGTTTAAGGTCATGGAAGAACTTCTTCCTCTGTTGATATGATAGATCCGGTGGAAGCACTTTGGCTTTTAGGTAGTTAACAAAGTCAACATACCATGATAGCATGGTTTTAGTACAAATTGCTTCTACTGCTTCATATGTTTCTACATCGTTAAATAACAAGGAATGTTCTATATTGTCACCTTCGCTTTCCAATTGGGCTACTAGTCTGTCGTAAGGGAATGCGTCGTCTATAGGCACTTCTTCAAGTTCCAGACCCTCAATCCTAGAGAGATGGTCTGCTACCACGTTCTTTGTGCCTTTCTTATCCTTAATTTCCAAATCGAATTCTTGCAAAAGCAAGATCCATCTCAAGAGTCTTGGTTTGGCATCCTTCTTAGTCAACAGGTACCTAATCGCGGCATGATCGGTATAGATAATGATTTTTGCTCCTACTAGATAGGAACGCAATTTATCTAGGGTGAATACAACAGCAAGGAGTTCCTTTTATGTGGCTGCGTAGTCATTTGTGTGTTGTCCAGGGTTCTACTTGCATAGTGTTGCACCCTAAAATTTGACCAACCGGTTCTCCTATCTGGTTCATGGTTTAAATTCGTATTCGCATATCAGATGCATGACATTTGTGCGCAGACAGAGGATGTCAGGGTTACAGCTTGGTTTTCATCTACCGGATATTTCAGATCCAGTCTATATAATCAGGGTTTCATTTTTCGGGAAATTGTGTGCTTCTCGGTGTTTTCAGCTTACATGGTGGTCTTTGGGATATTCTGATGCCAGGGGTTTACTGTTTGCTTCGATCTGGTCTCGCGCTCTTTTATGTTGGTTATTTGCCTTTGTCTGTCTGTTTAGGATTTAATAGCCTTTTGTGGATTTTAAATAGGCTTTATAGAGTTTTTAGAATTTTAATAGATTTTTAATATTTTTAAATAGCCTTTTAGATTTTTTTAGAATTTTATAGAGTTTTTAATAGGTTTTAATAGTTTTTTATTAGTTTTAAATAGAATTTTAATAGATTAGTAGAATAATAGTTAATAGATATTATAGGATTTAATAGTTTTATTAAATAGTATAGATTTTATTAGATATTTAATAGGAATTTAATAGAATTTTAAATAGAAGTGATTAGAGTTTTATTTTTATTTTTATTAGTTAATAGTTTTTTTAGAATTTAATTAGATATTAATTCTCCTCATTAGAGTTAATTGATTTTTCAGATTAGTTAATTGAATATTAATTAGTTAATTAGGTTCATTTAGTCTTTAATCAGTTTAATTGGGTTTAATTTTTTTAGTTCAGAATTTTCAGTCCAAAGCTCATTTTCGTGGGTGTCGCTACTGCGAAAATCGGCGCCGGCTGAACAGAAGAGTCGCCACCGCGCGTTATTTATCCCACAGGAGGGAAAGGAAACGCTCAGAGTAAACCTACCACAAAGACGGGAAAGGTATGGTCATCGCAACCAAAACCTGGGTTCGGGAGTCGGTTACGCAAGGGGAAGGTATTAGCACCCCTCACGTCCGTCGTACTCGACGGGATCCACGCTTGTTTTCGGGTATGGATTGTTATTATATCTACTCTACAGGTCAGGGGTTAAAAAGAAAATAAAATGACTCGGCAAAGTATCGCACTTTATGCCTACGTATTCCCGTCTGGAACGAGAAATCAGAGTCAACGTAGTTCGCCTACCTACGGGAAAGGAGGGGAAGGTTGCTCGCTAGGATATCGCATCCTGTGCCTACGTACTTCCACACGGCATGGAAGATCAGAGCAAACGTAGTTCGGGCCACGTACGACACCAATCTGTTTTGATTGTTTTTATTCCTTCTGAAAAAGGGTTTTTCTGATTAGCAGTCCAAGCGGACAAAAATGACGTTTTGATGAGTTCACATTCTTTTATGGAAGAAGTGTTTTTTATTGTGTTTGAAATATTTATTGTGTTTTTCTGTTTGTTTTGAGAAAGAAGAGACAAAACTCTAACCTATGGTTGCGAAGGGAATCAAACTAACCTAATGTTATCATGCATGGGTTAAGACCTAATGTCTATCATGCTCCTCTCTTGCACAGAGAGAAACAGAGATCCTAAGGGAATAGACGGAAACAGAAACAATAGCAGATATACAATAAAGCAGTAAAATGCATGGATGCAGCAATACAAGCGAGGCAAGGGAGTCCCACTCAACCTCGAACCTAGAAAACAACAGGCAAAAGTGAACAAAATTCACTTTCAACCTACTGGTTAAACAGCAAACAATACAGTCAGGGAAAACCAATCAATACATCAGAAATTATAAACAGCAACAACAGCTTTGCATCAACATTTATCTTCAAGTCATCATCATCTGTCCTCCAGCTTCAAGCAAGCCTCAGTCTTCATCTTCAAAGCCTTCAAGCAAGGTCTTTATCATCAGTCTTCAATCTCCAAGATGAATATCAGTCAACAAGATAGAATGAATGTTAAACAGTCAATTGCCTACCAAGGGTGGCTCATTAACTGTTAACATTATACAGACAATTTTCTCTCAAAAGTTCTATCTTTCAAATACATTCACTAATCCTTCCAAAGGAAGTAGGTGGATATTTGAAAGAGACTTTGAATCATAGAGAAAGAATGGAGGCAGACAAGGCCTTCCATGTTTGTGAATCAAGTTTTCTACTCTAGAGCTCTGCCTAGCTCCTAAACCCTATAGCCTCAACAGCTGCCAGCAAAAGATGCTCCTCATCAACTCTGGAAGTTGGTCTTCAATCTCTTTGATCTCCAATGGCCTTCATGATCAAAGTCTTCAGCTCTCCTAATCCCCAAACAAACCCAATACCCCACACAGACAAATAATAATCCCCAGAAAGGGCACACCATACAGTCAAGCAAATGCAAGCAATATACTAATAGTAATAGTAGAATAGGGGAAACCTAGTAATTTCTAAGGGATCTATTAGCTACCCATAACCCCTATAGTCCCATACCCCAAAGATTCAAACTACAACTCCTAAAAGAAATGATTCATCACACCTATGTTATCTCCTAAACCCTAGTTTTGGTTCTTCTAATCACACCTAAACAAATCATCTAAAATTAAATCCTAAAATCATGAATTAAATTTTATATACAAGCTAAAGGTTTAAGCTAATCAACCTAAAAAGAATGGGTCAAAAATGTTAAAGCATCTAACCAAACCAAAATCATCAATATCATGCATTAACATTTAAAAAGCTATTTAAAAGAAAAATATACTAAAAATATAAAAATAAAATGAAATGCTAATTTTTTAGTATGATAATTTTCTTAACCAAAATATGAGAAGGATGCAAAAACAACCATTAAAAAATATGCAATTTGCAATTATTTATGATTTTTTAAAGAAATGAAATGAATTAAGTAAAATTAAAATGAATTAATTTGGCTGAGGGGTGCAACTAGTATTAATTCCAGTTAAACTATGAGGATGGGCCCAGACTGGGGGGTGCGCCTAGCAATGCGCGTCTGGGCCCAGTGATCAGAAAAAACAAAAAAAAAGAAAATAAAGTGAAACGGTGCAAAGAGTAAAAGTTTCAGTTAAAATTGTTTGGGCCTTGGTTGATGGGGGTGGCATTAGTAACAATTGCTGAGCCCAGGGTTGCGTTTTAATTGAAACGCATCGTTTCACCTTTAGAGCTTCCCTCCGTTTCTCAAGTTTAAATGACAGCCCTACGATCAACTTCAGAGTCAATAAAAATAGACTAATCCAATGGCCAGGAGATCGTCTTCTCCAAATGGTTTCTAGGGTTTCAGAAATTCCATATTCATGCATGAACTTTCCAGTCCATCGTGCTCCCTCATACCTTGATGAAACCTTATGCTGTAAAAACCAAAAACGATCTCTTCTCTTCCCTCTACACAGCCATGGCATCATCTTCCCCTAAAACACACTCAAGCATCAAACCCGATAGGTAGAAGATTCTGATTCCTCCATTATACACTGACATCAACCATGAGGATTCCTTCTAATCACTACCCTAACATGATCTACACACTACACTGATCATTCTGAGCTATAAACCTAAGATTATCGTGCCATAAACCATGAGTTCTAAACCCTAACAGTTCTTGCACTCCAATGGCAACATCCATGAATTGGTCTCAAACTCACCAGAATCAGTCACCTAACTAATCCTAACCATTCTAACCTAATAATTCTCTATGATTCTAACAAATCTAACCAATTCGATGAGAAAACCAACCTGGTGTAAATGATGAAAACAGGTGGATAATTCTTCAAATCCAAAGCTTGCAATGATCTGGATTTGATCAACACACTTGATGCTTTGTTCTGTATGCAAAAGATCTTGCTCCAATGCCTTGAATCTTGCAATCACAATGTTCTTGCTCCTTGGATGATGAAGTTGGTAGCACACGATTCCTTCTTCAATTCAACCAAATTCTGATGGAAACTTGATCCTTGAATGATTTAGATGAGGATTGGATCAAGAACTTTGGAAATTGATGGAGATTTGATGAAGTTTGAGATGAATTTGCAAAATGGAAGAATGAAGTGTAACTTGGTATTTTTGATCACAATGATTCACCAACCATGGCATGAAGTTACTCAATCCAATATATAGCTGAGATTAGAAAGCCCTAGAACTTTGTAGAAACTTCCCATGCACACTTTCCTTGAATTTTGGATTATGTAACTTCTTTTGTAAGTAACCAAGCACAACTTCCAAATCTTGAACCAAACTCAAAAATCTACTTTACCAATGTTCTTAAAACATTTTTTCCAATCAAAATGACCTATAATTTCATCCCATTTGGCCAAATTATGAAAAATCTCAATTTTAGGTCACTTTTTATTCATTAAATTCACCAAATTTGAAACCTTGAGCTATGAGCCTTTCCAATCTTTCATGATCACTTTTCTAGACTCAAAATGTTATTTGGAGCAAGTTTGATGTTGTGAAGTTTTTCATTTGAAGCTTCCTTGTATGAGTTTTGGGCATAGGCTTGAAATGACCTGTAATTCTCAAATGACCAAAATACCCTTTGTTTGCCAAGACCATAAGTAGAGTTCCACAAATCATATGAAGGCATACCATACCATTATAGAAAGCTAATACAATTAGGAACAACTCTTATGTTTACCAGAAATACATTTGAAATCTCCTTGAGGGGTAAAAGTTGCTTGGAAGACAAGTAACTTTTACAGACAAAATTTCAGATACCTCAGATGACCTGTAACTTGCAAGGACCATAACTTAAGTTATATAAATCTCCTTGATGTCTTCCACAACTCAAATTAAAGGTCTTGATATCCTCTACAAGTTTCATGTTGACCAAGGATCCATTTAAAGCTTGAATTTGGACTTATCTTGCTTGGAAGTTTGACCTAAAACAGGGGATTTTACACAGAAACCCTAATTTAGAAACTCCTCTTCTCCTTGATTTCTCTTGATTTCTTATTGGCACAACACCAAATCCTTGTTTACATGACAAATGATGAACCCCACACCTCTTATATAGACCTTGATGCCTTTCAATCAATCAATTGACTTAGGGTTGACCTAGGGTTGACCCAGATGAAACCCTAGTTGACTGTCTTCAACTGCAACTCTTACGATCACATCAATGACCTGCCTCCTCCTCCAAATGACTTTCTAAGTCTTCCATGATGTCTATATACTCTCCATGCTCAATTCACAGTTCACAACCTCTTTGATGATCTTTAAATACACTCAAGATAGGAGATAGATCCACTGCTTGGTCCAATGACCTCTCTGGGTTTCAATTTCTTTATGATGACTTGGATATGCTTGAATTTGAACAATAACCTCTTGATAGGCTCACAAAGATGAGAATAGTACTTGGTCCCTTGTTGGATGACTTGCTATGCTATGCTATGTAGATGATTAGACTATGTATATGACTTTATATGCAAATGCTAATGTAATTGAAACATAAACCAAGTGAAATAAGTTGAGCAAATTTTAGGGTGCAACAGCTGCCCCTATTCAAGCGACTTGGACCTGATTGGGTGAAGAGCGAACAGCCTTCAGACATTCGAGGTACGAGACAGTTGAATACTAAGAACCCGGAAATTTGCCGACCCGCAGAAATAAACTGCACCACTGCTTGGGGAACGATATTCATCAACTGAATCTGACTGTTTACAGCAACCAACTGATCCATTAACGACCGTGCTGGGGACTATCTTCATCAGCCTGAAAAAGATTCTATCATCGCAAGGATAGACCTTTGTCCACATTAGGACGCCTGTTTCGTCAACACAAAGAAATCTCAACTAAACTTGTCCACGTCAGGACTCCACCTGCTGTCAACCCGGAAAAATCTCGGCAACTTCGCTGGGGATAACTCGTCTGTATTTCATCAGAAATAAATCGTCCACGTTAGGAATAAACTCTTCCACGTTAGGAATCCATCTTTCCACGTAAGGAACCCATCTTTCCACGTAAGGAATCCATCTTTCCACGTAAGGAATCCATCTTTCCACGTAAGGAATCAATCTTTCCACGTAAGGAATCAATCTTTCCACGTAAGGAATCAATCTTCTTTCCACGTAAGGAATCAATCTTTCCACGTAAGGAATCAATCTTTCCAAGTAAGGAAATAAAACTTCTCTTTCCACGTAAGGAATAAACTTGTCCACGTCAGGACTCACGTTTCGTCTTGATTTGTCCACGTCAGGACTCACTTCTTGACTTGCTGAGGAAATAAAGTTTGTCCAACTCTGGACTCATGCTGCGTCAACACGAGGGAAGATAAATCTGTCCACGTTAGGACTTGCGCACCTTCGACTCGCTGGGGAAATAAAACTTGTCCACGTCAGGACTCCCGTTTCACCAACACGAAGAAAGATAAATCTGTCCACGTCAGGACTCGCGTGTCTTGTCATCATGAAGAACTATAAACTGGTCCATGTCAGGACTCACATTTCACCATTACGAAGAAAGATATCTGCTGGGAATAAATGGTCCATGTCAGGCCACCAACACGAAGAGTCATCAATTTTGTCAACGTCATGACTTCACATCCAATCAATACGGAGAGATCAAATCTGTCCACGTTAGGACTAGCGCATATCGTCAACTTGAGGAAATCAATCTGTCCACGTCAGGACTTCACATTCCATCAATTCTGAGAAATCGAACATGTCCACGTTAGGACTAACACCTCTTATCCGCCCGGGGAAATAAATCTGTCCACGTTAGGACCCCCACTTCTCTAGCACGAAGAAAACCCGTCAATATAGGAATAGATTGTCCACATCAGGACTCATTTCTCCATTGGTACCAAACCATAAACTTCTTAATACTGACGTGACAACAACTTTGGGGCGGACTCTACTGGGGATATTTGGAAACCAAACTACCGGACGCCTGCTCTGATAACCGGCGGCAGCCTCTGAAATTCTGATTCCTGACACCCTTTGATGACAAATAACTCTGCTTGGGGACAAGAAGAGATTTTGCCTACCAACTCTGTGGGGAATAATGCCAAAACGGACATTATTGTTGAATATCTCACGCCGAGATCTTTAATGTTTGGCAATTCACTTGAGCAAGAGCTCCTTCCACCTGCAAGAGAGCAATACTTGAAACAACGGTTAGCCAACCTGGCTCATGTTTCAAAATGCATATGTTTGACAATGACGCAATGCTCCATTCGACATGGAAATGCTACGCGCTTTATTTGGTAGATGCAAATATGACACTATATGCCAATGCGAATGCAGACTCTAACTACTGGGATACAGAAACCGCTTCAGCAAAATAAATGCTGAAGACAATGCCGACTCCGCTGGGGATAGCCAGGTGCTACAGAATTCTTCCAGCAAAATAAATGCTGGAAGAGTGAAGTCAACCCCGCTGGGGAATATCACTCTGCTGGAGAATAGCAGATGCGCCTGGTATGATTGGACTCCTGCTGGGGAATGAACGGATATCACACGGTATTCTGACAAAATAAATGCCAGGGCGCCCAACCAACTCTGCCGGGGAGAGTCTTAATCTTCGGGTTCTACTGGGAGGAAAGAGAACACTTGCTGGAAAGAGAACTCCGCTGAGGGACGAAATGATTCTCTCGGGAAAAATCAATTGACTCCGCTGGAGGAGAGTAACTGACCCTACTGGGAAGGGTAGACTGCTTGAGTACAGCTCACGAGTTGGAAATGTTAATCTTCGGAGGCTAAACCACTCTGCTTGAGATGGGGGAATCCTTCTGGGGGGCACCATACTGCCTGAATACAGCCTTCGATCTTGGAATCATCAATTCTGCTGAGGGTGAACGACCCTGCTGGAGAATGTCCTTCGGATAAGCTACGACTAGCTAGGGAATTCGATCCTTCTTCAGGAAGAGACATTGCTATCTTAGAAGCGCGACCTGCGTGGGGATCTAGTCTTTCATTACGAGCTTCTGATCCATACTGCAACCTTTTGATCGTCCTCTTCATACGGCTACGAACCCTGCAACACCACAAACAAGGCAAGACAAGTCTATGCAACCAAATCTATTCAGGTTAGTGTTAGTGACATTATTTTCAGTTAATCCAAAGTTTTAGCAATTGTTGGCAAGGGCCAGCGGCGTTATGTACTTGCTAGTTTCATTAAACTTAGGCGTTTATTATGCACAAAACAGTAAAGAACCAGCATCACATATTGAATAACATGTTTTATTGATTGGGCCCCTAAATGGGCAGAGTTTTGTACACGGGATGTAACTCCTGAAAAGAGGAAGCTACGCACAACAAATATACAAGTATGCACAAGAAGCATAAATATATTGACAAATTAAATTTGTACACATGTCGGCAACGGGATGCAGACGAACATCACGAACTGATCCTCCTATGACTCGCCCGACTCTAATGCTTTCCCGGTATCCACACTTTCGAAGAGATTGTATCTGATAATCGACCCCTCAGGTATATTCTCCCGCACCAATGCTCGATGCAGTATCAAATTCGGACCGCAGTCATTTGCTTTTCAAATCCCTAACTTTTGCGTGAACCGCCCTTTACGGGTTTTCAGTTCACCGGGATACCCTTTTTTGCCGAAGCCGCCCAGTGTAGGTTTTCAACTTCGCGGGTGTACATTTTTTCAATTTATCCCTAATTTTTGCCCGAACCTTTCGTTCTGTTTTTGGTTCACCAGGATGCCCCATTTTTGCCTGGACTCTCTTTTTTCTGTCCAGCGGGTCAATTTCAAGCAAAGTATTTTTTAACTGCGTCCGAATTCACAGGCGACGTAAAGTCTTCACCGTCCATGGTGGACAACAACAACGCTCCTCCTAAAAAGACTTTTTTGACAACGTATGGCCCTTCGTAGTTGGGGGTCCACTTGCCCATGTGATCTGCCTGCGGAGGGAGAATCCTTTTCAGCACAAGGTCGCCCGTCTGAAAGCTCCGAGGATGTATCTTCTTATCATACGCTTTCTTCATTCGGCTCTGGTACAAACGACCGTATGCTAGAGAAGCTAGCCTCTTCTCATCCATTAAACTGAGCTGGTTCAACCTGTCTTTCACCCATTCTGCCTCGTCTAGTTGGACGTCTCGTAGTACTCTCAGAGAAGGAATCTCAACTTCCAGTGGTAGTACTGCTTCCATTCCGTATACTAGCGAGAACGGGGTTGCCCCGGTTGATGTGCGTACCGTCGTACGATAACCGTGCAAAGCAAAAGGTAGCATCTCATGCCAATCCTTATACGTCACCACCATTTTCTGAACAATCTTCTTTATATTCTTATTGGCCGCTTCAACAGCGCCATTCATCTTGGGTCGGTAAGGGGAGGAGTTGTGATGTTCGATCTTGAAATTCTGACAGAGCTCCTTCATCATTTTGTTGTTCAGGTTTGAACCGTTGTCCGTGATTATCCGCTCGGGGATTCCATATCTGCAAATGATATCTCTCTTGATGAATCTGGCCACCACCTGCTTAGTTACATTTGCGTAAGACGCCGCTTCCACCCACTTGGTGAAATAATCGATTGCCACTAGAATGAACCGATGTCCATTAGAAGCCGTCGGCTCGATCTTTCCAATCATATCGATTCCCCACATCGAGAATGGCCATGGTGACGACATCACATTCAGAGGACTCGGAGGCACATGGATCTTATCAGCATAGATTTGGCACTTGTGGCACTTCCTCGCAAACTTGAAACAATCAGCTTCCATAGTCAGCCAAAAATAACCTGCCCGCAGCAGCTTCCTCGTCATAGCATGCCCACCAGCATGCGTACCAAATGTACCTTCATGTATTTCCTCCATGAGCAACTTCGCCTCTTTTTCGTCCACACAACGCAGCAGCACCAAGTCGTGATTTCTTCTGTATAAGACACCATCCAGATTCAAATAGAAATTACCCGCCAATCTCCTGAGAGTCTTCTGATCTTGACTGGATGCCCCAGCAGGATACTCTTTGTTCTTCAGGAAATTAAGGATATCTAAATACCATGGTTTATCATCAGATGCTTCGTCAATGGCAAACACGAAGGCAGGTCTGTCAAGTCGAGAGATAACAATTCTGGGAGCCTCGTTCCAGAAGTTGACTTTGTACATAGAAGACAAAATGGCCAGAGCGTCAACCATCTGATTCTCCGCTCGTGGCACATGATGCAATTCAACCTTGTCAAAGAAAGGCAACAATCTCCTTGCATAGTTCATGTACGGTATCAAATTGGGCTGACGTGTCTCCCATTCCCCTTTTATCTGATTCACCACCAGAGCTGAGTCTCCGTATACGTCTAGATTTTTTGATTCGCAAATCAATGGCTTCTTCAAGCCCCATGATACAAGCTTCGTATTCGGCTTCATTATTGGTAACCGTAAAGGTCAATCGAGCAGTAAACGGGATGTGCGACCCGTGATGATTGCCCCTATTCCGCTACCGTAAGCGTTTACAGCTCCGTCAAAGATCAACTTCCATTTGGAACCCAATTTTGGTCCTTCGTCTGGCAACGGCTCTTCGCAATCTTTCATCTTTAGGTACATGATATCCTCGTCAGGAAAATCAAACCTCATCGATTGGTAATCTTCAATAGGCTGCTCTGCCAGGTACTCAGACAGTACACTCCCCTTTATAGCCTTTTGCGAGACATACTGGATGTCATATTCAGTCAAGACCATCTGCCAACGGGCAATTCTCCCCGATAACGCTTGCTTTTCGAATACATATTTGATAGGATTCATCTTCGAGATGAGCATGGTTGTATGATTCAGCGTGTATTGCCTCAGACGTTTGGCGGCCCAGGCTAGCGCGCAACAAGTTTTTTTCAAGCATCGAATACCAAGATTCACATTCGGTAAATTTCTTACTCAAGTAATAGAACGCATGATCTTTTCTTCCTGTCTCGTCGTGTTGACCGAGAACACAACCCATACTTCCCTCAAGAACTGTCAAATACATAATCAAGGGTCTCCCTGCCACTGGGGATATCAAAATAGGAGGCTCCTGCAAATACTGCTTTATTTTATCGAACGCCTTTTGACAATTTCCGTTCCACGTTACAGCTTGATCTTTCTTCAGCAGCTTGAATAATGGTTCACACGTAGCTGTTAGGTGAGATATGAACCGAGCGATGTAGTTCAACCTCCCTAAAAACCCGCGCACCTCTTTCTCTGTTTTAGGCGTCGGCATCTCTTGTATTGCTTTTATTTTAGCAGGATCGACCTCTATTCCTTTTTCACTCACGATAAACCCCATCATTTTACCAGATCTCACCCCGAAGGTGCACTTGTTAGGGTTCAGTCTCAGCCTGAACTTCCTAAGCCTTTTGAATAACTTCAGCAGATTCACTAAATGCTCTTCCTCCGTCTGGGATTTGGCAATCATATCGTCGACATAAACTTCGATCTCTTTGTGCATCATATCATGAAAAAGAGTCTTCATTGCACGTTGATACGTTGCCCCAGCATTCTTCAATCCGAAGGGCATCACTTTATAACAAAATGTTCCCCAAGGCGTAATGAAAGTAGTCTTCTCCATGTCCTCTGGCGCCATTTTAATCTGATTATAGCCCGAGAAGCCATCCATGAAGGAGAATACGGAGAATTGAGCAGTGTTGTCAACTAGCACATCGATATGAGGAAGCGGAAAATCATCTTTCGAGATCGCTTTGTTCAAGTCACGGTAATCTACGCACATTCTCACTTTACCGTCTTTCTTTGGCACTGGTACGATGTTAGCGACCCATGAGGGATATTTTGTAACAGCCAGGAAACAAGCATCCCATTGTTTTTGAACCTCCTCTTTAATTTTCACTGCCATATCGGGTCTAGTTCTGCGAAGCTTCTGCTTGACCGGCGGGCATTCTTCTTTCAACGGCAGACGGTGCACAACCATATCTGTATCAAGCCCAGGCATGTCTTCATACAACCAAGCGGACACATCACTATACTCTTTGAGCATTTCAACCAGTCTTTGCTTGACGTCGCTCTGCAGCGCGGCTCCTATACGAATATTCTTTTCAACCCCTTCCGACCCCAGGTTAATAATTTCGATGACCTCCTCATGAGGCAGAATGACTCTTTCTTCTTGCTTCACCAACCAAGACAATTCTTCGGGAACGTCCCCATCTTCAACAATCTCTTCTTCGGCCTGAAATACCGGGTGCTCAAAGTTGGGACGAGTCATAGGTGGTTCAAGGATGTCATCTGAAAATGTTATCCTGCAAAAGGAATGGTTAAATGCTTCAAAATGCATATAAAGCAAATAACCACGTTGCCAATTTATTGTAAAATACAAAACAGGAAAAACAGAGATCGCAATATTTGTACATGAAAAACGCCTTTTATTTAATGATAAACACGCAATGTTCATAACAGCACAGCCCTAAGCAAATCATGATGCCCCGGGCAAGACACCAGATTGTTCAACAATTAAAAAAAACAAAGCATTACTGTTTAAGAGTCACAGGAACAATCTCCTGAATAGACCAGTTGCACAATCCTTGTCCTGGCACGCTTGGCTGAATCCAGGCGTCCATGTCGCAGTCGCTGTCTCATTCGTCAGACTCTGAAGTAGCGTTGATGGCCTCATGACATACTCCACTAGCAGTGATGGTTATTGGTCCTCTGAAACGGGGTGCCCCCACAGCAGGTGTTGATGACGACGGTTGATATCCCAGCCCAAATCGGTCCATCTTCACGGGAATATCCAACACTTTGCCCCAGCCCTTGGTATAGCCTGTCTCTTCTAGAGCTCGAGCCTCTTTATATGACGATACGGCTATCTCTGACACTTTACTCGGCCCGGGACCTTTGTCTTTGATGCGCAACCCTTCAAATGCCTGACAGGGTGTTTCGTGAATCTCTCCATCGACCTCCACATACTTAAATGATGACAGATGGCTGACCAGTATATCTTCTTCTCCACATACAGTGACGACGCTGTCCCCCACCATATATTTCAACTTTTGATGCAAGGTAGATGTGACTGCCCCAGCACCATGAATCCAGGGTCGTCCGAGGAGGCAGCTGTATGCAGGCTGGATGTCCATGATATAAAATTCAGTCGCGAAAACCTCCGGCCCCACCTGTAAAGGCAATGTTATGGATCCAAAAACTGTTCTTCGCGTACCATCGAATGCCCTGACCACCAAGTCGCTGGGCGTACACAGAATTCCCCTGACATCTAGCTTCATCATCGCTTTCTTGGGCAGCACGTTCAAAGACGATCTGGTGTCTACCAGTACATGAGACATGACTGATCCTCTACATTCCACAGAGACGTGCAGCGCCATATTATGATCTCTCCCCTTCGGGGTCAAATCGAAATCTGTAAAGCCCAAGCTATGGCCTGCATTCACATGCGCCAACACTCCCTCCAGCTGATTCACGGAAACATCTTGGGGTACAAAGGAAGAATCCAGGACTTTCAACAATGCATTTATGTGGGCTTCAGAGCACAATAGCAACGACAGTATAGATATTTTTGACGGCGTCTGTTGCAGATGCTCAACAATCTTATAATCACTTTTACGAATCAAGCGCATGAACTCTTCCACATCCTTCGATGCCGTTTCTTTCCCGTTCCCCTGCACCGGGACATTCTCAATCATCTTCCCTTTCCCCTTTGCCAGTCTTTCAGCCTCTACCTCAGGCGATATGAAGATTCTCCCACTCCTTGTCATACCTCCGGTACCGACAACGTTGTCTACAGTCTCAGCTGGCTGCTTATTAACATCAATCTTTACTCTGTCACAATACACTTCCAACCCATAGGACCAGGGGACTGCCTTAGTGCTTTTGTATGGGATTGGTCCGACCTTGGTGATGGTGATCGGCGGTCACTGGGCCGGTGCCGTTATGGTGATCGTTTTTCGAGGAATCGTTACAGTAGCCACATCACTTTGCTTGTCTACTAATGCCCCTGCAGGTTCTTCAATTGCTGCTCGGTCAAATTGCAATGTGCCGCTATCTATTAAAGCCTGAATACCTTTCTTTAATTCATCACAACCCTCAGCTAGGGTCCAGCACTCTAAGCAATACTCGTCACATCCTGGATAGACACCCCCTTGCAATAATCTGCTCTTTATCTCGCACAATGGTGTCTTTAGATCGTCAACATGCATAATCAAATTCAAACCCTCCTCAGTCAAAATGGCGTTTGCCCCATGATTGGGCATGGGCTTCTGCACTATGTTCGGACCTGCCGTTCCAAAATTGATAGCCTTACTATCCAATAGATCCTGCACTACATGCTTGAATGCGTGGCAGCCCTCTACATCGTGGCCCGGAGCCCCGGAGTGGAATTCACAGTGCCTGCTTGCATCATAACCATACGGAGGAGTTCTCGTTATTGGTGTCAGAGTTCTCTTCTCTACCAGGTTCAAACCCAATAATGTATGTAGCAAATCTGCATACGTCGAGGGAGGCTTTTCAAATACCCTCCTTGGTTTACCCCCCTGGAATCTACGCTGGGCAGGCTGTGCCCCCTGCTGTGGCTGCTGTTGCTGTTGTTGTTGTTGAAATGGTTGTTGCTGAAACAGAATAGTAACGCTCGCCACCTGCTGCAGCTGATTATACTGGTTTCGACCTCTGCCCCGGCCTCGGCCTCGGCCCCCAAACACTGCGCTTGCATCGCCCTGACGGCGCCCACCAAAAGCCTTTCTGTTACTGCCAGATGCAGTAGATTCCTCAGCTTGGAATCTTCCCTGTTTAATGTTGCTTTCAATCTTTTCTCCCATCAGAATTAAGTCTGAGAAACTGCCCAAAGATGTGTGAAACAACTTGTCATAAAACATGCCGGTGAATGTTCCTATGAACATGTCATTCATTTCCTTGTCCTCCAGAGGAGGATGGACCCTAGCAGTCATGTCGCGCCATCTTTGCGCATACTCTTTGAAGCTCTCACCCTTCTTCTGGGACAGCCCCTGCAATTGGACCCGGTTGGGTGCCAAGTCGCTGTTATACTTATAGTGAGCTACAAATGCTTCTGCCAGCTGCTTCCATGTCTTTATATGCGTTGGTTCCAACCCCATATACCACTCGAGGGAAGGGCCTGACAAGCTATCTTGAAAGAAATGCATTAGCATCCTCTCATCATTAGAATACGCAGACATCCTTCTGTAATATGACCGCACTTGCACCGTTGGACAGGTGTCCCCCTTATACTTGTCAAATGTGGGAGCTTTGAATTATTGGCACCCTCAAGCCAGGCACCAAACCCATTGTTGACATGTCTAAGCCGACAACACTTTGATTTACGACCCCCCTCATCTTCTCCTCTAGCATTCTGATCCTCTGGGAGTCATCCATAGGTCCCTCGAAACCTCCACCGGAGAAAGCGTCCTCTTGCTGGTCTTCTTGCCAGTTACCATTCCCAGCTCCATACCCATCATATCCATTGTTACGGCCAGCTCTAATCTGATTCATTATCGGGCCTCGCCCCCTGTTGCCGTACCCCGGAGCAACTCCAGCAGGTCCAAAAGTCATTAACCCAGCGCCATTTCCATTTCCGAATCCTCCGTAACCCTGATTAGTCATACCAAATCCGTCCGGTCCGAAGCCTTGAGTATTGAAACCGTATTTCCCAGCATTATCGAACCCCTGGTCATTGAAGTCGAATCCAGCATTACCAAAGCCATTGCCTCCCATATTATCACCCAAGTTGACATCTCCAAGCCCAACATTGTTAACGATAGTCTCATTCCCCATTCCAACGTTACCGTTCCCGGCAGCAGTACCGTTATTGACATTGACAGCAGGCATGTTGACTACAGGTGGAGCCACTGGTGTGGGAGTACCATCCCCATGAATAGTGTCGACTCGCACAGACTGATGATCCTCATTTCCATGCCCAGCATTTCTGACCAACAGAGGCTGCACCAAGGCTTGCAAATTCTCCTGACCTTTCGCAATAGTCTCCATGGTCTGCATGAAGAGCGCCAACTTCTCACGCATGTCTTGCATCTCATTCTGCATTTGATCCATGATTCTTCGGCAGTTGGTGTGAGTGGAGTATCGGTGCGGGCGCTGATCTTCAATCCTGAAAAGACCTGGTACAGTGCAAGGAATGAGATAACATGCAATAATCACCTGTAATGCAATATGAATATGAATGCAATGCAATATGTGTCCGTGCATTAGGGAATATCATTCCCCCGATTCTAGTGCGAAGGTGCCAGTGCAGTGACAGTGCTAGCAATACGGTGATCGGAGCCGAATCATAGAAAACACCTCATATATTGTAGAGAAATCCATTAAGCCAAGGATACAAAATCACTGAGAGTACAATAAGAGGGCATGACCTCAACCAACAATCCTGGTGATGGTCAGTGCTATGCAAATAAAGCATCAATACATGAAATGGTCAAGTACACTCATAAGCCCGGTACTCTTCTAGCAACTTCTTAGTCTCTGGATGACCTGGTCAGGTAAGCAGACCCTCGACAAGTTGGTTTCTTCTCTTGAGAACACGTCACACGTCACCAGTGGTTTCCTCCCATGCCCCTTCTCCGAAGCGATCCTCTAGCTTCCGCTTCTGAGACACAGCTTCGTTCCTGCCTTCGATGGCCTTGTTTAGTGCATTCTGGAGACTATATCTGGTCATCACCTCTTCTTCATACTTCTTAATGCCAGCCTTCAACTGCTCTTCGAGGTCAGAAATTTGCTGCTTCAATTTATCTTCCCTCCTTTTATTGTTGGTTAGCGTAGCATTCCAGGTTTTATTACAAGAAGAGATTTCCCGGTGAGCGGCATCGAGTGCTTTCTTTTTGGATTCCAACATGTCATGGGAGCTTCTGAACTCTTGACCCAGACGTTCACGCTTCTTTTTCTCCTCAGCCAATTCAGCACCAAGCCTGTTTACTAATTCGATCTGCTGTTGGAAAGCATGCATAGCCTTGTTTTTCTCGCTACGTATCTGAGCTAGTTCCTGTTCTAACCCTTCATTGATCTTCATCAAGGCTTCTTTTTCTTTCACAACTTGCTCGTAGGCCTCCCTAGTAACAGTGGTTGGCTCTTCCACCGGAATATGAACAGGGACTGGTGCAGCTGGAAATGGCATCAGCAACTGACTTGCTCTCCCTTGGATCCACACTTTGTAGGGTGCATAAGCCTGACAATCATTCTTCCCCAACAGCGGCTTCCCTCTTCTGTTGATACGCGTCCATGCATGCTGCATCTTGGCTAGTAACTCTCCCTTCAAATCACCGGTGAAGTACAGAGATTCCTGTACTTCTTCCTCCTTTGGTGGGCTTGTCAACGCATATCCGAACTGGCGAATAAACAGAGACGGGTTGTAATTGATGCACCCTTTTCTTCCTATCAACGGCACATTAGGATACCCAGAACAACTGAAAGTAAGCTCCGACCCCAGCAAGTCTCGGTCAAACCACTCTATGTCTTCGGAAGATAGCCTCATCAGGCGCTCTGGCCAATTAGCTGTAGTTGCACTATCCACCAAAGGTCCCTTCAGGGGAAGATGACTCTTAAACCACATGTTCACCAGCGGCGCACAACAGTAAACAGTTTTTCCTCTTCTATTTTCATTTTTGTAGTGCAATGAATGATAGAAGTCTCCAATCAGAGTGGGCACCGGGTTGCCAGCAGCAAACAGATGGAAAGCGTCCAAGTCCACAAAATTGGGTAAGTTGGGAAACAGCACAATTCCGTAAATACATAGAGCCAAGATAGCATTGAAGACTATTCAGCACCCGTTCTTGGCATACTCTTGAGCTTTGCCCACCAGAAAATCAAGGGAGAAACCTGGGACCCCAAGCCAAGAAGTCACTAATAGTTCAGCAGCGTTCATGTGCAAGGCCTTAGCTAAGTCCTCCAACTTGGGCTCAGCGGCAGAGTGGATAAAGGGGACCTTGTTCTGTACAGGTAGCTCAGTAAACTCCACATACTCTTCAATGGTTGGCCCCAAAATAAAGTCAGCAAATGTGAAACACCTCAAACCCGGGTCATAGAATTGCATCAAGGTGTACAGCCCATTCATCTCAACAACAGTTGGCTTGCAGACTAATCTCAGCAATCTTCCATGACTCATTCTAAAGCTTCTCCTAACCTCCTCATCAGCAAGGGACATCAGACCAAGTAAGGGAGTAATGTCAGGTGTAGGCAAGTTGTACGCAACTGTCTTCCTCAACCCAGCCATGATCAATAAGCAGAAGTCCGGGCACTAGAACCAGGGAATATGCAAATGCACCTGTAGCACAGACACACGTTAATGGGATGCAATGATAATGGTTATGCAAACAATGCAGTGCAAGTAACATGCAACAGGGACCAAATGCCATAGCTGAGAAGCCTGAACCATATCAAAAGTCTCAGATAGACCCTCCAGAATTCCTCAAACCCTGGTCTCAGATAGACCTAATACAAATGCTCCAACACTGGTCTCTGATAGACCCCATATCATAACTCTGACTGGTCTCTGATAGACCTCAACCATAACTCAGACTGGTCTCTGACAGACCTCAGAACTGTCCATAAATACCCAGGATCTCAGATCATGAAATAACCGGTATCTAAAGGTCTAGTTACCTGCATAACCCCAAACCCCTCTCACAGGTAGGTGACCTAGTAACTGACAAAGGTATGGCATCCTATGCGGTCGTCGGCGTCACAGACTTTCAGGGTTGATGATACGATTCCCAGAAGGAGTGGCATCATCCATTCCTGAAGAGGCCTCACTTAGCCAACTTCCAAATGATCGGTTCCCGGAGTCGACAATTCAGCTAACCAACAACCCCTTCGACCCAAAGGGTAGAAAAAGAAGTCAACCAGAAGAACCTCGTCCGAGTGTAGATTTCGCGGGACACTAATGCAAGCAAAGCCGGCACGCGCCCACTAATTTCTACTCTAATTCTAGGTGCACTCAAGCCCAGGTCCGGCTTATCTCTCAATCATGGAACACCCGTCACAACCCCAATACAACAATAGTATCAATAATATAATGCTGAAAGTAAAATACAAAAATATAAATCCATACAAAATCCTCGACGGGAAAACAAGCGCTAGGATTGACTCTCTTAAGGGACGTTGGATCCCAAATGCATAAGGAACTATCGCAGTCCTTAGTAGCCAGGGGACGTTGGATCCCCAGCAGAGTCGCCAGCTGTCGCTACTGCGAAAATCGGCGTCGGTTGAACAGAAGAGTCGCCACCGCGCGTTATTTATCCCACAGGAGGGAAAGGAAACGCTCAGAGTAAACCTGCCGCAAAGACGGGAAAGGTATGGTCATCGCAACAAAAACCTGGGTTCGGGAGTCGGTTACGCAAGGGGAAGGTATTAGCACCCCTCACGTCCGTCGTACTCGACGGGATCCACGCTTGTTTTCGGGTATGGATTGTTATTATATCTACTCTACAGGTCAGGGGTTAAAAAGAAAAGAAAATGACTCGGCAAAGTATCGCACTTTATGCCTACGTATTCCCGTCTGGAACGAGAAATCAGAGTCAACGTAGTTCGCCTACCTACGGGAAAGGAGGGGAAGGTTGCTCGCTAGGATATCGCGTCCTGTGCCTACGTACTTCCACACGGCATGGAAGATCAGAGCAAACGTAGTTCGGGCCACGTACGACACCAGTCTGTTTTGATTGTTTTTATTCCTTCTGAAAAAGGGTTTTTCTGATTAGTAGTCCAAGCGGACAAAAATGACGTTTTGATGAGTTCACATTCTTTTATGGAAGAAGTGTTTTTTATTGTGTTTGAAATATTTATTGTGTTTTTCTGTTTGTTTTGAGAAAGAAGAGACAGAACTCTAACCTATGGTTGCGAAGGGAATCAAACTAACCTAATGTTATCATGCATGGGTTAAGACCTAATGTCTATCATGCTCATCTCTTGCACAGAGAGAAACAGAGATCCTAAGGGAATAGACGGAAACAAAAACAATAGCAGATATACAATAAAGCAGTAAAATGCATGGATGCAGCAATACAAGCGAGGCAAGGGAGTCCCACTCAACCTCGAACCTAGAAAACAACAGGCAAAAGTGAACAAAATTCACTTTCAACCTACTGGTTAAACAGCAAACAATACAGTCAGGGAAAACCAATCAATACATCAGAAATTATAAACAGCAACAACAGCTCTGCATCAACATTTATCTTCAAGTCATCATCATTTGTCCTCCAGCTTCAAGCAAGCCTCAGTATTCATCTTCAAAGCCTTCAAGCAAGGTCTTTATCATCAGTCTTCAATCTCCAAGATGAATATCAGTCAACAAGATAGAATGAATGTTAAACAGTCAATTGCCTACCAAGGTGTGGCTCATTAACTGTTAACATTATACAGACAATTTTCTCTCAAAAGTTCTATCTTTCAAATACATTCACTAATCCTTCCAAAGGAAGGAGGTGGATATTTGAAAGAGACTTTGAATCATAGAGAAAGGATGGAGGCAGACAAGGCCTTCCATGTTTGTGAATCAAGTTTTCTACTCTAGAGCTCTGCCTAGCTCCTAAACCCTATAGCCTCAACAGCTGCCAGCAAAAGATGCTCCTCATCAACTCTGGAAGTTGGTCTTCAATCTCTTTGATCTCCAATGGCCTTCATCATCAAAGTCTTCAGCTCTCCCAATCCCCAAACAAACCCAATACCCCACACAGACAAATAATAATCCCCAGAAATGGCACACCATACAGTCAAGCAAATGCAAGCAATATACTAATAGTAATAGTAGAATAGGGGAAACCTAGTAATTTCTAAGGGATCTATTAGCTACCCATAACCCCTATAGTCCCATACCCCAAAGATTCAAACTACAACTCCTAAAAGAAATTATTCATCACACCTATGTTATCTCCTAAACCCTAGTTTTGGTTCTTCTAATCACACCTAAACAAATCATCTAAAATTAAATCCTAAAATCATGAATTAAATTTTATATACAAGCTAAAGGTTTAGGCTAATCAACCTAAAAAGAATGGGTCAAAAATGTTAAAGCATCTAACCAAACCAAAATCATCAATATCATGCATTAACATTTAAAAAGCTATTTAAAAGAAAAATATACTAAAAATATAAAAATAAAATGAAATGCTAATTTTTTTGTATGATAATTTTCTTAACCAAAATATGAGAAGGATGCAAAAACAACCATTAAAAAATATGCAATTTGCAATTATTTATGATTTTTTAAAGAAATGAAATGAATTAAGTAAAATTAAAATGAATTAATTTGGCTGAGGGGTGCAACTAGTATTAATTCCAGTTAAAATATGAGGATGGGCCCAGACTGGGGGGCACGCCTAGCAATGCGCGTCTGGGCCCAGTGATCAGAAAAAACAAAAAAAAAAGAAAATAAAGTGAAACGGTGCAAAGACTAAAAGTTTCAGTTAAAATTGTTTGGGCCTTGGTTGATGGGGGTGGCATTAGTAACAATTGCTGAGCCCAGGGTTGCGTTTTAAGTGAAACGCATCGTTTCACCTTTAGAGCTTCCCTCCGTTTCTCAAGTTTAAATGACAGCCCTACGATCAACTTCAGAGTCAATGAAAATAGACTAATCCAATGGCCAGGAGATCGTCTTCTCCAAATGGTTTCTAGGGTTTCAGAAATTCCATATTCATGCATGAACTTTCCAGTCCATCGTGCTCCCTCATACCTTGATGAAACCTCACGCTGTAAAAACCAAAAACAATCTCTTCTCTTCCCTCTACACAGCCATGGCATCATCTTCCCCTAAAACACACTCAAGCATCAAACCCGATAGGTAGAAGATTCTGATTCCTCCATTATGCACTGACATCAACCATGAGGATTCCTTCTAATCACTACCCTAACATGATCTACACACTACACTGATCATTCTGAGCTATAAACCTAAGATTATTGTGCCATAAACCATGAGTTCTAAACCCTAACAGTTCTTGCACTCCAATGGCAACATCCATGAATTGGTCTCAAACTCACCAGAATCAGTCACCTAACTAATCCTAACCATTCTAACCTAATAATTCTCTATGATTCTAACTAATCTAACCAATTCGATGAGAAAACCAACCTGGTGTAAATGATGAAAACAGGTGGATAATTCTTCAAATCCAAAGCTTGCAATGATCTGGATTTGATCAACACACTTGATGCTTTGTTCTGTATGCAAAAGATCTTGCTCCAATGCCTTGAATCTTGCAATCACAATGTTCTTGCTCCTTGGATGATGAAGTTGGTAGCACACGATTCCTTCTTCAATTCAACCAAATTCTGATGGAAACTTGATCCTTGAATGATTTAGATGAGGATTGGATCAAGAACTTTGGAAATTGATGGAGATTTGATGAAGTTTGAGATGAATTTGCAAAATGGAAGAATGAAGTGTAACTTGGTATTTTTGATCACAATGACTCACCAACCATGGCATGAAGTTACTCAATCCAATATATAGTTGAGATTAGAAAGCCCTAGAACTTTGTAGAAACTTCCCATGCACACTTTCCTTGAATTTTGGATTATGTAACTTCTTTTGTAAGTAACCAAGCACAACTTCCAAATCTTGAACCAAACTCAAAAATCTACTTTTGACAATGTTCTTAAAACATTTTTTCCAATCAAAATGACCTATAATTTCATCCCATTTGGCCAAATTATGAAAAATCTCAATTTTAGGTCACTTTTTATTCATTAAATTCACCAAATTTGAAACCTTGAGCTATGAGCCTTTCTAATCTTTCATGATAACTTTTCTAGACTCAAAATGTTATTTGGAGCAAGTTTAATGTTGTGAAGTTTTTCATTTGAAGCTTCCTTGTATGAGTTTTGGGCATAGGCTTGAAATGACCTATAATTCTCAAATGACCAAAATACCCTTTGCTTGCCAAGACCATAAGTAGAGTTCCACAAATCATATGAAGGCATACCATACCATTCTATAAATCTAAGACAATTAGGAACAACTCTTATGTTGACCAGAAATCCATTTGAAATTTCCTTGAGGGGTAAAAGTTGCTTGGAAGACAAGTAACTTTTACAGACAAAATTTCAGATACCTCAGATGACCTGTAACTTGCAAGGACCATAACTTGAGTTCTATAAATCTGCTTGATGTCTTCCACCACTCAAATAAAAGGTCTTGAGATCCTCTACAAGTTTCATGTTGACCAAGGATCCATTTAAAGCTTGCATTTTGACTTATCTTGCTTGGAAGTTTGACCTAAAACAGGGGATTTTACACAGAAACCCTAATTTAGAAACTCCTCTTCTCCTTGATTTCTCTTGATTTCTTCTTGGCACAACACCACATCCTTGTTTACATGACAAATGATGAACCCCACACCTCTTAGATAGACCTTGATGCCTTTCAATCAATCAATTGACTTAGGGTTGACCCAGGGTTGACCCAGATGAAACCCTAGTTGACTGTCTTCAACTACAACTCTTATGATCACATCAATGACCTGCTGTCGCTACTGCGAAAATCGGCGCCGGCTGACAGAAGAGTCGCCACTGTACGTAATTTATCCCACGGGAGGGAAAGGAAACGCTCAGAGTAAACCTACCGCAAAGACGGGAAAGGTATGGTCATCGCAACCAAAACCTGGATTCGGGAGTCGGTTACGCAAGGGGAAGGTATTAGCACCCCTCACGTCCGTCATACTCGACGGGATCCACGCTTGCTTGGGTTGTACGAATTACATTTCTATCTAAACCAAAGGATGAGGTCTGAAAAGAAAATAAGATGACTCGGCAAAGCATCGCACTTTATGCCTACGTATTCCCGTCTGGAACGAGAAATCAGAGTCAACGTAGTTCGCCTACCTACGGGAAAGGAGGGGAAGGTTGCTCGCTAGGATATCGCATCCTATGCCTACGTACTTCCACACAGCGCGGAAGATCAGAGCAAACGTAGTTCGGGCCACTGAAGACACAAGTCTGTCTTGATTGATTTTATTCCTTCTGAAAAAGGGGTTTTTCTGATTAACAGTCCCAGCGGACAAAAATGACGTTTGATGAGTTCACATTCTTTTACGGAAGAAGTGTCTTTTATTGTGTTTGAAATCTTATTGTGTTTTTCTGTTGTTTTGAGAAAGAAGAGACAAAACTCTAACCTACGGTTGCGAAGGGAATCAGACTATCCTAATGTTATCATGCATGGGTTAAGACCTAGTGTCTATCATGCTCCTCTCTTGCACAGAGAGAAACAGAGATCCTAAGGGAATAGACGGAAACAGAAACAATAGCAAATATACAATAAAGTGGTAAAATGCATGGATGCAGCAATACAAGCGAGGCAAGGGAGTCCCACTCAACCTCGGACCTAGGAAACAATAGGCAAAAGTGAACAGAATTCACTTTCAACCCAACAGGGTAAACAACAAACAATACAGTCAGGGAAAACCAAACAATACATCAGAAATTAAACAGCAAAAATAAACAGCCACAACAGCTCTGATCAATATCTGACTGCAAGTCATCTCCAAACAGCTGCAAGCTTCAGGCAAGCCTCAGTCTTCATCTCCACAGCCTTCCAGCAAGGTCTTGATTATCAGTCTTCCATCTACAATGGCTTTTCTTCAAGTCTCAATCTCCAGAATGAATATCAGTCAACAAGATGGAATGAATGTTAAACAGTAAACTGCCTACCAAAGGTGGCCCATTAACTGCTAACATTATACAGACAGTTTTCTCTCAAAAGTTCTATCTTTCAAATACATTCACTGATCCTTCCAAAGGAAGGAGGTGGACATTTGAAAGAGACTTTGAATCATAGAGAAAGGATGGAGGCAGACAAGACCTTCCATGTTTGGGAAACAAGCTTTCTACTCTAGAGCTCTGCCTAGCTCCTAAATCCTACACTCCTCAACAGCTGCCAGCAAAGGGTCTCCTCATCAACTCTGGAAGTTGGACTTCATCCTCTGATCTTCAATGGTCTTCAACATCAAAGTCTTCAGCTCTCCCAATCCCCAAGCAAACCCAATACCCCACACAGACAAATAATAATCCCCATAGAGGGCACACCACACTAGTCAAGCAAATATAGATAGTATACTAATAGCAGTAGGGGAATCCTAACAATTTCTAAGGGATCTAATAACTACCCATAATCCCTATAGTCCCATACCCCAAAGACTCAATCTACAACTTCTAAGGGAAATGATCTAATCCACCTATGTTATCTCCTAAACCCTAGTTTTGATCATGTTATTCACACCTAAACCAATCACATAAAATTAAGTCCTAAAAATATGAACTAAATTGTATATACAAGCTAACATTTTATACTAATCAACCTAAAAAGAATGGATTAAAAATAGTAAAGCATCTATCCAAACTAAAATCACCAAATTCATGCATTAAACTAAATGTTATTTACACCTATTTAAAAGAAAAATATGCCAAAAATATTAAAATAAAATGAAATGCCAAATTTTTTATGTGATATTTTTCTTGACAAAATTATGAACAATATGTAAAAAGAACCAATTAAAATCATGCATTTTTCTATTTTTTATGAATTTTCAAAGAATTAAAAAAAAATGGAAGAAATAAAATGTGAATTAAATGGGTGAGGGTGCAACAAGTAATGAAAATGCAGTTAAAACAACCATATGGGCCCAGACTGGGGGCGCGCATAGCAAGCGCGTCTGGGCCCAATCAAACAGAAAATAATAACAAAAATTAAAAAAGGGAAAACGGTGCGAATAGCAAGCTTCTCAGTTCAAAATCATTGGGCCTTCGCTTGGGAGGGTGTGAAAAGCAAGGGATTTAAAGCCCATCAGACTGAACTTTAATGAAACGGTGCGTAGCACCTTGGAATTTCCCTCCGTATTTCCCTTTAAACCACAACCGTTGGATTGGTCTTATAGTCAAAGTCAGAATCATGATCGTGTGGCCCAAAGGTTGTCTTCAACCTTAGAAACCCTAGGGTTTCTGAAACTTCATCACCATGCGCGAATTTCCAGCTCTCTGTTCTCCCTCCAATCACCATGAAATCACTCGATTCCAAGAGCAAAGTTGCTCTAATTTCTTCCCTCTACACAACCATAACAATAGCATCCTCTAAAACTCAACCAAGAAACGAACCCGATGAGTGCAACATTCTGAATCCATCAATATCACCTGTCATCAACCATCTCAATTCTCTCCAATCTTTACCCTAACCTAATCTACACCTTATGCTGATCAATCTGAGCTAAGGATCCAAGATTATCATGCATTGAACCACGAGTTACAAGCCTTAACAGTTTTGACACACCATTGACAACCTCCATGAAACTTCTCCAAACTTACCAAAATCAGTCATCTAACTATGCTTAACCATTCTAACCTAATAACTATCTATGATTCTAGATAATTCAGCCAATTCGAAGAGGAAACCTACCTGGTGTAAAATGAAGAAAACAGCTATGGAATTCTCTGATCTGATGCTTGCAATGGTCAGAACTTGATCAGTGAGCTTGTTCTTGAATTCTGTATGCAAAAGATTTTGCTCCAATGCCTTGAATCTCACAATTCCAAATTTCTTGCTTCTTGGATGATTAACTTGAACAGCACGAATCCTTCTTCAAATCAACCAAAATCTTGTGGAATTGTGATCTATGAATGATGGTGATGATGATCCAATCCAGAAATGTGAAAATTGAGAGAGATTTGGTGGAGTTTGAAAAGCTTTTGGAAATTGGAAGAATTGTGTGAAACTTGGTGTTATGAGCAAAGTGATTCACCAACCATGGCATGGAGCCACTCAATGCAATATATACATGAGCTTAGAAAGTCCTAGAACTTTGGAGAAGCTCCCCATGCACACTTTCCCTTGCATTTGGATTATGTAACTTCATATGTAAGTAACCATGCATAACTTTCAATTCTTGAAACAAACTAAAAATTCTACTTTTGCCAATGTTCTTAAAACATTTTTTCCAATCAAAATGACCTATAATTTCATCCCATTTGGCCAAAATATGAAAAATCTCATTTTTAGGTCATTTTTCATTCATTAAATCCACCAATTTTGAAACCTTGAGCTATGAGCCTTTCCAATCTTTCATGGTCACTTTTCTAGACTCACAATGTCATTTGGAGCAAGTTTGATGTTGTGAAGTTTTTCATTTGAAGCTTCCTTGTATGAGTTTTGGGCATAGGCTTGAAATGACCTGTAATTCTCAAATGACCAAAATACCCTTTTCTTGCCAAGACCATAAGTAGAGTTACACACATCATATGAAGGCATACCATACCATTCTAGAAAGCTAAGACAATGAGGAACAACTCTTATGTTGACCATAAATTCATTTGAAATCTCCTTGAGGGGTAAACGTTGCTTGGAAGACAAGTAACTTTCACAGACAAAATTTCAGATACCTCAGATGACCTGTAACTTGCAAGGACCATAACTTGAGTTCTATAAATCTCCTTGATGCCTTCCACCACTCAAATTAAAGGTATTGAGATCCTATACAAGTTTAATGTTGACCAAGGATCCATTTGAAGCTTGCATTTTGACTTATCTTGCTTGGAAATTTGACCTAAACTAGGGGATTTTACACAGAAACCCTAATTTAGAAACTCCTCTTCTTCTTGATTTCTCTTGATTTCTTCTTAGCATATCACCATATCCTTATTTATATGTCAAATTATGAACCCCACATCTCTCCAATAGACCTCAATGCCCTTCAATCAATCAATTGACCTAAAGTTGACCCAGGGTTGACCCGGATGAAACCCTAGTTGACTGTCTTCTATTGCAATTCTTGTGACCACATAAATGACTTATCTCCTTCTCCAAATGACTTTCTAAGTCTCCCAGGTACCCTCAGATAGGAGATAGATGCACTGCTTGATCCATTGACTTCTTAGCTTTCAAATTCTTTCTGATGACTTGAATGAGATTGAATTAGAATAATAACCTCTTGGTAGGCTCATAGAAATGAGAATAGTGATTGGTCCCTTGTTGGATGATTTTCTATGCTATGCTATGCAGATGATTAGATTATGTACATGACTTTATACAAATGCTATTGCAATTGAAACATAAACCAAGTGAATTAGGTTGAGCAAATTTTAGGGTGCAACAGCTGCCCCTATTCAAGCGACTTGGACCCGATTGGGTGAAGAGCGAACGGCCTTCAAACATTCGCGGTACGAGACGGTTGGATACTAAGAACCCGGAAATTTGCCAACCGCAGAAATAAACTGCACCACTGCTTGGTGATTATTTTCATCAGCCTGAAAAAGATCCTATCATCGCAAGGATAAAACTTTGTCCACGTTAGGACGCCTGTGTCGTCAACACGAAGAAACCTCAACTAAAACTTGTCCACGTCAGGACTTCACCTGCCGTCAACCGGAAAAAACCTCGGCAGCTTCACTGGGGATAATTCGTCTGCAAAAATAAATCGTCCACGTTAGGAGTAAACTTTTCCACGTTAGGAATACCACCGTCCACGTAAGGAATCATCTTTTCTGTATCCACGTCAGGATTAAACTCTTCCACGTCAGGAATAAGCTTCGCCTAGATCTGTCCACGTAAGGACAAGGAAACACATCTTTTTTCCACGTAAGGAAACCATCTTTTGATTTGTCCACGTAAGGAATACATTGATTTTCCACGTAAGGAACACCTCTTTCCACGTAAGGAAACAACTTCTCTTTCCACGTAAGGAATAACTTCTTTTCTGAATCTGTCCACATCAGGACTAACCTTTCCACGTAAGGAATACATCGTTCTTCCACGTAAGGAATGCCATCTTTCCACGTAAGGAAACCATCTTCTTTCCACGTAAGGAAACCAACTCTTTCCACGTAAGGAATGCGTCTTCTTTCCACGTCAGGAACGTATCTTTTTCCACATTAGGAAACCACCTTCGTTCCACGTAAGGAATCACAATCTTTCCACATAAGGAATCCAACTTGATATGTCCACGTAAAGACTCAATCTTTCCACGTAAGGAATAAACTCATCTTTCCACGTAAGGAATCCAACTTGATATGTCCACGTAAGGACTCAATCTTTCCACGTAAGGAATAAACTCATCTTTCCACGTAAGGAATCACAATCTTTCCACGTAAGGAATATCTTCTTTCCACGTAAGGAATAATTTTTCTTCCACGTAAGGAGTGCCATCTTTCCACGTAAGGAAACGATCTTATCTTTCCACGTAAGTAACTAAAACTTCTCTTTCCACGTAAGGAATAAACTTGTTTTGATTTGTCCACGTCAGGACTCACATCTTCGACCCGCTGAGGAAATAAAACTTGTCCATGTCAGGACTTACGCATCTTCGACTTGCTGAAGTAATAAAACTTGTCCACGTCAGGACTTACGCATCTTCGACTTGCTGAAGTAATAAAACTTGTCCACGTCAGGACTCACGCTTCACTAACATGAAGAGATATAACCTCGTCCACGTCAGGACTTGCGCCTCTTCGACTCGCTGGGGAGAGACTCGTCCACGTCAGGACACACACTTTGCCAACAACACGAAAAAGGATAAATTTGTCCACGTCAGGACTCTCGTATCTTGTCATCCCGAAGAACTATAAACTTTGTCCACGTCAGGACGCACATTTCACCATTGCTAATAAAGATATCTGCTTGAAATAAATGGTCCATGTCAGGACACCAACACGAAGAGTAACCAACTTTGTCCACGTCAGGACTTCACATTCAATCAATACCAAGAAACCGAATCTGTCCACGTTAGGACTAACACATATCGTCAACTTGAGGAAATAAATCTGTCCACGTTAGGACCCATTTCTCCATTGATCCCAAACCACGAACTTCTTAGCACTGACGTGACAGCGACTTTGAACCGGACTCTACTGGGGATATTTGGAAACCAAACTCCCGGACGCCTGTTCTGATAACCGGCGGCAGCTCCTGAAATTCTGATTCACGAAACCCTTTGATGACAAATAACTCTGCTTGGGGGCAAGGATAAATTTATCATGATAACTCTGGCGGGGAAAATAAGAGAAATTTACACAAATAACTCTGCTCGGAGACAAAGAGAACTTAACCCAATAACTCTGTGGAGAGTAATGCCAAAATGGACACTTTTGTTGAATGTCTCACGTCGAGATCTTGAATGTCTGGTAATTCGTTTGAGCAAGAGCTCCTTCCATTTGCAAGAGAACAATACTTGAACACAAACGGCTTAACCAACCCGGTTTACGTTTCAAAATGCATATGTTTGACAGTGATGCAATGCTCCATTCGACATGGAGATGCTACGCATGTTTATTTAGTGGATGCAAATGTGACACTATATGCCAATGCAAATGCGGACTCGAACTGCTGGGATACAGGAGACCGCTCCGGCAAAATAAATGCTGAAGATAATGCCGACTCCGCTGGGAATAGCCAGGTGCTACAGAATTATTCCAGCAAAATAAATGCTGGAGGGGTGAAGTCGACTCAGCTGGGAAATTGGGAACTTAAACCAAGCACCTCGTTGAAGTAACACCCTGCTGGGGAATGTAACTCTGCTGGAGAATAGCAGATGAGCCTGGTATGATTGGACTTCTGCTGGAGAGTGAACGGATATCACACGGTATTCTGACAAAATAAATGCCAGGGCCCACACCAACTCTGCCGGGGAGAGTCTTAATCTTCGATTTCCACTGGGAGGAATGAAAATACTTGCTGAGAAGAGAACTCCGCTGGGGACGAAACGACTCTCTTGGGGAAAATCCATTGGCTCCGCTGGGGGAGAGTAAATGACCCTGCGGAGAAAGGTAAACTGCCTGAATACAGCTCACCCATTGGAAATATTAATCTTCTGAGGCTAAACCACTCTGCTCGAGATAGAGGTAAGGAATCCTTCTGGGGACACCACACTGTCTAAATACAGCCTTTGATTTTGGAATTGCCAAACTTTGCTGAGGATAAACGTCTTGACTGGAGAATGTCCTTTGAATAAGCTACGACTAGCTGGGGAATTCGATCCTTCTTCAGTGATGAACATTGCTATCTTGGGAACGCGACCTGCGTGGAGAGCGAGTCTTTCGTTACTGCAACCTTTTTATCGTCCTCTTCATACGGCTATGAACCCTGCAACAATGCAAACAAGACAAGACAAGCCTATGCAACCAAACCTATTCAGGTTAGCGTTAGTGACATTATTTTCAGTTAATTCAAAGTTTTAGCAATTGTTGGCAAGGGCCAGTGACGTTATGCACATGCTAGTTTCGTTAAACTTAGGCGTTTATCATGCACAAAACAGTAAAGAACCAGCATCAAATACTGAATAACACATTTTATTGATTGGGCCCCTGAATGGGCGGAGTTTTGTACACGGGATGTAACTCCTGAAAAGAGGAAGTTACGCACAACAAATATACAAATATGCACAAGAAGCATAAATATATGGATAAATCAGACGTATACACATGTCGGCAACGAGATGCAGACGAACACCACGAACTGATCCTCCTATGACTCGCCCGACTCTAATGCTTTCCCGGTATCCACACTTCTGAAGAGATTGTATCTGATAATCGCCCCCTCAAATATATTCTCCCGCACCAATGCTCAATGCAGTATCAAATTCGGACCGCAGTCATTTGCTTTTCAAATCCCTAACTTTTGCGTGAACCGCCCTTTACGGGTTTTCAGTTCACCGGGATACCCTTTTTTGCCGAAGCCGCCCAGTGTAGGTTTTCAACTTCGCGGGTGTACATGTTCCAATTTATCCCTAACTTTTGCCCGAACCTTTCGTTCTGTTTTTGGTTCGCCAGGATGCCCCATTTTTGCCTGGACTCTCTTTTTTTGTCCAGCGGGTCAATTTTAAGCAAAGTATTTTTTAACTGCGTCCGAATTCACAGGCGACGTAAAGTCTTCACCGTCCATGGTGGACAATAATAAAGCTCCTCCTGAAAAGACTTTTCTGACAACGTATGGCCCTTCGTAGTTGGGGGTCCACTTGCCCCTGTGATCTGCCTGCGGCGGGAGAATCCTTTTCAGCACAAGGTCGCCCGTCTGAAAGCTCCGCGGATGTATCTTCTTATCATATGCTTTCTTCATTCGGCTCTGGTACAAACGATCGTATGCTATAGAAGCTAGCCTCTTCTCATCCATTAAACTCAGCTGGTTCAACCTGTCTTTTACCCATTCTGCCTCATCTAGTTGGACGTCTCGCAATACCCTCAGGGAAGGAATCTCGACTTCCAGTGGTAGCACTGCTTCCATTCCATATACTAACGAGAACGGGGTTGCCCCGGTTGATGTGCGTACCATCGTACGATAACCGTGCAAAGCAAAAGGTAGCATCTCGTGCCAATCCTTATAGGTCACCACCATCTTCTGAACAATCTTCTTGATATTCTTGTTGGCCGCCTCAACAGCGCCATTCATCTTGGGTTGGTAAGGGGAGGAGTTGTGATGTTCGATCTTAAAATTCTGACAGAGCTCCTTCGTCATTTTGTTGTTCAGATTTGAACCGTTGTCGGTGATTATCCGCTCGGGGATTCTGTATCTGCAAATGATATCTCTCTTGATGAATTTGGCCACCACCTGCTTAGTCACATTTGCATAAGACGCCGCTTCTACCCACTTGGTGAAATAATCGATTGCTACAAGAATGAACCGGTGCCCATTAGAAGCTGTCGGCTCGATCTTTCCAATCATATCTATTGCCCACATTGAGAATGGCCATGGCGACGACATCACATTTAGAGGACTCGGAGGCACATGGATCTTATCAGCATAGATTTGGCACTTGTGGCACTTCCTCGCAAACTTGAAACAATCAGTTTCCATAGTCAGCCAAAAATAACCTGCCCGTAGTAGCTTCCTCGTCATAGCATTCCCACCAGCATGCGTACCAAAGGTACCTTCATGTATTTCCTCCATGAGCAACTTCGCCTCTTTTTCATCCATGCAACGCAACAGCACCAAATCGTGGTTCCTTCTGTATAAGACACCATCCGGATTCAAATAGAAATTGCCTGCCAATCTCCTGAGAGTCTTCTGATCTTGACTGGATGCCCCAGCCGGATACTCTTTGTTCTTCAGGAAATTAAGGATATCAAAATACCACGGTTTGTCGTCGGAAGCTTCGTCAATAGCAAATACGAAGGCAGGTCTTTCAAGTCGAGAGATAACAATTCTGGGAGCCTCGTTCCAGAAGTTGACTTTGTACATGGAAGACAAAGTGGCCAGGGCGTCAGCCATCTGATCTTCCGCCCTCGGTACATGATGCAATTCAACCTTGTCAAAGAAAGGCAACAATCTCCTTGCATAGTTCATGTAATGTATTAAATTAGGCTGACGTGTCTCCCATTCCCCTTTTATCTGATTCACCACCAGAGCTGAGTCTCCGTATACGTCCAGATTCTTGATTCGCAAATCAATGGCTTCTTCGAGCCCCATTATACAAGCTTCGTATTCGGCTTCATTATTGGTAACTGCAAAGGTCAATCGAGCAGTAAACGGGATGTGCGACCCGTGTGGAGTGGTGATGATTGCCCCTATTCCGCTACCGTAAGCGTTTACAGCTCCGTCAAAAATCAACTTCCACTTGGAACCCAATTCTGGTCCTTCGTCTGGCAACGACTCTTCACAATCTTTCATCTTTAGGTACATGATATCCTCGTCAGGAAAATCAAACCTCATCGATTGGTAATCTTCTATAGGCTGCTCTGCCAAGTACTCAGACAACACACTCCCCTTTATAGCCTTTTGCGAGACATACTGGATGTCATATTCAGTCAAGACCATCTGCCAACGGGCAATTCTCCCTGATAGCGCCTGCTTTTCGAATACATATTTGATAGGATCCATCTTCGAGATGAGCATAGTTGTATGATTGAGCATGTATTGCCTCAAACGCTTGGCGGCCCAGGCTAGCGCGCAACAAGTTTTTTCAAGCATTGAATATCGAGATTCACAATCTGTAAATTTCTTACTCAAGTAATAGATCGCATGGTCTTTTCTTCCTGTCTCGTCGTGTTGACCGAGAACACAACCCATGCTTCCCTCAAGAACTGTCAAATACATAATCAAGGGTCTCCCTGCCACTAGGGGTATCAAGATAGGAGGTTCCTGCAAATACTGTTTTATTTTATCGAACGCCTTTTGACAATTTTCGTTCCACGTCACAACTTGATCTTTCTTCAACAGCTTGAACAATGGTTCGCACGTAGCAGTTAGGTGAGATATGAACCGGGCGATGTAGTTCAACCTCCCTAAAAACCCGCGCACCTCTTTCGCTGTTTTAGGCGTCGGCATCTCTTGAATTGCTTTTATTTTAGCAGGATCAACCTCTATTCCTTTTTCACTTACGATAAACCCCAGCAGTTTACCCGATCTCACCCCGAAGGTGCACTTGTTAGGGTTCAGTCTCAGCCTGAACTTCCTAAGCCTCTTGAATAACTTCAGCAGATTCACCAGATGCTCTTCCTCCGTCTGGGATTTGACAATCATATCGTCAACATAAACCTCGATCTCTTTATGCATCATATCATGAAAAAGAGTCGTCATTGCCCGCTGATGTATTGCCCCAGCATTCTTCAATCCGAAGGGCATCACTTTGTAACAAAATGTTCCCCAAGGCGTTATGAAAGTAGTCTTCTCCATGTCCTCTGGCGCCATTTTAATCAGATTATAGCCTGAGAAGCCATCCATGAAGGAGAATACGGAGTATTGAGCGGTGTTGTCAACTAGCACATCGATATGAGGAAGCGGAAAATCGTCTTTCGGGCTCGCTTTATTTAAGTCACGGTAATCTACGCACATTCTCACTTTACCGTCTTTCTTTGGCACTGGTACGATGTTAGCGACCCATGAGGGATATTTTGTCACAGCCAGGAAACCAGCATCCCATTGTTTTTGAACCTTTTCTTTGATTTTCACTGCCATATCGGGTCTAGTTCTGCGAAGCTTTTGCTTGACCGGCAGGCATTCTTCTTTCAACGGCAGACGGTGCACAACCATATCTGTATCGAGCCCTGCCATATCTTCATACAACCAAGCGAACACATCACTATACTCTCTGAGCATTTCAACCAGTCTTCGCTTGACGTCGCTCTGCAGCGCGGCTCCTATACGAATGTTCTTTTCAACCCCTTCCGACCCCAGGTTAATAATCTCGATGACCTCTTCGTGAGGCAGAATGACTCTTTCCTCTTGCTTCACCAACCAGGACAATTCTTCGGGAACGTCACCATCTTCAACAACCTCTTCTTCGGCCTGAAATACCGGGTGTTCAAAGTCGGGACGAGTCATAGGTGGTTCAAGGATGTCATCTGAAAATGTGATCCTGCAAAAGGAATGGTTAAATGCTTCAAAATGCGTATAAAGCGAATAACCACGTTGCCATTTTATTGAAAAATATAAAATAAGAAAAACAGGGATCACAATATTTGCACATGAAAAACGCCTTTCATTTAATGATAAACACGCAATGTTCATAACAGCACAGCCCTAAGCAAATCATGATGCCCCGGGAAAGACATTAGATTGTTCAACAATTAATAAAACAAAGCATTACTGTTTAAGAGTCACAGGAACAAGCTCCTGAATAGACCAGTTGCACAAGCCCTGTCCTGGCGCGCTCGGCTGAATCCAGGCGTCCATATCGCAATCGCTATCTCCTTCGTCAGACTCTGAAGCAGCGTTAATGGTCTCATGACATACCCCACTGGCAGAGATAGTTATTGGTCCTCTGAAACGGGGTGCCCCCACAGCAGGTGTTGATGACGACGGTTGATATCCCAGCCCAAACCGGTCCATCTTCACAGGAATATCCAGCACTTTTCCCCAGCCCTTTGTCTCACCAGTCTCTACCAGAGCCTGAGCTTCTTTATATGACGAGACGGCTATCTCCGATGCTTTGCTCGGCCCGGGACCTTTATCCTTGATACGCAGCCCTTCAAATGCCTGGCAGGGTGTTTCGTGAATCTCTCCATCGACCTCCACATATTTAAATGACGACAGATGGCTGACCAAGATGTCTTCTTCTCCGCACACAGTGACCACGCTGTCTCCGACCATATATTTCAACTTCTGATGTAGGGTAGACGTGGCTGCCCCCGCCCCATGGATCCAGGGTCTTCCGAGCAAGCAGCTATATGCAGGCTGGATGTCCATGATATAAAATTCAGTTGCGAAAACCTCCGGCCCCACCTGTAGAGGCAATGTTATAGATCCAAAAACTGTTCTCCGCGTGCCATCAAATGCCCTGACTACCAAGTCACTGGGCGTGCACAGGATTCCTCTGACATCTAGCTTCATCATCGCTTTCTTGGGCAGCACATTCAAAGACGACCCGGTGTCTACGAGTACATGCGACATGACTGATCCTCTACATTCCACAGAGACGTGCAGCGCCATATTATGATCTCTCCCCTTAGGGGTTAAATCGAAGTCTGTAAAGCCCAAGCTATGGCCTGCATTCACATGTGCCAACACTCCTTCCAGCTGATTCACGGAAACGTCTTGGGGTACGAAGGAAGTATCCAAGACCTTCAGCAATGCATTTCTGTGAGCTTCAGAACACAATAGCAACGACAGTATAGATATCTTTGAAGGTGTCTGTTGCAGATGCTCAACAATCTTATAATCGCTTTTTCGAATCAAGCGCATGAACTCTTCTACATCTTTCGATGCCTCTGCTTTTTCATTTGCCTGCACAGGGATATTCTCAACCATCTTTCCCTTTCCCTTTGCCGGTCTTTCGGCCTCTACCTCCGGCGAGATGAAGATCCTACCACTTCTTGTCATACCTCCCGTACCGACAACATTATCTACAGCCTCAGCTGGCTGCTTGTTAACATCAATCTTTATTCCGTCACAATACACTTCCAACCCATAGGACCATGGGACTGCTTTTGTGCTCTCGTACGGGATTGGCCCAACTTTAGTGATAGTGATCGGTGGGCGCTGGGCTGGTGCTGTAATAGTGATTGTCTTTCGAGGAATCGTCACAGTGGCCACATCACTTTGATTATCTGCTGATGCCCCTGCAGGTTCTTCAATTGCTGCCCGGTCAAATTGCAATGTGCCGCCATCTATTAAAGCCTGAATGCCTTTCTTTAAATCATCACAACTCCCAACTGAGGTCCAGCATTCCAAACAATACTCGTCACACCCTGGATAGACACCCCCTTGCAATAGTCTGCTCTTTATCTCGCTCAATGGCGTTTTTAAATCATCGACATTCATAATCAGATTCATACCCTCCTCAGTCAAAATGACGTTTGCCCCATGATTGGGCATGGGCTTCTGCACTATGTTCGGACCCGCCGTTCCGAAATTGATAGCCTTATTATCCAATAGATCCTGCACAACATGCTTAAATGCATGGCAACCCTCTACATCGTGGCCCGGGGCCCCAGAGTGAAATTCACAGTGCCTGCTTGCATCATAACCATACGGAGGAGTTCCCGTTATAGGCGCCAGAGTTCTCTTCTCTACCAAGTTCAGCCCTAGTAACGTCTGTAACAGATCCGCATACGTTGAAGGAGGCTTCTCAAACACTCTCCTTGGCTTACCCCCCTGGAATATTCGCTAGGCAGGCTGTGCCCCCTGCTGTGGCTGCTGTTGTTGTTGCTGTTGTTGTTGTTGTTGGAATGGTTGTTGGAATGGTTGTTGTTGAAACGGAATAGTAACACTCGCCACTTGCTGCGGCTGATTATACTGGTTTCGACCTCTGTCCCGACCTCTGTCTCGGCCTCCAAACACTGCGCTTGCATCGCCCTGACGGCGCCCACCAAAAGCCTTTCTGTTACTGCCAGATGTAGTAGATTCCTCAGCTTGGAATCTTCCTTGCTTAATGTTGCTTTCAATCTTTTCTCCCATCAGAATTAAGTCTGAGAAACTAGCCAAAGATGTGTGAAACAACTTGTCATAAAACATACCGGTGAATGTTCCAATGAACATGTCATTCATTTCCTTGTCTTCTAAAGGAGGACGGACCCTAGCAGCCATGTCGCGCCATCTTTGCGCATACTCTTTAAAGCTCTCACCCTTCTTCTGAGACAACCCTTGCAATTGGACCCGGTTGGGTGCCAAGTCGCTGTTATACTTATAGTGAGCTACAAATGCCTCTGCCAGCTGCTTCCATGTCTTTATATTAGTTGGCTCCAATCCCATATACCACTCTAGGGAAGGACCTGACATGCTATCTTGAAAGAAATGCATTAGCATCCTTTCATCAGTGGAATACGCAGACATCCTTCTGAAATATGACCGCACGTGCACTTTCGGACATGTGTCCCCTTTATACTTATCAAACGTAGGAGCTTTGAATTTGATTGGCACCCTCAAGCCAAGTACCAGACCCATTGTTGACATATCTAAGCCCACAGCGCTTTGATTCACGACCCCCCTCATCTGCTCTTCTAGCATTCTGATCCTCTGGGAGTCATCCATAGGTCCGTCGAAACCTCCACCGGAGAAAGCGTCCTCTTGCTGGTCCTCCTGCCAGTTACCATTTCCAGCTCCATACCCATCGTATCCGTTGTTACGGCCAGCTCTGATCTGATTCATTATCGGGCCTCGCCCTCTGTTGTCGTACCCCGGAGCACCTCCAGCTGGTCCAAAAGCCATTAACCCAGCGCCATTTCCGTTTCCGAATCCTCCGTAACCCTGATTAGTCACACCGTATCCGTCCTGCCCGAAGCCTTGAGTATTGAAACCATATTTCCCAGCATTATCGAATCCCTGGTCATTGAACCCGAATCCAGCATTACCGAAGCCGTTGCCTCCCATATTATCACCCAAGTTGACATCACCAAGCCCAACGTTATGGACAGCAGTCTCGTTCCCAATTCTAACGTTACCGTTCCCAGCAGCAGTACCGTTGTTGACATTAACAGAGGGTATGTTGACTACAGGTGGGGCCACTGGTGTGGGAGTACCATCCCCATGAACAGTGTCGACTCGCACAGACTGATGATCCTCATTTCCATGTCCAGCGTTTCTTGCCAACAGAGGCTGCACCATAGCTTGCAAATTCTCCTGACCTTTTGCAATAGTCTCCATGGTCTGCATGAAGAGTGCCAACTTCTCACGCATATCTTGCATCTCGTTCTGCATTTGATCCATGATTCTTCGACAGTTGGTGCGAGTGGAATATCGGTGTGGGCGCTGATCTTCAATCCTGAAAAGACCTGATACAGAGCAGGAAATAAGATACCATCCAATGATTATCTGTAACGCAATATGAATATGAATGCAATGCAATGTGTGTTTGTGCATTAAGGAATAGCATTTCCCGATTCTAGTGCGAAGGTGCCAGTGCAGTGACAGTGCTAGCAATACGAAGATCGGAACTGAATCAAAGAAAGCCTCATATATTGCAGAGAAATCCAATAAGCCAAGAATACAATATCACTGAGTACAATAAGAAGGCATGACCTCAACCAACAATCCTGGTGATGGTCAGCACTATGCAAATAAAGCATACAAGTTAATACATGCAACAGTCAAGTACACTCATAAGCCTGATACTCCTCTAGCAACTTCTTGGTATCTGGATGACCTGGTCGGGTAAGCAGCCCTTCAACAAGTTGGTTTCTTCGCTTGAGCACACATCGCACGTCTCCAGCAGTTTCCTCCCATGTCCCTTCTCCAAAGCGATCCTCTAGCTTCCGCTTCTGAGACACAGCTTCGTTCCTGCCTTCGATAGCTTTGCTTAGCGCATTCTGGAGACTATACCTGGACATCACTTCTTCTTCGTACTTCTTAACGCTAGCCTTCAACTGCTCCTCGAGGTCAGAGATTTGCTGCTTCAACTTATCTTCCCTCTTTTTGTTGTTGGTCAGCGTAGCATTCCAAGTCTTGTTACAAGAAGAGATTTCTCGGTGAGCGGCGTCGAGTGCTTTCTTTTTGGATTCCAGCATGTCATGGGAGCTTCTGAACTCTTGCCCCAGACGTTCGCGCTTCTTTTTCTCCTCAGTCAACTCATCCCCTAGCCTGTTTACTAGCTCGATCTGCTGTTGGAAAGCATGCACGACCTTATTTTTCTCGCTACGTATCCGAGCTAGCTCTTGCTCTAACCCTTCGTTGATCTTCATCAAGGCTTCCTTTTCTCTAACAACTTCCTCGTAGGCCTCCCTAGAAACAGTGGTTGGCTCTTCCACCGGAATATGAACAGGGACTGGTGCATCCGGAAATGGCATCTGCAACTGACTTGCTCTCTCCTGGATCCAAACTCTGTAGGGTGCATAAGCCTGACAATCGTTCTTCCCTAACAGCGGCTTCCCTCTTCTGTTAATACGCGTCCAGGCGTGCTGCAGCTTGGCTAGTAGCTCTCCCTTCAGATCACCGGTGAAGTACAGAGATTCCTGTACTTCTTCCTCCTTTAGTGGGTTCTTCAGCGCGTATCCGAACTGGCGAATGAACAGAGAAGGGTTGTAATTGATACACCCTTTTCTTCCTATCAACGGAACATTAGGGTACCCTTAACAACTGAAAATGAGCTCAGACCCCAGCAGGTCTCGGTCAAACCACTTAACGTCTTCGGAAGATAGCCTCATCAGGCGCTCTGGCCAGCTAGTTGTAGTTGCACTGTCCACACAAGGTCCCCTCAAGGGAAGATGGCTCTTAAACCACATATTCAACAACGGCGCACAGCAGTACACAGTCTTTCCTCTTCGGTTCTCATTTTTGTAGTGCAGGGAATGATAGAAGTCTCCGATCAAAGTGGGCACCGGGTTGCCAGCAGCGAACAGATGGAAAGCGTCCAAGTCCACAAAGTTGGGTAAGTTAGGAAACAGCACAATTCCATATATGCATAGAGCCAAGATAGCATTGAAGACTACCCAACATCCGTTCTTGGCATACTCCTGAGCCTTGCCAACCAGAAAATCAAGGGAGAAACCTGGGACCCCAAGCCAAGAAGTCACTAACAGTTCAGCAGCGTTCATGTGCAAGGCCTTAGCTAAGTCCTCCAACTTGGGCTCAGCAGCAGAGTGAATATAGGGAACCTTGTTCTGTACTGGTAGCTCAGTAAACTCTACATAATCCTCCATGGTAGGCCCCAAGATAAAATCAGCAAACGTGAAACATCTTAACGCCGGGTCATAGAATTGCATCAAGGTGTACAGCCCATTCATCTCATCAGTAGTTGGCTTGCAGACTAATCTCAGCAATCTTCCATGACTCATTCTGAAGCTTCTCCTAACCTCCTCATCAGCAATACACATCAGACCAAGCAAAGGAGTAATATCAGGTGTAGGCAGCTTGTACGCAACGGTCTTCCTCAAACCAGCCATGATCAATACTCAGAAGTCCGGGCACTAGAACCAGGGAATATGCAAATGCACCTGCAGCACAGACACACGTTAATGGGATGCAATGATAATGGATATGCAAACAATGCAATGCAAGTAACATGCAACAGGGACCAAATGCCATAGCTGAATAGCCTGAACCATATCAAGAAGTCTCAGATAGACCCTCTAGAACTCCTCAAACCCTGGTCTCAGATAGACCTCATACAAAGCTCCAACACTGGTTTCTGATAGACCCACAACATAACTCTGACTGGTCTCTGGCAGACCTCATATCATATCTCCAACTGGTCTCTGACAGACCTCGGAACTCTCCAACTGGTCTCTGACAGACCTCAGAATTCTCCATAAATACCCGGGATCTCAGATCAAGAAATAACCGGTATCTGAAGGTCTAGTTACCTGCATAACCCCAAACCCTCTCACAGGTAGATGTCCCTATAACTGGCACAAGGTACGACATCCTATGCGGTCGTCGGCGTCACAGACTTTCAGGGTTGATGATACAATTCCCAGAAGGAGTGGCATCATCAATTCCTGAAGAGGCCTCACTTAGCCAACTTCCAAATGATCGGTTCCCGGAGTCGACAATTCAGCTGACCAACAACCCCTTCGACCCAAAGGGTAGAAAAAGAAGCCAACCAGAAGAACCTCGTCCGAGTGTAGATTTCGTGAGACACTAATGCAAGCAAAGCCGGCACGCGCCCACTACTTTCTACTCTAATTCTAGGTGCACTCAAGCCCTGGTCCGGCTTATCTCTCAATCATGGAACACCCGTCACACCCCACAATACAGCAATAATAATGATAATATAATGCTGAAATGTAAATACAGAAATGTAAATCCATACAAAATCCTCGACGGGAAAACAAGCGCTAGGATTAACTCGCTTAAGGGACGTTGGATCCCAAATGCATAAGGACTATCGCAGTCCTTAGAAGCCAGGGGACGTTGGATCCCCAGCAGAGTCGCCAGCTGTCGCTACTGCGAAAATCGGCGCCGGCTGACAGAAGAGTCGCCACCATGCGTTATTTATTCCACGGGAGGGAAAGGAAACGCTCAGAGTAAACTTACCGCAAAGACGGGAAAGGTATGGTCATCGCAACCAAAACCTGGATTCGGGAGTCGGTTACGCAAGGGGAAGGTATTAGCACCCCTCACGTCCGTCGTACTCGATGGGATCCACGCTTGCTTGGGTTGTATGGATTACATTTCTATCTAAACCAAAAGATGAGGTCTGAAAAGAAAATAAGATGACTCGGCAAAGCATCACACTTTATGCCTACGTATTCCCGTCTGGAATGAGAAATCAGAGTCAACGTAGTTCTCCTACCTACGGGAAAGGAGGGGAAGGTTGCTCGCTAGGATATCGCATCCTATGCCTACGTACTTCCACACAGCGCGAAAGATCAGAGCAAACGTAGTTCGGGCCACTGAAGACACAAGTCTGTCTTGATTGATTTTATTCCTTCTGAAAAAGGGGGTTTTCTGATTAACAGTCCCAGCGGACAAAAATGACGTTTGATGAGTTCACATTCTTTTACGGAAGAAGTGTCTTTTATTGTGTTTGAAATCTTATTGTGTTTTTCTGTTGTTTTGAGAAAGAAGAGACAGAACTCTAACCTACGGTTGCGAAGGGAATCAGACTATCCTAATGTTATCATGCATGGGTTAAGACCTAGTGTCTATCATGCTCCTCTCTTGCACAAAGAGAAACAGAGATCCTAAGGGAATAGACGGAAACAGAAATAATAGCAAATATACAATAAAGCGGTAAAATGCATGGATGCAGCAATACAAGCGAGGCAAGGGAGTCCCACTCAACCTCGGACCTAGGAAACAATAGGCAAAAGTGAACAGAATTCACTTTCAACCCAACAGGGCAAACAGCAAACAATACAGTCAGGGAAAACCAAACAATACATCAGAAATTAAACAGCAAAAATAAACAGCCACAACAGCTCTGATCAATATCTGACTGCAAGTCATCTCCAAACAGCTGCAAGCTTCAGGCAAGCCTCAGTCTTCATCTCCACAGCCTTCCAGCAATGTCTTGATTATCAGTCTTCCATCTGCAATGGCTTTTCTTCAAGTCTCAATCTCTAGAATGAATATCAGTCAACAAGATGGAATGAATGTTAAACAGTAAACTGCCTACCAAGGGTGGCCCATTAACTGCTAACATTATACAGACAGTTTTCTCTCAAAAGTTCTATCTTTCAAATACATTCACTGATCCTTCCAAAGGAAGGAGGTGGACATTTGAAAGAGACTTTGAATCATAGAGAAAGGATGGAGGCAGACAAGACCTTCCATGTTTGGGAAACAAGCTTTCTACTCTAGAGCTCTGCCTAGCTCCTAAATCCTACACTCCTCAACAGCTGCCAGCAAAGGGTCTCCTCATCAACTCTGGAAGTTGGACTTCATCCTCTGATCTTCAATGGTCTTCAACATCAAAGTCTTCAGCTCTCCCAATCCCCAAGCAAACCCAATACCCCACACAGACAAATAATAATCCCCAGAGAGGGCACACTACACCAGTCAAGCAAATATAGACAGTATACTAATAGCAGTAGGGGAATCCTAACAGTTTCTAAGGGATCTAATAACTACCCATAATCCCTATAGTCCTATACCCCAAAGACTCAATCTACAACTTCTAAGGGAAATGATCTAATCCACCTATGTTATCTCCTAAACCCTAGTTTTGATCATGTTATTCACACCTAAACCAATCACCTAAAATTAAGTCCTAAAAATATGAACTAAATTGTATATACAAGCTAACATTTTATACTAATCAACCTAAAAAGAATGGATTAAAAATAGTAAAGCATCTATCCAAACTAAAATCACCAAATTCATGCATTAAACTACATGTTATTTACACCTATTTAAAAGAAAAATATGCCAAAAATATTAAAATAAAATGAAATGCCAAATTTTTTATATGATATTTTTCTTGACAAAATTATGAACAATATGTAAAAAGAACCAATTAAAATCATGCATTTTTCTATTTTTTATGAATTTTCAAAGAATTAAAAAAAATGGAAGAAATAAAATGTGAATTAAATGGGTGAGGGTGTAACAAGTAATGAAAATGCAGTTAAAACAACCATATGGGCCCAGACTGGGGGCGCGCATAGCAAGCGCGTCTGGGCCCAATCAAACAGAAAATAATAACAAAAATTAAAAAAGGGAAAACGGTGCGAATAGCAAGCTTCTCAGTTCAAAATCATTGGGCCTTCGCTTGGGAGGGTGTGAAAAGCAAGGGATTTAAAGCCCATCAGACTGAACTTTAATGAAACGGTGCGTAGCACCTTGGAATTTCCCTCCGTATTTCCCTTTAAACCACAGCCGTTGGATTGGTCTTATAGTCAAAGTCAGAATCATGATCGTGTGGCCCAAAGGTTGTCTTCAACCTTAGAAACCCTAGGGTTTCTGAAACTTCATCACCATGCGCGAATTTCCAGCTCTCTGTTCTCCCTCCAATCATCATGAAATCACTCGATTCCAAGAGCAAATTTTCTCTAATTTCTTCCCTCTATACAACCATAACAATAGCATCCTCTAAAACTCAACCAAGAAACGAACCCGATGAGTGCAACATTCTGAATCCATCAATATCACCTGTCATCAACCATCTCAATTCTCTCCAACCTTTACCCTAACCTAATCTACACCTTATGCTGATCAATCTGAGCTAAGGATCCAAGATTATCATGCATTGAACCACGAGTTACAAGCCTTAACAGTTTTGACACACCATTAACAACCTCCATGAAACTTCTCCAAACTTACCAAAATCAGTCATCTAACTATGCTTAACCATTCTAACCTAATAACTATCTATGATTCTAGCTAATTCAGCCAATTCGAAGAGGAAACCTACCTGGTGTAAAATGAAGAAAACAGCTATGGAATTCTCTGATCTGATGCTTGCAATGGTCTGAACTTGATCAGTGAGCTTGTTCTTGAATTCTGTATGCAAAAGATTTTGCTCCAATGCCTTGAATCTCACATTTCCAAATTTCTTGCTTCTTGGATGATTAACTTGAACAGCACGAATCCTTCTTCAAATCAACCAAAATCTTGTGGAATTGTGATCTATGAATGATGGTGATGATGATCCAATCCAGAAATGTGAAAATTGAGAGAGATTTGGTGGAGTTTGAAAAGCTTTTGCAAATTGGAAGAATTGTGTGAAACTTGGTGTTATGAGCAAAGTGATTCACCAACCATGGCATGGAGCCACTCAATGCAATATATACATGAGCTTACAAAGTCCTAGAACTTTGGAGAAGCTTCCCATGCACACTTTCCCTTGGATTTGGATTATGTAACTTCATATGTAAGTAACCATGCATAAATTTCAATTCTTGAACCAAACTCAAAATTATACTTTTTCCAATGTTCTTAAAACATTTTTTCCAATCAAAATGACCTATAATTTCATCCCATTTGGCCAAAATATGAAAAATCTCATTTTTAGGTCATTTTTCATTCATTAAATCCACCAATTTTGAAACCTTGAGCTATGAGCCTTTCCAATCTTTCACGGTCACTTTTCTAGACTCAAAATGTCATTTGGAGCAAGTTTGATGTTGTGAAGTTTTTCATTTGAAGCTTCCTTGTATGAGTTTTGGGCATAGGCTTGAAATGACCTGTAATTCTCAGATGACCAAAATACCCTTTGCTTGCCAAGACCATAAGTAGAGTTCCACATATCATATGAAGGCATACCATACCATTATAGAAAGCTACGACAATGAGTAACAACTCTTATGTTGACTATAAATTCATTTGAAATCTCCTTGAGGGGTAAAAGTTGCTTGGAAGACAAGTAACTTTCACAGACAAAATTTCAGATACCTCAGATGACCTGTAACTTGCAAGGACCATAACTTGAGTTCTATAAATCTCCTTGATGCCTTCCACCACTCAAATTAAAGTTCTTGAGATCCTCTACAAGTTTCATGTTGACCAAGGATCCATTTGAAGCTTGCATTTTGACTTATCTTGCTTGGAAATTTGACCTAAACTAGGGGATTTTACACAGAAACGCTAATTTAGAAACTCCTCTTCTTCTTGATTTCTCTTGATTTCTTCTTAGCATATCACCATATCCTTATTTATATGTCAAATGATGAACCCCACATCTCTCCAATAGACCTCAATGCCCTTCAATCAATCAATTGACCTAAAGTTGACCCAGGGTTGACCCAGATGAAACCCTAGTTGACTGTCTTCTATTGCAATTCTTGTGACCACATCAATGACTTGTCTCCTTCTCCAAATGACTTTCTAAGTCTCCTATGATGTCTAGATACTCTCCATTCTCAATTCACAGCTCACCACTTCCTTGATGATCCCCAGGTACCCTCAGATAGGAGATAGATGCACTGCTTGATCCATTGACTTCTTAGCTTTCAAATTCTTTCTGATGACTTGAATGAGATTGAATTAGAATAATAACCTCTTGGTAGGCTCATAGAGATGAGAATAGTGCTTGGTCCCTTGTTGGATGATTTGCTATGCTATGCTATGCAGATGATTAGATTATGTACATGACTCTATACAAATGCTAATGCAATTGAAACATAAACCAAGTGAATTAGGTTGAGCAAATTTTAGGGTGCAACACCTGCCTCCTCCTTCAAATGACTTTCTAAGTCTTCCATGATGTCTATATACTCTCCATGCTCAATTCACAGTTCACAACCTCTTTGATGATCTTTAAATACACTCAAGATAGGAGATAGATCCACTGCTTGGTCCAATGACGTCTCTGGGTTTCAATTTCTTTCTGATGACTTGGATATGCTTGAATTTGAACAATAACCTCTTGATAGGCTCATAGAGATGAGAATAGTACTTGGTCCCTTGTTGGATGACTTGCTATGCTATGCTATGCAGATGATTAGACTATGTATATGACTCTATATGCAAATGCTAATGTAATTGAAACATAAACCAAGTGAAATAAGTTGAGCAAAATTTAGGGTGCAACAGTGGGCCCAGTTGTGTTTTTTGGAGGCCCATTTCTTTTCAGTCTGTTTTAGTCCTTTTTTTTTTCCAGAAAATGCCACTTGTCCAATATAAAAGTCAGCCACGCGTTCAGCTTCAGGGACCCCACCTCATAACTCCAGACTCCCCCACGTTCTGACACCTCACCCTGACCCACTCATTCTCTCTCTGCGCCACGCCACCCCCACACGCGTCCTCCTTCCAGCCTTCCTCCTGCCACGCGTTCACTTCTCACCCTTCTCTGTGACAGCTGTATCCCACTACACTTCCCCCCATCGCCGGCCATGCAGCCGCCCGCCGGACCACCCTCCTCCACCGCAACGGTCACCGGAAGCCGGTAATCTCGCTGGAATCTGCAAATTTCCCCAGCAATCCAGATTCGTCCAATCTTCTCCGTCCACCTCCATTAGCTTCCCCACCAGAAACTTCATCCATTGCCGGAAACTTCATCCATTGCCGGAAACTTCAAAGAAACTCCAGAAACTCATCACGAACAATCTCCAGATCTTCATCTTGCTCATCAGAAACCTCAAAGATTTCCAGAAATCCACCAGGCTTCAAGATCTTCAACGGTTCATCCACCTCCTTGCGAAGATCCTCGTAGAGACTCAAAGTCCTTCAACGATCCCTTCAATATTCTTCAGATCTTTGTTCCAGAAAGTTCGTGTTCTTCAGATTCAAGGATCTTCAACTTCATCCACCGATTCCAGATCTTCTTGCGCGATTCTTCTCAAGGATCTTCAGCGTTCACGAATCTCTCCAGAAATCTTCGCCCATTTCTTCCGAAGTTCATCGCGGATGAGTTCACCAAATCTTCAAAGAGGTTCATCCGTTGTCAGAATCCTTCAAGGGCGTTCATCAGCAAATCTCCAGATTTTGAGCTTTCTTCAATACGACTCAAGATCTTCTCGTTAAAGTTCCAGAAGCTTCAAGATCTACTCATATTCCACATTCACCAGGTGCGTTGTCCTTCGATCCTTGTTCGCGTCTTGTTTTTGATTGCTGAGATGTATGGATTCATTTTGGTTTGAAGAGGATTTAGGTTGAGTATAGGACTGAGATGGGAAGGTTGGTGAGGCGTGTATTAGGGTTCAGTTTCAGATCATTGTCAGGGATTGTTTGAGGTTTGATTCAGAGAGAGCGTTGGAGAGATGAGCGGCGTGTTAGGGTTTAGGGTAATGAACAGTGATTGGGATCTTGAAGATGATGACTGGTTTTGTTAGTCATTTGTTTGGGTTAGGGTTTAGATTGGGTTTAGGCCCAAGTTTGAGTTTGCTCAGGACACCCCCTCTTTACTCGTTTCCCCCCCCCCCCCCCCCCCCCATGTGTGAGAATGCTGAATGGATTTAGGTTTGGGCCTTTGCCCCAATTGCTGGGGGCACCCCCGTGTTTAGCCCAATGTGAAAAAGCAACTAGAGTTGTTGCTATTCGCCCCCCCCCCCCCCCTTTTTTGTTTTATTTCCTTTTTTTAATTTCTTTGTTTTCATTCATGTTAGGAAATAATCCATAAAAAATAGTAGGATGATCCAATTAATTCCCTTCTTTTTTCTGTAGGTTCATCATTCAATTTAGGATTTTAGGATGCAAAAATATTGAATTGATCATGAATTTTCATTTTTATTTGCATTTTTTAGTTTTAATTGGTATTGAATGATTGATTGGTGGTGTGTTTGCCTTGTTGATTTTAGTTCTCTCAGTTGGTATTGATTTTTGCTTTAGTTTTTTAGTATGTTGTACTAGACTGATGCATGCTCCCCATAGATTTTTCATAGATTTGTTAGAAATTGATTGATGTTGTTTCAGGGTTAGAGAGTAGAGACCTCCTAACTTGCTGGTTAACCCTTGACCATTCACGTGTTAGGGATTGTTTAGTAGCCTTAGAAGTTGACTTAGGCTTTGAGATTTGATCTAGGGATCATAGAGGCATGTAGGTTTCCCCTAGATTTTTGGTAGATTTTTATAGAGTGTTTTGCTATTTTTGGCTTGAGCTTGAGAATAGGAGAAGTCTTGAGGGCTTCTGACTTTGAAGTTCAACTGTGGTTGAACTTTAGAGGTAGTCTCTTTTGGTTTGAGGGCCTGTGGTTTTTTCTTTGAAGATGGAGGCTGGATGAAGACTTGATGGAGCTTGCAGGGATGCATGGATTGAGGTCCTAGTCTAGGAGCTTGCTCTCTTTCTGTGAGGTTTGAGATCCTGAAGTTTGAGGGAAATTTATGGTACTTTCCTGAGGAAGGCACTATAAATGTCTTTCATTCTTTCTTCTCATCTCTCTCTCAAGTATCCAATGATGTTGGAGCCTTCATGTGAGTTTAGTTTCTCCTGAGGAGGAATGTAAAACGATCACAGTTGTTGAGCCACATGGGATATGATTCCTAAGTGGAAGCCCCCTAGTACTTTCCTGAGGAAGGCACTATGGGTCTGTTCACTTAGTTCCCTTAGTTCATGTAGGATTTCTCAAGTATCCAATGATGTTGGAGCCTTCATGTGAGTTTAGTTTCTCCTGAGGAGGAATGTAAACCGTTCACAGTTGTTGAGCCACATGGGATATGATTCTTAAGTGGAAGTCCCCTAGTACTTTCCTGAGGAAGGCACTATGGGTCTGCTCACTTAGTTCCCTTAGTTCATGTAGGATTTCTCAAGTATCCAATGATGTTGGGGCCTTCATGTGAGTTTAGTTTCTCATGAGGAGGAATGTAAACCGTTCACAGTTGTTGAGCCGCATGGGATATGATTCCTGAGTAGGAGCCTCCTAGTACTTTCCTGAGGAAGGCACTATGGGCCTGTCTACTTAGCTCCCTTTCTTTGGTAAGCTTGTCTTGAAGCTTGAAGACTGGGATTGATTTCTCTTGTGTAGGGTTTTTGCTTTAGGGCTTTGCTTAGAGATTTGATTAGGGTTTTGCATAGGCCTTTGCTCGGAGGTAGATTAAGGTTTTGTTTTAGGGTTGTTTAGGGTCTTGCTCAGGGGTAGTTTCTTGCTTTTGGATAGGAGTTTGCCAGGCTGGTTAGCCTTCTCTTTGTGTTGTTTGACTTGTGTAGTGCTGTGCTGCATTAGACTTAGGGGTTCATCTAGATTATTTCTGAGATAGGTGCATCTTAGAAATAGGCTTTGTGTGCATGAGAAGTTGAGGTGGTCCTCCTTCTGCTTGATTGTTATTGAGTGACTTTGCTTGCTGGTATTTGGTAGAGCTGAGCTCCCTTGCCTCTGTGGTGTGTGGCCTCTGTGCCTTGCTTGTTTGGTTGTTGCATTCATGCATATTTCCAGTATTTCTTTACTTTGCAGTGATTCCTGGATGTTGTTCAGTCCTGTTGCCATGATCCCTTAGGAGCTCTAACTTCTCTGCTGTGGAGGAGTTATGATAGACATTAGGTTGGTTAACCAGGCATGATAACATTAGGTAGATTCCCCTTTTCAACCATAGTTTTAGGTTGTCTCTTTCCTTTCTCAAAACAACAGAAAAACACTTAATAAAGGATAAAACAAAAGTGAATTCATTTCTTCCGTTAAAAGATTTGAACAAACATCAAAACATTTTGTCCTCCTGGACTGTGAAAACCCTTGGTTAAGGTGCATTTTCCCATAAAAAAAACACTTGAACAGCTTGTGTCGTGCGTAGTCGAACTACGTTTGCTCTGATCTTCCATGCTGTGTGGAAGTACGTAGGAACAGGACGCGATGTCCTGGCAAGCAACCTTTTCCCCCCGTCTAGACGTAGGTAGTCGAACTACGTTGACTCTGACTTTCCCATTGCACGAGGGAGTACGTAGGCCCAGAACAGCGTATGTTCTGTCGAGTCCTGTCCTTTTCTTTTCTTTTCAGACTGACCACTAGCGTAGATAGATAAGCACACCCTTTTCCTTATAAACACCAAGTGTGGATCCCGTCGAGTACGACGGACGTGAGGGGTGCTAATACCTTCCCCTTGCGTAACCGATTCCCGAATCTAGGTTTTGGTTGCGATGACCATACCTTTCCCGTTTTTGCGAGGTTTACTTCGAGCGTTTCCTTTCCCTCCGTTGGGATAAATAACGCACGGTGGCGACTCTTCTGTCAGCCGGCGCTGATTTTCGCAGTAGCGACAGCTGGCGACTCTGCTGGGGAATATTATGGCATCTAGGGACTTTTCCCATCCCTTATGCTGGGACCGTTTCCCATACCCTACGCGAGTCAATCCTAGCGCTTGGGTGTTTATCTGTTGGGTGTTGTGCATATGTGTTTTACTTTTCTGCACTTTACTTTTCCGCACCTTTACCTTTCCGCATTTACTTTCAGCACTAAATTATTGTGATTATTGCTATGGGAAAGGGAGGTTACTATGAGTAAGAAGCCGGACCTGGGCTTGAGTATGCACCTAGACATAGTTGTGGAGAGTAGTAGACGAACCTGTCTGCTGAGCAGGCACCGTTCCCTACGAAATTTGCGTTTAGACGAGGTTCTCTCCGAGGTGCTCCTTTCCGGTCCTGAGGATCTGAGGGGAGTCCAGACGTAAGGATTGTCGACTCTGGGGACCGATCATTTGGAAGTCAGCTAAGTGAGGCCTCTTCATGACTTGATGATGCCACTCCTTCTGGGAATCGTATCGTCACTCATGAAAGTCTGTGACGCTGATGACCGCATAGGATGCCGTACCTTTGTCCGTGGATTAGGTCCATACCTGTGAGGGGGATTGGATTATTGCAGGAAAACTGGCCTTCAGAAACCATGATTCAGTATTTATCAGATGATTTTCTTGGCTCGTTAACAGGTGTGCTGTTTGGATCAGATGGGTTTCTTGTTTGAGGTTGATACTATTATCAGATGGTTTTCTCGTCAGATACAGAGGTTCAGATGGATTTCTTACTAGGGGATTGGTATTTTGAGTGTCAGATGATAATCAGTGTCATGAGGTTCTGGTGACTGTGGTGGTTTTCTGTTCTTGACATCACAGAGATGTTCCTCCTCAGGCTACAACATGGCCCATGTGTTCCCTGATTGCATCATTTATCATATTGCATTATTGCATCACCATTTTCATCCAACTAACGTGTGTGTATTGCAGGTACATATTTTCCCTCCCAGTTCCGGCGTTTGTTTCCTAGCAAGACATGGAAGCCATGAAGAGAGTGTTAGGTTCTGGTGACTGTGGTGGTTTTCTGTTCTTGACATCATAGAGATGTTCCTCCTCAGGCTACAGCATGGCCCCTGTGTTCCCTGATTGCATCATTTATCATATTGCATTATTGCATCACCATTTGCATCCAACTAACATGTGTGTATTGCAGGTACATATTTTCCCTCCCAGTTCTGGCGTTTGTTTCCTAGCAAGACATGGAAGCCATGAAGAGAGTGTTACCCTACAAATTCCCGTCTCCAGATATCAGTCTGTTGTCAGAGTTAATTACTATTGCTAGGAAGAAGGTGATGGGAGATTTCAGGAAGACATATGGGAGGATCCTGACTTATGTTTACCAGCCCTCAGCTTATGAGATCAGCGGCATTTACACCCTGTTGCAGTTTTATGATGCTAAGCTCAGGTGTTTCGTATTTCCTGATTTTGTCTTGGCTCCTACCCTGGAGGAGTATTCTGCACTCTTGGATATACCTATTTACGAGCAGATGCCTTTCTATCACACGGACACTAAGCCTAATCTGGCTGAGCTTTCTGATATTCTGTACTTAGGAGAGTTTGAGCTGACAGGGAAGATGATCAGAAGAGGAGATGCGTGGGGATTTCCGTTGGTTGTTTTGGTGGAGAAGGCTCGGGAGTATGCCAAGAAGGGTGGCTGGGTTGTTTTTGACGCCATCCTTGCTGTGTGTGTTTATGGCATTGTATTGTTCCCAAACCTTCCTGATTTTGTTGATGCAGATGCTTTCTATATTCTGGCTGCAAAGAACTCAGTTCCTACCTTGCTGGGAGATATCCACCATTCCACTCACTACCAAAATGAAAAGCGGCGAGGAAGGAATGTCTCTTGCTGTGTACCTCTACTGTGCAAATGGTTTACTAGTCATATGCCGAAGTCAGGGCCTTTCGTCACTTCTATTGATTCTTTAGGATGGCCTGAGTGCTTGATGGGGTTGACTTCTGAGAATGTGGTGTGGGTTAATGAGGAGGTGTTAGGAGTTGAGGTCATATACAGAGGCGAAGGATTCCCTAATGTTCCTTTGATAGGAAGGAGAGGGTGTGTCAATTACAACCCTTCCTTATTAATCAGGCAGTTTGGGTATGCACCTCAGGAAGCGCCGAAGCCCGAGGAGATACAGGAATCTCTGTATCTCACTGGGGAAATAGAGGAAGAGATGTTGATCAAGCTTGAGAAAGCATGGAAGAACCTGCATAAGAGAGGGAAGCCTTCATGTAGCAAAGGGGGTACTCGAGTTCTTGGTCCGTACGTGGAATGGATTCGTGAACGAGCTACAAAATTCCTTATGCCTTATCCTACAGTTCAGCCATTGTATCCTTCTCTGGTGGAGGAGTCCACCACTATAGACATGCAGGTATACAAGCAGCTGATGGCGGAGAAAGAAGAGTTAGCAAAGGCTAAAGAAGCTTTAGAGAAAGAGAACGCACAGCTTCGTCATGAAAAGATTGAAACAGGATATTTTTCCAAGCAACAGGCCGAAACTTTGAAACATCTGAAGACTACTTTATTGGAGTTGACTGAAACCAAGAAGCGTCTGGAGTTAGATGTAGACTCAGTTAGCAGTGTATTGGCTACTAAGAAACAAGAGCTGGAAAGGGCCTACACGAAGTTAGCTAAGTTCAGAGAGCATTGGGACCTCACTATGGCCAAACGCAAAGAACGGGAAGAAGAGCTAAAGATACAGGTTGCTCAGTTGGGAGAACAGGTTAAAGTGAAGACTGAAGAGCTTGAAGAAGAAGCATGTCGTCGATACGAGGCCGAACGTAAACTGATTGATGCCATGAAGAATCTGGAAGATTGTCAGCGCAGAGCAGACATCAAGAGGCCCAAACCTGAGGATGGTGCCCCGGATAAGGCTTGAAAAGATTTTGTCAGAGATATCCATGGAACGGTCAGGAAAAGGGATCAGTTGATAGAAGGCTTGATCTATCGACCGGATCACGCAGAGACGAAGAAGCTGTTCGAGGATTTCTGCGACCGTACCCGCACTTGATTTCTTTCTTGTATTCTACGTGTTGAGATCACCACCAGGCATGTTGGTTGGGATCCTCCTTTATCATATCAGTTGTATGGAACATAGTTGTGTAACGTCTTGACAAGACTGTCATTCCAATAGATATATGAGGGTTTTTCTAAATATTGTCCTTATGGTTTATCTTGTCTTGCTACCTTGACACTGGAATCGGAGGGGAAATATCCCCAATGCACACATGCACGTTAGCATTTTTGCATTCTGTCTGCATAAATCATATTGCATAGCATTTCTCTAGCTGGCCAGAGCACTTATCCAGCCTTTGTTTTGATCCCAGAAGGTGATTCTCGGGGGATTGTTCGAGGCAAGTGTGGAGTGTTGAAGACGACCAAAGGGTTGAAGCAGATTTGAGCAGAATCAAGCAGTAAAGTCAGTTGACAGTGGTTGGGAGCTATGTCAGAGAGCAGCTTCCAGTTTGTTGATACCTTGTCAGGTTTCACTGTGACGTCCAATCCTTTGTATGGATCTACGCATGACGAAGACTTTCCGCAAGTGAACAACCTTATTGCAGCTCAGCTTGTACAGCCTTCTGTTGAAGACCAAGGTCTACATGAGCAGTTTGTTGTCCGAAGTGAACGTTATCCTTCTGTTGATACTCCAGACTACCAGGGTGTTGCCTTCCCTATGCCAAAGTCCCGAAGAGAGGTCCCGATAGCAAAAGACTGAAGACCCATTAGCTCCCGTGTATGCTAGAAGGTTTCGTGCATTGGATGAAAGATTCAAAGCCTTGAAAGGTAAAGACGTTGTTAATCCTAATGCTGCAGACATGTGTCTGGTTCCTGGCCTAGTGTTACCTCCGAAGTTCATAATGCCGAGGGTTGAAAAGTACAAAGGAGACAGTTGCCCAAAGCAACATTTGGTGATGTTCTGCTGAAGAATGACTTCATTCGTGCATAACGACAAGTTGATGATTCACTGCTTTCAGGATAGTCTGACTGGGGCATCTCTGAGTTGGTATATGCAGTTAGAGAGGGATCAGATCCGATCATGGGTGGATTTAGCCAACGCTTTTCTGAAACAGTATGACTACAATCTTGTTGAAGCTCCTAGTCGCATGCAACTGCAAGAATTGTCTCAAGGGAACAATGAACCTTTCAGAAAGTATGTTCAGAGATGGAGAGAATTTGCTGCTAGAGTGCAACCACCACTTCTAGACCAAGAGCTAAGAGGCATGTTCGTAAACTCCTTGCAGAGCCCGTACTTCGAAAGAATGCCTGAAGTCACACCAAATTTCTCTGAATTGGTCAGGGCAGGAGGGCGCATCGAGTATGGTGTAAAGACTGGAAAAATCCAGAATGTTGCAGTCGGTCAGGCTCGTCAAACCGAAGAAGGAGTTGTGGTCAACGCAATCAGGAATGATGTTGGGTATCCTCGAGTCGAATCGGTGAAATCTGTTGGTTCTTCGTCTTCTCAGCGATCATTATCTCCTGTGTCTCGTTATTCCGGACAGACCACTGTGCCTGGGGCACCATATCAGGAGTCTTATGTCGCTCAGCGAACTCGTGGCCAAGATTATCAGACTCAGCGTCAGAATCAAAACATACCTCGTAGCAATTCGGAACGAAGGAATGGTCCTTCCCACCCAGTTCCTGTGCCGTACAGTCAGCTTTTGCCACAGTTGGTTCAGAACGCTTTGGTGGAGCCGAAAGCTCTCAAGCCCGTGCCAGAGCCTTACCCTCCAGGGTACAATCCTCATGCTCAGTGTGGTTACCATGGTGGATCTCCGGGGCATTCAACTGAAGACTGCAAAGCTTTTCAGGCGAAAGTGCAACAATTGATCGACAAAGGGTGTATTTCCTTTCCAGATGGAATTTTGGTTGTGCGCGACAACCTCTCAGCTGTCTGAGCTCGCAGATTCAGAGGGTTATTTCCAGAAGCCAGTGGTCCAGACAGGCAGGCGTCCTCAGCATTGGCAGTCCTCAGATTTTTTTTTACCATTTGCATTTGTAGTTTCTTTTCTGTTAGTTACTACTTGCTGTTAAACATTGTATGTTTCGAATGGTAATGTTAATAAAGTGACTATGCATTTTTTCTGAACTAATTATGTCGTTGTCACTCATTTACTGCATTGCACTGACACTTGCATTTTATTCACTCCACTTTATCACTGTGATTAGCAAAGACTGGAGGGAGGATGACGAAATAAACTCATAACCGGTGATCGTATGCTTTCAGATAAAACCTTGCCGATGACGTACAAGGAATTGTTTCAACTCCCCCAAACACTGGAGATATAAGGAGTTAGTCCCTTGTTAACCACTTCGAGCCAGGAAGTAGAAGTTTTTCGGACTTTTAAACCCTCACGTCTTAACCCGGGGCAGGGTAGTTGTCAGTTAGCATGACCGAGCATTCAAGTCTTACAGAGGAGTGTTGTCTTTCGAGGACCAATTACAGTTTATGCCTCTCAAGAGGTCATACCTCGTCAACCACAGTGGTTAAACCTCACCGATCAGGAGTGAGACAGTTACAATCCTTTCAGAGCAATCAAGACAACCAGTGTCACATGAATTTGTTCCAAAAGAAAGAAAAAGAAAACCCGCTAAGTAAAAAGAAAGAAAAAGCTGGAAAGCTAATACTTAGGCAAAAATCAGGGCATCCCGCTGGACTTCAAAAGAAAACGAAAAAACGAAAGGAACTCAAAAGGAGTCAGTCCAGGCAAAAATCAGGGAATCAAAAAGAATGGAAAAGAAGGGATAGAAAAAAAAATATATAGATCCCCAGAGAAAGACAAAGTCGTGTATACAGACACCGAAAATGAAGAAGGAGTAACTGTCACTCCGAAAAACCCTGTGAGTTCCTTAATTGTGGTTCTTACCATTCAACATACCTCTCGAAGAGGCGAGCGCTCGTGCCAGGTTAGTTGAACCTTAGGATCGGAGATCATCACGTAGGAGGGGTGGGTACAAATCAAAATTTGATCCAAATACCCTTTGCTTCACGAACCGTGAACCCGACCACGATACAACCCTTAAAAGACCTAATTGAGGCAGGGTTTATTCTGAAAGCGCATCACGATAAGGTTGAGTAACCTGACTCCTTCGTGACTTGCTAGTCACATCTTTGTTGTGTTTTTCACTGACCACGTAAGCACTACGTCTGAACGTTGGTTCATTCATCACTCAATCATGACATGTAAACGAGTGACAGCACAAATTTTCAAAATCTGCATAAACATTGCATTAGAATTACCATTCGTGAACAGACGATTTTTACTTGCAGGTTAGTAGTTGACATGAAGGAGATTCCAACAGGGAATAATCGAGCGGGACCGAGTAATTCAGCAGTCTGAACCAGGATGGTGCATGTTGTGAAGCCCTGTAAATCCGGGGCATTGACTTCCAGTGAGTTCGGAATCAGTTAGTCTGAGGACAAGTCCCGAAGCTTCAGTTGATCAAGGGGCAGTATGCTTGAGAGGCAGTTAATCAGAAGTGAGTCTTCTCGAGATCCAATCAGGGGAAATCATACAGAACATGGAGATTTGAAAGCAGATACTTCAGGTGGATAATCAGATCAGGTTAAGTCGCTAGAACGCTCATTCAGGGGCAAGTCACCGCAGATAATGTTGAAACCAACTGGGTTGATCAGGGTTTAATGGAGATTGAATCTTTTTGTCGTATAGATACCGGGGCAAGTAATCTCGAGGTCGTCTCATAGCAAGCTGTTCAGAGCAAGTATTCCCAAGAGTTAGATAGGGGCAAGTTGAGTGCACTGAGGCAAGTTATCCAAGCCAGTCTGTTTATCCCTGCCAGAGTCCATGACAGGCTAGTACCCTCTCTAGAGGATGAATGTTGTGTCTTTCCCAGTGAAGTCGCCCCAGGAAAAATTGAATGTTGTCTCCCCGGGAGAGTGGAGATTGCGTCAAAGGAAAAGATCAATGTATCTTCAATAGTTAAGAATTGGCTTATCAAGCAGAGCAGAGTCCTCCCCAGCGAAGGTCGAGATGGATATGATTAACTTCCCCAAAGAGTTTCTTGTGTAGTGCGAATCATAGCACACCGGTTAACCCCCAGCTCAGTGATAGCAGGATGAATTATCCCCACAGGGCGTAATCAGAGTGTTGATGCCTTTTGAAAGCAGTTTCCAGGATTGCTTTTCTATTTCCCCGACAGGTTGATCCTTCCTCGTCAGGACGATCATTTTCAGCAGAGCTTGAAGTTTTGAGTTTGTGAGCTACTTTCCCAGCAGGATGGTTATCCCCAGCGGAGTTAGTTCATCTTTCCAGCATTTATCTTGTTGGAAGCGTATCGGTGGTATTCCGATCATCCCCGGCGGATCCAGTTTGTCTTCAGCATTTATTTTGCTGAAGTAATTCCTTTGCATAAGCATGCATCATAAGCACTTGCATTTTACACGAATATGTAGCATTTCCATGCAGTATGGAAGCATTACGGCATCATCAAGCATGTGCATTTGGAAGCATAAGCAGGATTGATTACCCGTCCAGCCTCAGGTATTTTCTCTGTCGATAAGTGAGATCGTGGTTTGCAGAGATGTGTATGTTTTGTTTACGGCACAAGACGCGCAGTGATCGTGTTTCCTCCTGTCAAGAGGGTTGTGGTGCAGGGCACGCAATGATCGTGGTCATCGTTATGTTATGGGGTTTTCTTGCAAAAGAGATACGCAGTGATCGTATTCGTCTTATACGTGGTTTTGTTTGCAACGCCAAGACGCGCAGTGATCGTGTTTCCTTTTGTCAAGAGGGTTGTTGCGTCGGACACGCAGTGATCGTGTTCGTCATGTCATATTCCCTTAACAAAGTTTGCTTGGTCAAGCACCTTTTTTCCCCAGCTGAGTCTTTTCCAGGATGCTGTGGTGTCAGCATTGGAAGACGGTAATGCAGATTTTTGGGTGGTTACCCGTAATTTCCCCAGCAGAGTTATGTTCTCCAGCAGGGTGTTACTTCAATGAGTTACTTGGTTAAGTCCCTCATAGTCCCCAGCGGGGTATTCGCCACGGAGTTGTTTGGTTAAATTCCTCTTATTTTTCAACAAGGTTATTCTCGTCCAGGTGCTTGGTTAAGTTCCCAATGTCCCCAGCAGAGTGTTTTCAGGATACCTATTGCCAGAATAGGTATTGGACGGCCGTCGTCAGAATTGTCCTCTCAGAGTTGCTTGGTTAAGTTTCTCGTTCCCCCGCAGTGGATGCTCGTTCAGGTACGAACGGAAGGTTGGTAAGTGAAATCAACATCTTCTCGCAGTTTAGTGGATGCTCGTTCATGTACGAACGGAAGGTTGGTAAGTGAAATCAACATCTTCTCGCAGTTTAGTGGATGCTCGTTCAGGTACGAACGGAAGGTTGGTAAGTGAAATCAACATTTTCTCGCTGTTTAGTAGATGTTCGTTCAGGTATGAACGGAAGGTTGGTAAGTGAAATCAACATTTTCTCGTTGTTTAGTAGATGTTCGTTCAGGTACGAACGGAAGGTTGGTAAGTGAAATCAACATTTTCTCGCTGTTTAGTGGATGCTCGTTCAGGTACGAACGAAAGGTTGGTAAGTGAAATCAACATTTTCTCGCAGGTTAGTGGATGCTCGTTCAGGTACGAACGGAAGGTTGGTAAGTGAAATCAACGTTTTCCCGCAGGTTAGTGGATGCTCGTTCAGGTATGAACGGAAGGTTGGTAAGTGAAATCAACATTTCCCCGCAGGTTAGTGGATGCTCGTTCAGGTACAAACGGAAGGTTGGTAAGTGAAATCAACATTTCCCTGCAGGTTAGTGGATGCTCGTTCAGGTACGAACGGAAGGTTGGTAAGTGAAATCAACGTTTTCTCGCTGTTTAGTGGATGCTCGTTCAAGTACGAACAGGAGGTTGGTAAGTGAAATCAACATTTTCTCGCGGTTTAGTGGATGCTCGTTCAGGTACGAACGAAAGGTTGATAAGTGAAATCGGCATTGTCTCGTTGGTTAAGCGTTTGCTCGTTTCTTCAGGATACTAAAGGTTGGTAAGAGAGATTAACAATTTTGCTCACTGTTCAGTGTATACCCTCTTCTTCGGAATGGGATGGTCCATGGACAATATCAGATTATTTCATAAGCGGGTTGATGGATAGTGTTTTAGTTGTCGCTGTGGCAATGGAAATCAGTTCCCTGGTTAATTCTCCCCAAGCAGTGGTGTGCGCAATTTATTTTTGCGGTTGGCAAATTTCAGGGTTTCATTGGTATTCAACCGTCATTTACCTTTGAACGTGTGAAGGCTGCGCGCTCTTCACCCATTCAGGTCCAAGCCGCTTGAATAGGGGCAGCTGTTGCACCCTAAAATTTGACCAACCGGTTCTCCTATCTGGTTCATGGTTTAAATTCGTATTCGCATATCAGTTGCATGACATTTGTGCGCAGACAGAGGATGTCAGGGTTACAGCTTGGTTTTCATCTACCGGATATTTCAGATCCAGTCTATATAATCAGGGTTTCATTTTCGGGAAATTGTGCGCTTCTCGGTGTTTTCAGCTTACATGGTGGTTTTTGGGATATTCTGATGCCAGGGGTTTACTGTTTGCTTCGATCTGGTCTCGCGCTCTTTTATGTTGGTTATTTGCCTTTGTCTGTCTGTTTAGGATTTAATAGCCTTTTGTGGATTTTAAATAGGCTTTATAGAGTTTTTAGAATTTTAATAGATTTTTAATATTTTTAAATAGCCTTTTAGATTTTTTTAGAATTTTATAGAGTTTTTAATAGGTTTTAATAGTTTTTTATTAGTTTTAAATAGAATTTTAATAGATTAGTAGAATAACAGTTAATAGATATTATAGGATTTAATAGTTTTATTAAATAGTATAGATTTTATTAGAGATTTAATAGGAATTTAATAGAATTTTAAATAGAAGTGATTAGAGTTTTTTTTTTATTTTTATTAGTTAATAGTTTTTTTAGAATTTAATTAGATATTAATTCTCCTCATTAGAGTTAATTGATTTTTCAGATTAGTTAATTGAATATTAATTAGTTAATTAGGTTCATTTAGTCTTTAATCAGTTTAATTGGGTTTAATTTTTTTAGTTCAGAATTTTCAGTCCAAAGCTCATTTTCGTGGGCCCAGTTGTGTTTTTTGGAGGCCCATTTCTTTTCAGTCTGTTTTAGTCCTTTTTTTTCTAGAAAATGCCACTTGTCCAATATAAAAGTCAGCCACGCGTTCAGCTTCAGGGACCCCACCTCATAACTCCAGACTGCCCCACGTTCTGACACCTCACCCTGACCCACTCATTCTCTCTCTGCGCCACGCCACCCCCACACGCGTCCTCCTTCCAGCCTTCCTCCTGCCACGCATTCACTTCTCACCCTTCTCCGTGACAGCTGTATCCCACTACACTTCCCCCCATCGCCGGCCATGCAGCCGCCCGCCGGACCACCCTCCTCCACCGCAACGGTCACCGGAAGCCGGTAATCTCGCTGGAATCTGCAAATTTCCCCAGCAATCCAGATTCGTCCAATCTTCTCTGTCCACCTCCATTAGCTTCCCCACCGGAAACTTCATCCATTGCCGGAAACTTCATCCATTGCCGAAAACTTCAAAGAAACTCCAGAAACTCATCACGAACAATCTCCAGATCTTCATCTTGCTCATCAGAAACCTCAAAGATTTCCAGAAATCCACCAGGCTTCAAGATCTTCAACGGTTCATCCACCTCCTTGCGAAGATCCTCGTAGAGACTCAAAGTCCTTCAACGATCCCTTCAATATTCTTCAGATCTTTGTTCCAGAAAGTTCGTGTTCTTCAGATTCAAGGATCTTCAACTTCATCCACTGATTCCAGATCTTCTTGCGCGATTCTTCTCAAGGATCTTCAGCGTTCACCAATCTCTCCAGAAATCTTCGCCCATTTCTTCCGAAGTTCATCGCGGATGAGTTCACCAAATCTTCAAAGAGGTTCATCCGTTGTCAGAATCCTTCAAGGGCGTTCATCAGCAAATCTCCAGATTTTGAGCTTTCTTCAATACGACTCAAGATCTTCTCGTTAAAGTTCCAGAAGCTTCAAGATCTACTCATATTCCACATTCACCAGGTGCGTTGTCCTTCGATCCTTGTTCGCGTCTTGTTTTTGATTGCTGAGATGTATGGATTCATTTTGCTTTGAAGAGGATTTAGGTTGAGTATAGGACTGAGATGGGAAGGTTGGTGAGGCGTGTATTAGGGTTCAGTTTCAGATCATTGTGAGGGATTGTTTGAGGTTTGATTCAGAGAGAGCGTTGGAGAGATGAGCGGCGTGTTAGGGTTTAGGGTAATGAACAGTGATTGGGATCTTGAAGATGAAGACTGGTTTTGTTAGTCATTTGTTTGGGTTAGGGTTTAGATTGGGTTTAGGCCCAAGTTTGAGTTTGCTCAGGACACCCCCTTTTTACTCGTTTCCCCCCCCCCCTGTGTGAGAATGCTGAATGGATTTAGGTTTGGGCCTTTGCCCCAATTGCTGGGCGCACCCCCGTGTTTAGGCCAATGTGAAAAAGCAACTAGAGTTGTTGCTATTCGCCCCCCCTTTTTTTGTTTTATTTCCTTTTTTTAATTTCTTTGTTTTCATTCATGTTAGGAAATAATCCATAAAAAATAGTAGGATGATCCAATTAATTCCCTTCTTTTTTCTGTAGGTTCATAATTCAATTTAGGATTTTAGGATGCAAAAATATTGAATTGATCATGCATTTTCATTTTTATTTGCATTTTTGAGTTTTAATTGGTATTGAATGATTGGTTGGTGGTGTGTCTGCCTTGTTGATTTTAGTTCTCTCAGTTGGTATTGATTTTTGCTTTAGTTTTTTAGTATGTTGTACTAGACTGATGCATGCTCCCCATAGATTTTTCATAGATTTGTTAGAAATTGATTGATGTTGTTTCAGGGTTAGAGAGTAGAGACCTCCTAACTTGCTGGTTAACCCTTGACCATTCACGTGTTAGGGATTGTTTAGTAGCCTTAGAAGTTGACTTAGGCTTTGAGATTTGATCTGGGGATCATAGAGGAATGTAGGTTTCCCCTAGATTTTTGGTAGATTTTTATAGAGTGTTTTGCTATTTTTGGCTTGAGCTTGAGAATAGGAGAAGTCTTGAGGGCTTCTGACTTTGAAGTTCAACTGTGGTTGAACTTTAGAGATAGTCTCTTTTGGTTTGAGGGCCTGTGGTTTTTTCTTTGAAGATGGAGGCTGGATGAAGACTTGATGGAGCTTGCAAGGATGCATGGATTGAGGTCCTAGTCTAGGAGCTTTCTCTCTTTCTGTGAGGTTTGAGATCCTGAAGTTTGAGGGAAATTTATGGTACTTTCCTGAGGAAGGCACTATAAATGTCTTTCATTCTTTCTTCTCATCTCTCTCTCAAGTATCCAATGATGTTGGAGCCTTCATGTGATTTTAGTTTCTCCTGAGGAGGAATGTAAACCGATCACAGTTGTTGAGCCACATGGGATATGATTCCTAAGTGGAAGCCCCCTAGTACTTTCCTGAGGAAGGCACTATGGGTCTGTTCACTTAGTTCCCTTAGTTCATGTAGGATTTCTCAAGTATCCAATGATGTTGGAGCCTTCATGTGAGTTTAGTTTCTCCTGAGGAGGAATGTAAACCGTTCACAGTTGTTGAGCCACATGGGATATGATTCCTAAGTGGAAGTCCCCTAGTACTTTCCTGAGGAAGGCACTATGGGTCTGCTCACTTAGTTCCCTTAGTTCATGTAGGATTTCTCAAGTATCCAATGATGTCGGGGCCTTCATGTGAGTTTAGTTTCTCCTGAGGAGGAATGTAAACCGTTCACAGTTGTTGAGCCGCATGGGATATGATTCCTGAGTAGGAGCCTCCTAGTACTTTCCTGAGGAAGGCACTATGGGCCTGTCTACTTAGCTCCCTTTCTTTGGTAAGCTTGTCTTGAAGCTTGAAGACTGGGATTGATTTCTCTTGTGTAGGGTTTTTGCTTTAGGGCTTTGCTTAGAGATTTGATTAGGGTTTTGCATAGGGCTTTTCTCGGAGGTAGATTAAGGTTTTGTTTTAGGGTTGTTTAGGGTCTTGCTCAGGGGTAGTTTCTTGCTTTTGGATAGGAGTTTGCCAGGCTGGTTAGCCTTCTCTTTGTGTTGTTTGACTTGTGTGGTGCTGTACTGCATTAGACTTAGGGGTTCATCTAGATTATTTCTGAGATAGGTGCATCTTAGAAATAGGCTTTGTGTGCATGAGAAGTTGAGGTGGTCCTCCTTCTGCTTGATTGTTATTGAGTGGCTTTGCTTGCTGGTATTTGGTAGAGCTGAGCTCCCTTGCCTCTGTGGTGTGTGGCCTCTGTGCCTTGCTTGTTTGGTTGTTGCATTCATGCATATTTCCAGTATTTCTTTACTTTGCAGTGATTCCTGGATGCTGTTCAGTCCTGTTGCCATGATCCCTTAGGAGCTCTAACTTCTCTGCTGTGGAGGAGTTATGATAGACATTAGGTTGGTTAACCAGCCATGATAACATTAGGTAGATTCCCCTTTTCAACCATAGTTTTAGGTTGTCTCTTTCCTTTCTCAAAATAACAGAAAAACACTTAATAAAGGATAAAACAAAAGTGAATTCATTTCTTCCGTTAAAAGATTTGAACAAACATCAAAACATTTTGTCCTCCTGGACTGTGAAAACCCTTGGTTAAGGTGCATTTTCCCATAAAAAAAACACTTGAACAACTTGTGTCGTGCGTAGTCGAACTACGTTTGCTCTGATCTTCCATGCTGTGTGGAAGTACGTAGGCACAGGACGCGATGTCCTGGCAAGCAACGTTTTCCCCCCGTCTAGACGTAGGTAGTCGAACTACGTTGACTCTGACTTTCCCATTGCACGAGGGAGTACGTAGGCCCAGAACAGCGTATGTTCTGTCGAGTCCTGTCCTTTTCTTTTCTTTTCAGACTGACCACTAGCGTAGATAGATAAACACACCCTTTTCCTTATAAACACCAAGCGTGGATCCCGTCGAGTACGACGGACGTGAGGGGTGCTAATACCTTCCCCTTGCGTAACCGATTCCCGAATCCAGGTTTTGGTTGCGATGACCATACCTTTCCCGTTTTTGCGAGGTTTAATTCGAGCGTTTCCTTTCCCTCCGTTGGGATAAATAACGCACGGTGGCGACTCTTCTGTCAGCCGGCGCCGATTTTCGCAGTAGCGACACATAGTAAATAGCATGAAGCTTTTTGTCCTTTCTTTGTCCTAAGACAATGCCTACAGCATAATCGCTAGTGTCGCACATTATTTCAAACGGTAGACTCCAATCAGGTGGTTGCATGATGGGTGCGGTAATAAGAGTACTCTTCAGATGATCAAATGCTCCCAAGCATTCTTCATTGAATATGAATTAGGCTTCTCTCATTAGTAGTCCAGTCATAGGCTTTGTAATCTTAGAGAAGTCTTTAATAAATCGTCGATAAAAATCGGCGTTTCCTAAAAAGCTTCGCACTTCTCTAACTATTTTGGAAGGTCGAAGATTTTCTATGACTTCTATCTTTTCTTTGTCTACTTCAATACCTCTATCAGATACTACAAGTCCAAGGACTATGCCCTGTTGCACCATGAAATGATATTTCTCCCAATTCAACATAATGTTCACCTTAACACATCGTTCAAGTACCATCTCAGGGTTTGACAGACATGGTTCGAAACTTCCCCCGCACACAAAGATATCATCCATGAACACTTCCATTATGTCGTCTATGAAATCTAAAAGATCGACATCATGCATCTTTGAAATGTTGTGGGAGCATTACACAGTCCGAACGGCATTTGCCGATATGCATATGTGCCATAGGGGCAAGTAAATGTAATCTTTTCCTGGTCATCAAGATGGATAGGTATTTGAAAGAATCCTGAGTACCCGTCTAAGTAACAGAAACGTGAATGTTTGGCTAGCCGTTTAAGCATCTGGTCTATGAAGGGTAAAGGAAAATGATCTTTTCTAGTAGCCTTATTCAGCTTCCTATAATCTATACACATCCTCCATCCAGTTTGAGTTCCTTTTGCTACGGACTCACCCTTTTCATTAGTCACAACCGTAACACCACCCTTCTTTGGTACGACACGTACTTGGCTTACCCAGTTACTATCAGATATCGGGTATATGATTTCTACTTCCAATAGCTTTTGCACTTCTTTCTTGACTACATCACCTAAGATAGGGTTCAACCATCTTTAATGTTCTCTAGACGTCTTACAATCTTTCTCCATTATAATGTGATGCATACATATAGAGGGACTTATCCCTTTTAGACCAGAGATATTATATCCAAAAGCTGAGGGATATTTCCTTAAGACTTCTAATAGTCTCTCTGTTTCTAATTGTCCCAAATTGGCATTAAGTATCATGGGTTTTTCAAGTTCAGTATCTAGGAATTCATATCTCAACTCCTTGGGTAATGTTTTAAGTTCCACAGATGGTTTCTTAGGGCATGGCATTGGATCGGGTGTGAGTGCTTGGCATTCTATTAGACTGTCATCTTCATATGGCTCACGCCAGTTATCGTCCTCGAATATTGGAGGGGTTAGAATCTTCAGTACTTCTATGTACCTTGTTGGTTCATTCTCTATTTCTTTCATGCATTCATTGATAATGTCTAGAGAGCAGCATGTATCATCTAAAACAGGGGCTTTTAAGAATTGGGCTAAGATGAATTCAATTTTTTCTTCCCCTACCTCGAAGGTTAATTTTCTTTTCTTCACATCTACTATAGCTCCAGATGTTGCTAAGAACGGTCTACCTAAGATGATTGGTATATTTGAAACTTTCTTAATATCCATTATCACGAAATCTGTCGGTATATAGAACTGACGTATGATATCTGGTACATTTTCTAGCATACCTACTAGATACTTAACCAAACGGTCTGCTAGCTATAGAGACATTTTCGTCGGTCTAAGTTCTCCCAAGTCGAGTTTCTTACGTGTGGATAAGGGCATTAGACTAACACTGGCTCCTAGATCACATAATGCTTTATCTATGACGGACTTTCCGATTACGCAAGGTACGGAAAAGCTACCTGGATCTTTTAGCTTAGGAGGCATGTTATTTTGAAGTATAGCGCTACACTCGGCAGTGAGCATAACAATTTCATTATCTTCTAGCTTTTTCTAATTTGACAGGATCTCTTTGAGAAATTTAGCATATGAAGGCATTTGCGTAATAGCTTCTGTGACCAGTATGGTTACATTCAATTTCTTTAGAAGCTCTACAAATTTCTTGAATTGTCCTTCGTTTTTGGATTTAGCTAGTCTTTAAGGGTAAGATATAGGTGGTTTGTATGGTGGTGGAGGCACATAAGGTGTTTCTTTCTCTGCGGCCTCTCCGCTTTCATCTTCCTTCTCTGTATTTGGTTCTTCTCCCTTTACGGTTTCCTTTCGCACATTACGGTGCATGGCTGAATTTTGGATTCTCAAATCAACGGGTCTATCGTATTATGTTCCGCTTTGCAAAGTAATATTGTTAGCATGACCTTTTGGATTTGGTTGCGGTTGGCCAGGAAATGCTCCAACGGGGGCTGCTATAGTTGATTGTTGTTGGGCTACTTGAGTAATTTGAGTTTCCAACATTTTGTTATGAGTAACCACAACATCAAGCTTGCTTAACAATTGTTTCATCAGTTCGCTTGTGTGAGCGTTTTGATTTGCGAAATCCCTATTTTGCTGGGCTTGAGCATTCATAAAGTTCTCCATCAGGATTTCCAGACTTGAATTCCTAGGTGGCTGTGGTGGAGCGGATTATGCTCCTTTCTGAAATCCAGGTGGAATAACATGTGTTGGGTTCGGTAGATGTAAAGCATTGTTATTCTTATACAAAAAGTTTGGGTGATTTCTCCAGCCAGAATTGTAGGTGTTTGAATATGGGTTCCCTTGAGTGTAATTCACTTGGTCAGTTGGAGTACTAGCCAACACTTGACATTCAGCGTTTGTATGCCCAAGGTTTCCACAAATTTCACAATTTGGAGTCACCGCAGCTGCGGTAGCCGCTGGTGGTGCTATTGCTAAACGTTCAATTTTTTGAGCAAGTGCGTCCACTTTAGCATTGACTCGGTCTATACCGTTGACTTCGTGCATTCCCCCTTTCGGAGTTGGTCTCTCTACACCAGTGTGTTCACCTCCCCACATTGGAAATGGTTTTAAGCCATAGTCTCTTTGATTTCATAAGCTTCTGCATATGGTTTATCCATTAAAGGACCTCCTGCGGCTGCACACAGGTTCATTTTGGTGTTGTACAACAGCCCGCCATAAAAGGTATGTATTATCATCCATTCTCCAAGTCCATGGCGTGGGCATATCCTCAACATGTCCTTGTATATCTTCCAAGCATCAAATAAGTATTTGTTGTCTTTTTGCTTAAATCCGTTGGTTTGAGCTCTCAGCATAGCTGTCTTGCTTGGTGGGAAATATCTGGCTAAGAAGACTTTCTTCAACTCGTCCCATGTCGTCACTGAATGGGATGGTAGAGACTGGATCCAATCTCTAGCTCTATCCCTCAATGAGAACGGACAAATTCTTAGTCTTATTGCTTCTTGACTGACTCCATTGGCTTTTACAGTGTCAGCATATTTCACAAATATTGACAGATGAAGGTTCAGGTCATCCGTAGCATTACCTGAAAATTGGTTTTGTTGAATTGCTGAAATTAGCGAAGGTTTCAGCTCGAAATCGTTACGGTTAATAGTTGGGGCAGCAATGCTATTGTGTGGCTCTTCTTGTGATGGAACAGTGTAATACTTTAGAGGACAGTCTCTCGGTCCTTCGACCATGTTTCGTTCTGGTTCTGATTTGATTTCCAAATCTGAATAAGGAATAATAGGTTCTGGGCTTATGTCTCTGAAGGAAGTCGTTGATTCGGCATCTCAAAAGTGTGTAACGCTCGATTTTGTTGATTGGTTGTTCCAACTCTTCATCTCATGAGCGAGTGTCTGACATACAATCGATTAATCGAAAAGGAAAATAAAATAAATTTCCTTAGTCTATATTGTGCAACTGAATTATCACAAATATTGACTAAATTAATCCCCGACAACGGCGCCAAAAACTTGATCGCGACATTGCGTATTGGTCGGATTACTGCTGCAAGTATACATTTTATCGTGTAGTTTTAAAAGATTGTTGAACCCACAAGGACTAATAATCAACCTAGAGTGATCAATTGTTGCGGTGTAAAGCTAAGGCTTGATTTTTTTCCGTAAAAGGAGCTCAATTATAACGGGATTTGAAAAAGATAAACAAATGGGTCTGAAGAAGGATCTACGTGCTCCTAAGGGACTTCGTAGATCCCGGGTGTTAACAAAGGTCTTAAAGTTATTCTGTAGGAAAAGCTGGTTTAAAGATTCGATCTCACACTCTCGCGCTATTGACTCAACCACACCTGGTAACCCCAAGATTTTTCTCTCGCTCGCTCGATAGTTAAAAGGCACACTTTGAAAACTAGCAAAGCCTAACTGAAACCTAAAGCGTTCTCACTGTATTCAGGTTTAGTGTTCGGTATCTACTATCCAGCGATCACCTTAAACTCTCGCTTCATCGGACACACCTTGGTGCGTTTTTCACTCTCGTGACAAAACTCTGTTAACCAGCTGTTAGATGCCCAATTGTGCTTATTTGAGCTATCAAATTTGGGCATCTTTCACTCCTTTTTGTCCTAAAAATGTATTAAACCGCCTCACTTTTGTTGATTATGCATCATTGTGTTAAATGATCTTGGTCCCTTTGATTTGTGTGCTATTGTGCAGGATTTGAGCTTGAAAGAATATAATTTGAATACACAAGAGAGTTGACAAAGGAATCAAGCAAAGAAGAAGAGCAAAAGCTGGTTCGCTAGGCGAACACTTGGCGAGTGAGTAGCGAGTGTTCGCTGCAGCCTCGCCCAGCGAGCTGTTAGCGAACACTCCCAGACTAGGGCAGAAGCATTCATGGCATCATTCGCTGGTAGCGAGCAGATGGCGAAATACTCGCTAGGCGAGCTCCCAGCGAGCACCTAGCGAGCAACTCCAGAACCAATCAAAGCATCCTTCGCTGGCTGGTTCGCTACAGCGAAGACATAGCGATGCAAAACAGAAGAAAATCTGCAGTCCTCGCTAGCATGTTCGCTAGGCGAGGCTGTAGCGAGCATTCGCTAGCAGTTCGCCTAGCGAACAGGTAGCAAACGTGCCAGATTTTATGCTTTCTATAAGTAGCAGGGGCTACTTTTTGGATAATATCTTTTTTTTACTTGTTTTACATAGTTTTTGCTAGAGAGGAGATTTTTGTGCCCTAGAACACTTTTGGCTCTCATTTCTTCATCTCTTAACATATTCCAACAAAAAGAAGGTGGATTCTCATCCAAGTTGGATCATTCGACTCGGATGTTCATCAACCTTCTTCCAAAACTTCTTTTACAAGCTACCATGGAAATGAGTGGCTAAGTTCTTTATTTTGTCAAGGTTAGATGTAGGTGATCATTAAGCTTTGTATGTATATGGATGATCCTCATTTGTAAAACTCTTTGATGATTAATATATGGTGAAAACCTTGTTTTATTTATAACCTTTTGTGTTGGTTCATGATCGAAAGATATTTTCCAACTCTTGACCTAGGTTTTCATCCATCTCCTTTCTTGAGCTAGAAATAGTCTTGAATGTTGTTGTTCACTAAAATGTTAAACCTAAATGTTGTCATTTTGATAGATTGTGTGCGAAATCAACAATGGATCAAAATGAGAAATATCACAATGTGAGTTAGAGATAATCATATTGGGAGGATATTGTGAATGCGTTTATCATTAAAAAGAGTTTATGCATGGTTGATCGAACATATACATGCAAAGTGATTACAGAACCCTAACTTTGACAATCTTTATTTAAATCGTAAAACCAATATTTTACCGCAGTTCTTACTTTTATGCAAAGCTATCGAGACTTAAAACCAAACCCCCTTTTGTTACTATAAAGTTACGAATTTATCAACTATCGAACGACAGCAATATCTTATATTCCCTGTGGAGACGATAACAAAAACCCGACACTTTACCACTGCTTTAACAAAATGGCGTCGTTGCCGGGGAATATAAATTGATATTGCGAGCATCGCAATAGTTGCTGAATTTTTAACTTTGAATTTTATTTTACTTGTGCTTGTGATCTGTTTGGTTTAGTGTGCAGCCTTTGTTTTATGCAAGGACAGATTCTTGAGGACCAACTTCTTTTTGATCCCGAGATCGAGAGAACCGCAAGGAGACTGAACATCAGAACAAGACGGAGGAGGCAACAAGCTAGGCAAAGACAAGAGCAAGGAGAAAGTTCCTCTACACCACCACCACCACCACATTTCACACCAATTATGGCAGCACCTCTACCACCACCACCTCCAGTTTCCACTCCATGCACAAACAGTCTAAGACATACAACTCAGTTTGCACGGAATCTTCAAAACGGAAGGCAAGCTGAGATGAAAACGGGAATCCTAGCTCTATTCTATCAAAATCCTTTCACGGGACTAGACCATGAGGATCTGTTCACCCATTTACAAAATTCTATGAGATTGCTAGCGCAACGGGAGTAACAGAAGCTGACGAAGAGTCATTGTTTAGGAGACTATTTCCTCATTCCTTAATTGGGAAAGCGAAGGAGTGGTACCTTGATCAATCGACAACAATCATGACGGATTGGAATCTTCTAGAGGAGAAGTTTCTTGAACGTTTCTTTCCACATAACCGATTCATGGAGGCTAAAACTGTGATTGCGGTATTCTCTCAAGGAGCTAATGAATCACTAAACGAAGCATGGGAGCGATACAAATCTATGTTAAGAAAGTGCAAGGGACACGGTTTCGACGAGCTCACTCAAGTTCATATTTTCCGCAATGGACTCCTTTCGGTTACAAGACCTTATTGGATGCTATGGCGGGAGGTTCTTTGATGTCAAAAAGTGCAGATGATGCAATTGCAATTATTGATAAGATGGAACTTAATGATCATCAAGGGAATCATAACCGTGGGGTGACTCAAAGAAAACCAGGTGTGCTCGAGTTAGGGATAAATGACGCTATTCTTGCGCAAAACAAGCTTATCTCACAACAAATGGAACTCTTAACTCAACATATAAAAGAGTTAAAAGATCCTTCAAAAGCTAAACAAATAGCTTGTTGTGAACTTTGCAAAGGTGAACACGACACCGAATTTTGTCCACCTCCAGGATTTGAAGAAGTTAATTACATGGCAAATCAAAGAGATTATCAACCGAGGAAACATCAACAACGAAACTATCAAGGCAACCAAGGGTACCAACCTACGGGAAACTATCAACATAACCAAGGTTATGGGGGTGGTCCTTCCAACCGTCAAAATCCCTATCAAACTCAACAACCACCGGTCGTAGCTTCAAAATTAGAAGAGACATTGACACAATTCATGCAAATGTCAATGGCGGATCAAAAAAGTAACGATGCGGCAATTAAAAATCTTGAGACTCAAGTTGGTCAACTTGCTAAGCAATTAGCGGAACAATAATCCGGACCATCTTTCTCGGCAAATACGCAAACAAATCCTAAGGAGCATTGTAAGGCTATAAAGACGAGAAGTAGAAAAGAGTTGGTTGACGAGAGTGAAAAAAGAGAGGTAGAGAAAAAAATTGATGATATTGATGGTGAAGTTAGGAATTGGAGGGAGGAGGAAGTTGAAAAGAAAGAAAAATTGGTTGAAGTTGAAAATAGAAAAAATGGTGAAGTTGAAAATGAGAAAAATGGTGAAGTTGAAAATAAAATAAGTGAAAAAGTCATGGTGGAAGAAGTGAAGAAGAAAAAAGAGCAAAATTCTAGAAGGAAGGAGGTAGTGAGCACTACTCCGGTCCAAAATTTACCTTATCCACATGCTCCATCTAGGAGAGAAAATTAACGGCATTACGCCCGGTTCATGGATATCTTTAAACAACTCCAAGTTAATATCCTGTTTGCCAAAGCTTTGGAGCAAATGCCAAAGTATGCCAAGTTCATGAAGGACATACTCACCAAAAAGCGAAGGTATACGGAGCCGGAAAAAGTTGTTCTGGATGCAAGTTGTAGTGCCATCATCCAAAGGACTCTACCGAGAAAAGAAGTTGATCCGGGGCGAGTCACCTTGCCGGTTACAATTGGCGACGTTTATGTTGGAAAGGGGTTAATCGATGTGGGGTCAAGCATCAATCTTATACCTTTATCTATTGTGAAAAAGCTTGGCAACATTGAGATTAAGGTCATCTGTATGACGTTGCAATTAGCCGATAAGTCTACTACTCACCCTCATGGAGTAGCTCAAGACGTATTGGTAAAGGTTGACAAGTTTTTCTTTCCGGTTGATTTTATTATTATTGATATTGAGGAAGACGATGATGCGTCGCTAATTCTCGGGAGACCATTCATGAAAACTGCTCGTATGATGATTGATGTAGACGACGGTTTAATGAAGGTGAGGGTACAAAATGAAGAAGTCACTTTTGACCTTTTTGAAGCAATGAAGCACTCAAATGACAAACGCGATAGTTTTCGAGTTGATGTAATTGAAGAAGCCACCTTTGAAGTTTCCAAACATGTTCATGCTATAACTCCCATGGAACTAGCTCTTAATGACTCTTTTGAAGTTTTAACACTTGAAGAAGAAGAAGCTCTTGATGAATGTTTAAAAGAATTTGATAGTCTTAAAGAGTTACAACCATGGGAAGTGGAGGAGGAAGTGTTGGAAAAGGAGGTTAAATATGAAAAGCCAATGATTGAATTGAAGGAGTTACCAAATAACTTGAAGTATGCATTCCTAGATGAAACCGAAGAAAAGTCTATTATCATAAGCAACCTTTTGCCCAAAAGTGAAGAATCCCGTTTAATTGATGTGTTAAAAAAGAATCGAGAAGCGATGGGGTGGACTCTTTCCGATCTCAAAGGAATTAGTCCTTCCTATTGCATGCACAAAATTTTAATGGAGGAGGATTTTAAGCTGGTGGCTCAACCTCAACGCCGCTTAAATCCTACAATGAAAGAGGTTGTTAGGAAGGAAGTTGTCAAATTATTGGATGCGGGAATGATCTACCCTATTTCGGATAGCCCTTGGGTGAGTCCGATGCATGTGGTTCCTAAAAAGGATGGCATTACCGTTATTCGTAATGAGAAAGATGAGTTGATCCCAACAAAGGTAGCAACGGGGTAGAGAATGTGCATTGACTATAGGCGGTTGAATACCGCAACTCGGAAAGACCACTTCCCACTTTCGTTCATGGACCAAATGTTAGAGAGACTCTCGGGACAAAAATTCTATTGTTTTCTAGATGGATATTCCGGGTACAACCAAATTGTGGTTGACTCGGCCGATCATGAGAAAACGGCTTTCACGTGTCCGTTTGGAATCTTCGCTTACCGCAAAATGCCCTTTGGGTTGTGTAATGCGCCGACAACTTTCCAAAGATGCATGCAAGCTATTATTGTCGATCTTATAGAGAAAACAATGGAAGTTTTCATGGATGACTTTTCGGTGTTTGGTGGTTCTTTTGGTTTATGTTTGGAAAATTTAGAAGTCGTGCTTGAAAGGTGTGTGAAGACTAATTTGGTACTAAATTGGGAAAAGTGCCACTTTATGGTAACGGAGAGGATTGTTCTCGGTCACAAAGTCTCGTCAAAAAGGCTTGAAGTGGATCATGCTAAGGTAGATGTGATTGAGAAGTTGCCTCCTCCAGCTAACGTAAAGGGTATCCGAAGCTTTCTTGGGCATGCCGGTTTCTACCGGCGATTCATCAAAGACTTCTCAAAGGTGGCTAGGCCTTTGAGTAACTTGCTTGCCAAGGACCAGGTATTTCTCTTATCTGATGAATGTTTAAAAGCTTTTGAGATTTTGAAAGAAAAATTGGTCACCGCTCCAATCATAGTTGCTCTGGATTGGAATTTAAATTTTGAGCTAATGTGTGATGCTAGTGACTATGCTATTGGAGCGGTGTTAGGCCAAAGAAAAGACAAAAATTTTCATGCTATACATTATGCAAGAAAAGTTCTTAATGAGGCGCAAATTAATTATGTTCCATGCAGCTGGCGTTTGCCCTTGCGTAGTGGTTTGCCTAAGATTTATCCCTCCCCAGCGGAGTCATCTTCTCTTTACTTTTCGTTGTAGACCTATTTATGGGCTAATGTCCAATTGGCATTTTCTTCTTCCCCATGGAGTGCAAATTTCTTGGTTCTTTTTGTATTCAATCATCTTCTACCTTGAATGTATGAAAGCCACCGATATCACACCCTCAAGTTTAAGTTGATTGAATAGGGACAGCTGTAGCACCCCAAAATTTGCCCTTTTGTTTTAACCGTAATCGACTTATGTTTTATTCATTTCGCATTCTTCCATATCACATCATTGGCTCTCGAGACATGGGATCAAGGTGTTTCTATGTCTCAAGGATTCCTTTTATTGCATGTTTATATAACAACAAGCATCAAAGACTTCGCCATTTATTTTGCCCAGCAATCGAGCACCTGATTATATCCTTCAGCAGGTAATTCTGAATGCAGCAGACAGTTCACGGGTTATTTCAGGTATTTCACATATGCAATGTCAAAAGACAAGTTTTAGAGGCTTAATGGGGATCAAAACAGATGGAAACAGGTGACTACGTAAGTTTCCCTCCACATGACCGCAAAATTGGCCATTTTTTAAGATGGTAATCGGTTACCACAATGCGGTTTTCGATTACCTCAGGCGCATTTTGCAAAAAAATTGAATTTGCAGCATTGCAGAATTTCAATCATTTTCAACCCTTGATTTCACATGTGCATCATTGGAAGGATCTAGAATTGATTCATTTTCACCATTTCCCTCCAAATTTCAAACACTCAATTCCTAATTTCCATTCCTCTCACTAGTCCATATTCCAAACCATATTTCAATTCCTAACCTAGGGGTTATTTAATCAAATTTACTCCAAACCACACTCATTCACTCTCATTTTCAGAATTTGCTCTCAATTCTCTCTCACTCTTTTTCATTCTCAACCTTCATCTTCAACCTTCCACCAAAGCTCCATAACCCAAAAGCTTCACAAATTATGCATTGAAATTTGTGAATCCTTGAGCTAAACCTTCATTGCATCTTCATCATTGGTTCAATTCTAGTTCTACAGTTCATTTGGATCTTGTATAAGTTGTTGGAATTACTTTTGGAAGAGTTTTTTCTTATTTGTGGATTCTTGCTTGGATCTTCAAATTTCTTGCTAAAGCTTCATAGATCCTTTGATTTCTTTCTTGGATTTGTTAATTGTAGCTTAACAACACTTAACAAAGCAATTTCAGCTTTGTTGGTTAGTAATTTCTAGATTTATCTTTGATATGGCTTAATCTTGCATGTTACAATGTAGATCTTTGGCTTGTTGTTAATATGTGATCCATTGCTTGTTTTGATCTTTGATCTTGCTATTTATTTGATATAATTGGTGTTTGATTGATGTGATTTGACATGATTTTTGTGCATAATTGATTGCTTATTTATTTGGATGATTAGATAAGTTGTTTGCTGCTGAAAGTGCTTTTTGGAAGTTGATTTTCTGCTACTGTCTTAGGGGTAATCGACTATCCTGCCATTTTTCACGTTATTTTGAAGTTTTCAAGTGGGTAATCGATTACCCACATATGGTAGTCGATTACCACTGGGACAGATTGCCTTTTTCTTGTATTTTCAAGCTTGTTTGGGTTCCTTTTCATCTTTAAGCTTCATGGTTTGACGTGATGCATTTATGTGGATTATTTTTTTTACCTTTTCCATCATTCTTGATAGCATGCTTGTGGAATGTTTTTGACATGCGACTTTAAGTTTTTCATTAAGGAATGTTTATGACCATTGTGTTGCATTCTTGGTGTGTTAATCATGTTACATAATCCTTTGTACATTGTTGCTTGTTGATTGTTGATGTTTGTTTGGCTAGATTTACATCACATGCTTATGTTTACTTCTTATTTCGTAATTGCATAATCGTTCGAATTCGTTAATCAAAGTTAAGTGCATGACATTCTTGTTACGTGTCCAATTGTGCGATCTTGTGGAGTTTGCTTGTGCTTAATTTGTTAATACATGTTCATCAACTGACTTTGCTTGATGCACATTCATATTCGATCCGCACATTGTCATATACATTTCTTGAATTATGATTGCATGATCATATTTTATTCTTGAATCGCTTGATCAAATTCTAATTGTTGCTTAGTCTTGGATGCTTGCACTCTTGATGCTTGCTTTGGTTTGTTATGCATGCTCATTGATGGTCGTTGCTTGCTTGAGGTGTTGCTTTAAGTGTTCATTTATACTTGCTGCCTGCACTTTCACACCTGTTGTTCTGGACTTTGACATGTTGTTAATTGTGCACCCATGCTGCTTGCTGCTTTTTACACATGTTTCTGCCTGAAAACATGTGCTGTTAAAAACTGCCTTGCTTGTGTGTTGGATTCTACTGTTGTTTTATGCAGGAAGTGTTGTTGTAGCTGTTGTTTATGCCTTGTTTTTGTCTTGTCTTTGCATGCTCCCTCAGGGCCTCCTAGTCCAACTTTATTTTTGATTAAGCTTGGAGTAGGATAGACATTAGGAGTTTAATCCTTGCATGATAACATTAGTTTAGTCCCTTTTAACCTCAACCTTAGGTCTATCTTTTGCATGTTAACATTAGGATAGAATTTCCTTCCGCATCCCGGCCTTAGGGCCATTTTGCATGACAACATTAGGACCAAGTTTCCCTTTAGACCTTTTGTGTGTCTTTCTCTTCTTCTCATCTCAAAACAACTTCAAAACACTTAATAAATGTGATGAACATTATGCACTACGAGCCTTAAGTATATGGGAAATGATGAGTAAGGGGTCTCTCCTTGCTTGTCTAGAGTGTCTAATGTACGTCTCGTCTGGGGGCGATATGCGACACATTCATTCCTATATCTTAGACTTTAGTGCAATATGAATCTCAAATCAAATTAATTCACTTCTCTAAAACTCATGAACAAAATTCAAACCTTTTTATCCTTCGGGATTGTTTTTCAAACTCATTTTTAGAAAGAGTATGTTATTTTTCCGTTATATCGCAGACAGGCATCGGCCCTAACTGCTGGAATGGGAACTTAACGTCGCTCATAAAAAGCACTTAACCAACCTATGGGTTTGTTAACCAAACTATGGTTGCTCTGATTTCTCATACCAGATGAGGATACGTAGGTACAAGACACTGATGTCTTGGTGAGCAACCTTCCCCCTTTCACTCATAGTTTTTTGAACTACGTTGACTCTGACTTTCCCATTGCACGAGGGAATACGTAGGCATATGACAAAAATATCCTATCGAGTCTCCTTTTTCCATTTCTTTTCCTGCTCTCGTTTCCGTTTAGTAGTAGCTTTTAGATAACCCACCCTTTTGATTAGACAATAAGCATGGATCCCGTTGAGTACAACAGACGTAAGGGGTGCTAATACCTTCCCCTTGCATAACCGACTCCCGAACCCAAGATTTGGTTTCAATGACCTTGTCTTCTCCCTTTCTTCAGGTTTTCTTTGATTGTTTCCTTTCCCTGCGTCGGGATAAATAACGTTCGGTGGCGACTCTTCTGTTTGTTTTTGCCACGTGTTTTTTTCATTTGCGACATCTTGGTACTTTCATACGGAACTGGTCCTGGCGTCGTGATGACTACAGGTGCTACCTTGTAAGGGATCGAAATCATGGTGATATCGTTTCCATCATCATTAGCCATGTCATCAACATCTTCCACATTTTCCACACCAACTCTATCAAACTACAAATATCTGTCATCGATCATTTTCTGAATACCACTTTTCAAAAGACTACAACCCTCAGATCTCAATTCACATTCTTGACAATCAAAAGAACAACCTGGGAACACACGCCCTTTCAAAAATATGTCTTTAACAAAATTCAATGGAGTCTACAAGTCATCAACATTAGTCACTAGATTCAACCTCTTCCCATCAATAATAGCATTTGTTCTGGCTACTTCATAGTTCGGCATGGGATTCTAATAAACATTGAGACCCTCATTGGTAAAATTGATAGCTTTGGAATCAAACAGATCTTGGACTTTATGCTTGAAAGCTTTACAATTATCAATGTTGTGACCAGGATCACCAGAATGGAATTCACATCTAGAATTTGTATCATATCCGAGTGGAGGAGCTCTGGTAAGAGGTGCCAGAGTCCTCTTCTGAATCAACTATAGCTAAAGCAAATGCTGCAATAACTGGGAGTATGGCATAGGTGGGGTTTCAAACTGTCTATTTTCCACTCTCGTCCTATCAGGGTAACAGCAGGGAGCATTAGCTTGTTATTGTGGGGCAGCCGGGATGGCCAATGTTGCAACTTGCTAAGTATATTGTGGTTTTGCTCTTCCTTTACCTCGATAGGAGGAAATAGAATTAGAATCCCCCTCTCTCTTCTTCGGGTTTCCTGTGTACGGCTTTTTAACTCCTCCAGATGAGGACCCACTTCTGCTCTAAATCTTTCCATACTTGATATCGCTCTCAACTCTTTCACCGGCCATGAATAAATCTGAAAAACCTGCTGACATGCATCTGACCAACTTCTCATAGTACGTCCCATACAATGTATCCATAAACATATCTATAAGTTCCCTTTCCATCATTAGAGGTTGAACCCTTGCAGCCAACTCACACCATCTCTGGGCATACTCTTTGAAACTTTCATTATTCCTTTGAGACAAATTTTGTAATTGCACCCTGTTTGGTACCATGTCATTATTGTATTAGTAATGATGGACAAAGGCTTCCGCAAGATCTCTCCATCTTTTAACATGATTTCTCTCCAGCCCCATGTACCACTCCAACGAGCGTCCTGCCAAACTATCCTGAAAAAAGTGCATCAGGAGCTCCTCATCATCAGAATATGCAGACATTTTCCTGTAGTGCACCCGAATATGAGTTTTAGGACAGGTAGTCCCCTTATATTTGTCAAAGTCTGACACTTTATACTTTGGAGGGATTCTGAACTCTAGGACCAAACCAAGGTCTGTCATGTCAAAGCGAATAGATTTTTGATTCTCATAAGCCTTCATCTTCTCTTCAATCAACTTGAAACTTTTGTCAACTTCCGACGGAAGATCGACGTACATATCACGCATAGAGAAGATGTCCTCTTGATGATCTTCGTCCCATTGAGGACCAGTATTACCATGCAACTCATATACACCAGCACCATTTCCTTGAACACCACCACCAACTCCTTCGCCCGAAGGTACAACAACAGTAGGGCCATTATCACCTTGGGGACCAGCATTACTCCTAGGAGGAGGGACCTAACGAATTCCACCATGTAAAACACCAGCTTCATCAACTTATGTAATTAGAGGTTAGACCAGAGTTCTCAGTTGTTCCTGTCCTTGAGCTACGTTTTTCATTAGCTCCATAAATTGCATCATATGAGTCCTGACTTCCTGAAGTCCTGCTTGTAATTGATCCATGACTCTGTTGATTTCTCCGAGTTGAATACCTGTGAAAACTGAATTTCGCAATCTTGCTGATGAGAGAAAGCCAAGCAGAGATAAGAATAAAACCAGAACACTTGTTATGCAAATAAGTATGCAAATGCAAAATGCAAACATGTTTATATATTTCAGGGAGATATCCCTCTTGATTCCAGTTTCACAATAAAACGAACAGTAGAGATAGAGAATATCAAAAGCTCTGATCATAAATAAAATGAGGACGATAAGTCAATACATACAATCCACAGAAAGAAAGATAACTGAATAAAAAAGTCGGTGATCCCAACGAACAAGTCTGGTGATGATCAGATAAAAGAAAAGAAAAGATATTGAGAGCCATCATCAACTGAAGATAACCCTCCCTAACCACTGTGCTCCTTGCACCAAGTCTGGGCTTCCTTGAGCAGCTTTTTCGTGTCTGGATGCTCTGGTCTTGCAATCAATTCCTAGATAAGGATGTCACTTCTGCGTATGATATCTCCTAGACACTAACAATACTTTTCCCATGCATCTTCACCAAAGACATCTTCCATTCTGGGATCTTCAAGCCTAGGTTTCTTCAACACTGCCCGAATCTTGAGCTCTTCAAAAGCTGATAAGGTTACTTGGAGCTTCTACTCACTTATGTATTTGTGAGATGACTCTACCACAACTTCTCTCTCATTGACCATGAGTTGCGCCTTCAACTTATCAATCTGATTATGAAGCTCGTCTTCTCTGTTCTTGTTGGCTGTCACTGTAGCATTCCATTGATCATTGAATTTGTATAGCTTCAGAGAAGCTCTATCCAAATCCTTCTTCCTATGCCGTGGAAGGTTGTTAGTGTTCTTCAGATCTTGGCCAACTCGCTCTCTCATCCTGATCTCATCAGATAACTCTTTCTTCTTCTTAGTCAATGTTTTTGTCTTTACCTTGGCCAAGTAGACAACTTCACTCTCATCATGCTTTAGCTGACTTATTTCCTTCTTCAACTCCTCATTTTCTTTTCTCAGTTCTTCCTTCTCTACCTAGAGCTTATTATAATTCAGGATATCGATCGTCGTAGGCTACTCAATTACCAAGGGATACAAAGGTTCTTCAATAGAGAATGGTAATAGTACTTCTTCAACCCTTCTTTGGATTCATTCCACATAAGGATCATAAGCTCTACAATCATCTTTACCCAAGGAAAGCTTTCCCTTCTTATGGATTTTACCCCACGCATCAACAACTATCTTCAGAATATCTGGGTCAGCTATACCAGTGAAGTACAAAGACTCTTGAACGTCTTTGTCGTTTGGCGGTCCCCTCAAAGCATATCCAAATTGTCTGACAGCGAGAAAAGGGTTATAATTGATTCCCCCTTTCCTCCTCATCAAAGGAACATTAGGGAAGCTTCCACAAATTAAAATAATCTCTTTGCCAAGCAGATCTCGGTTAAACCAAACAATATCTTTTGTAGTTAAACCCATCAGTCTTTTTGACCATTCAGAGGAATTTTTGGAATCAACGAAGGCTCCAAAACAAGGAAGATGATCCACAAATCACTTGTGGAAAAGCGGTGCACAACAAGAAACCATCTTCCCTCTTCTCTTCTTATTCTTGTAATGCACAAAATGGTATAGATCTCCTAAGAGAGTTGGCACAAGATTCTTTGATATGAAGAAATGAACAACACTCATATCTACAAAGTCTGGAACATTGGGAAATAACACAATACCATAAACACACAAAGCCAATATGGCACTAAAAACAACCCAACAACCCTCACTAGCATATTTCTGGGATTTATCCACCAAGAAAGTCAAAGAATATCCAAAAACCCCTCCTTTGCTGCAACATTATCCACTAACACAGATTTGCTCAAATAAAGAGCAGCAGCAAGCTTGTCAAGATTCGGGCTCTCCTCATAATAGAAGAAAGGTGCTTCATCCTGAATAGGAATTCCCAAGATATAAGCATACTCCTCTAAAGTGGGAACCAACAAATAGTCTAGGAAGGTGAAACAACACAGAGGAGGGTCATAGAATTACAACAGAGTGTGAGTGGCTCTATACTCATAATCTGTGACGTTATAGACGAAACTTAAAATACTCTCATAACCTCTTCTGAAGACTTCAAAAACACCGGGGTCGACCATAGCAATCAAATCAAGAAGAGGTCTCAACTCTGGTGAAGGGAACTTGTATACGATGATCTTCTTTCTGTCAACCTCCGTCTATAGAAAACCAGATAACCGGAGTCAAAGGAGAGACAAGAACCTGAAAGTACATAAACATGCAATGTTAAATGCAGAATGATTATGCATATGCAACAAGGGATCAAGGAATCAAATGCTCAAGATAGTTGTTGTGTTGTTGATTGAGTAGAACCATAACTTCGCTCTAATAAGAAACGCAGAAAACCAGAACACTGAGGTGATAAGAAAACCATAATACCCAAGATCAAAGGTTAGGACTGACGAGAAAACCAGAAAACCGGGTTGGTTGAAAGTCAAGGTTTCCTGGAAAAAAAATCCATCTCCTCTCACATGTGGGTTCTAGTCTTGGACAATATGGCAATCCTAGCATGTTATCAGTATCACGGACTCTCAGGTCAAGAAATGATGATACGTCTACCATTTCTGGTTTGGTATCATCATCAATCGAGGAGACCTCAACTGACTTTTCAATAGACGGTATCCAAAGTCATAAGCTCTCTAAGTTAACACCTTATCTCATGCACCAGATGTACAAGATAGAGTATCTCCAAAGAAAACCTCGTCTGGACGTGAATTTCGTGCAAACTTTATGTAACCAGACGCCACGCAACTCCCCACTACTCTCCACTATAATCCTAAGTGTGGACTCAAGCCTGAGTAGTGGGCTTATCTCACATGGAACAAACCCACCCAACAGCATAGCAATAGTAGCATAATAGGAGAACAATAATCATATGCAACAGTAAAATGCAAATGCAATAATATACAACAGTAAATGTACAACATATACAACATACATATTCACAAAAATAAACACCCAACAAAGCAAAATAGACAAGTGTAACACCCCCTTTCTATACCCCAAATAATCAATTAAATCATTTAGGCACATATTAAAATTTTCATCAGAGTATAATTAAAAACATGGTAAAAAAGAGCATGTCATATTATCGTGAAATTAAAACATACAACACCTGCTTATTTAAAGATATGCAACAATGGGGTAACTTCAATAGAGGAACTTAGTCCTTACACCCACATCTCAACATTTAGAATAAAAGCGAAAAATCTAAACATTGAACATCATTAAACATGTATACATATATCATCCGGTTTGATTCACATCATCATTCATGTCTACATAAACATTCATCAGCAGATACATATACAAATGTATCACAAAAGAATTCTATACAATTCTAGCTACCTGGTGCTACATATCAGAGCCAACCGACCAAAAAATGAAGACACGCTTCACAAAAAGACCTCCAGCCAACCTACTATGCAATGCCTTATAGAGCATCATAAAACAGCAGAAGGGTGAGAAATATTATCATAATAATCAATGCATATAATTATATATATAACATAAAAATATACATACTCCACGTTCTCACCACATTTCGTCATAATTCATTCATATACATCGCAATGTACATATTCACAATTCACAGCATTACACATAAACATGCACATTCATGTTTCTTCACCACAATTCATCACAAAGTACACACACACACACACACACACACACACACACACACACAGATATTATATATATATATATAAGCATATTTATCATGCATATAACCACAACTCTCATCATTCCACATAAACATAGACATTCATGTTTATTCACCAATGCATCACTATACGGATGACAAATTCAAATCATAGAGACCGACATATGACTCTATGCAAATGCAATGTGGTACCAACTCAATCATCATCAAGTTCACTCAGGAACTTATTGGAACCATCGTCCACACCCCACCTGGGTACACGATGTTCACCCATTGCTCACACCCCCCATGGGCACACAATGTTTATGGATTGCTCACACCCTACACGGGCACACAATCATTCAGCAGATCCTCCTAGGAATCAAATATTATTCAGCAAATTCTCCTAGGAATCAAATATTATTCAGCAGATTCTCCTAGGAATTAAATATCATTCAGCAGATTCTCCTAGGAATCAAATATTATTCAGCAGATTCTCCTAGGAATCAAATATCATTCAGCATATTTTCCTAGGAATCAAATATCACTCAGCAGATTCTCCTAGGAATCAAATATCGTTCAGCAGATTCTCCTAGGAATCAAATATTATTCAGCAGATTCTCATAGGAATCAAATATCATTCAGCAGATTCTCCTAGGAATCAAACAACACAAGAATGCATATCATACTATCACATACAATCCATGTATATTCACATTAATCATGCCAAACAGCAACGAGCATCGTTTTACCACCCATACGGCTACGAACTCTTATCACAATAATCATGCATTTTCATTTAATTCAAACAATTCATATATTTTCCAAACGACCACATTTCACACTTCACATTTCACAATCTAGGATTCACGCCATGCGGCTACCCACAACATACCATATAATAACACACAAGCTACACATCGAACAATCAAAGATTCAAAGTTGGATGGGAACCACAAATAAACTGTTGTTCTGTCATGTTCGCTGCACCATTCGCCTAGCGAAGGTCAACACAAACGCTCGCTACCTGCTCGCCTAGCGAACACGCTAGCGAGGGCTGGTTTCTAGCTACTAGAAGTGTTCGCTACCCAGATCGCTTAGCGAAGGCTTAGCGAACCCTCGCTACCTCACTCGCCTCCAGCGAGATTGGATCATTTGGTTCTGCCCAAGTCTAGGACCATTCACTATTGGCTCGCTAGCAGCTCACTTAGCGAACCACTCGCTAGCTGCTCGCCTAGCGAGTCCTGCGATTTCTCAAAACCCTCTACTGCCCAAAATATCCAAAACTTCACAAAATCTCCCGATTTAATTCCAACAAGTTTCCATAGTCTTAGCCTAACATTCCTCGACTAAACTACACCATTTATTCCAGATTCTAATTGTTAAAACATCGGTTTCTATCGATTAAACCATTTCTGACCTAGAATAGAAAATGGGGGAAAAACATCCAAGCAATCCAAACAACACATACATAATCATACACATTGAGAAGATAATAAAATTTCACACCCTTACCCGATTAATCGAATCCTAGAGGTTGTTCTTGATGATTCTCCAAGTTTTCCTCTTTTTCCTCCTCTTTCTCTTCTTCCTCTTTCTTTCTCTTCTTTCTATTTTCTTTCTATCTCTTTTCTTTCCTCTTTTTCTTTTATAACTCTTTCTATTTTATTTCTCTCTATTATATTTTCTTCTCTCAAAATATCTACCAATTCATTTTCTCACAAAATATCTCATCTTATCATAAATTAAGGAATATCTAAAATATCCTCCAACTTAATTTCCCAAAACTCTCCAAATGATAAAATAACATAATATGCACACATAACATATTATCACACCAATACCACAAATAACATAATAATCACCCAATAAAATAAAAGACTCCACAAAATAATGGGAAATCAGAATCGGGGCGTTACAACTCTCCCCCACTTTAGAAATTTTTGTCCTCGAAAATATTACCTGATCCAAACAACTCTGGATACGACTCTCGCATCCCACTCTCTAATTCCTAAGTCATATTGCCTTCTGAAGCGCCTCCCCACGCTACTTTCACAAGCGCAATATCTTTTCCTCTTAGTTTCTTAACTTCACGGTCCAAAATCCTAATCGGTAAAGCTCCAACCGTAAGGTTATCTCTCACCTCAATCTCGAAATCCTCATTCTCATTCATCATCAAATCAACAAACTTCAAATCCAACTTTTGTTTTTCACATATGGTTGCAAGAAAATCATTCGTAGCATGTAGCATGCCAAGTCTCACACTTCTCAACGTCATTTCACAAACTAAACTCAAGTTTTCTAAAATTCTACAAAAGTTCCCATTCTCTTATCATCAATGCAGACACATGTAACAACTTCCGACTCAAAGCATCTGCCACCATGTTTTGCCTTACCTGGATGGTAATTCAAACCAAAATCACAATCCTTCAAAAGCTCTAACCACCTTCTTTGTCTCATGTTCAATTCCTTTTTGACCAAATAAATATTTCAAACCCTTGTGATCACTAAAAACTTCAAATCTTGCACCATAAAGATAGTGCCTCCAAATTTTCAAAATAAACACCACTGGAAACACATCGTGCTCAACTTTACTCTCCATCGACACTAATGCAAACAAACCGAACAATTGAGCTTCGTCCGCTAAAAAGTGTCTTCAACTCTTTAATGGATAGAAAACTCTCATTCTCATCATCTTCCAAAGAAGGAAACCTCACCAACTTGTGATAACAATCTACATGAACTCTATTAAATTGCAATTGGTTCATACCCAAGATTACATCCAATCCTTCTAATGGCAAACACATTAAATCCATAATGAAGTCTTTACCATACATGGTCAAAGGACAACTTACACACACCAAAGATGTAGTTACCGACCCCAAAGTGGGAGCCTCAATAACCATCTCACCTCCCCAAGAAATCACACACAATTCAAACGCTTAACGCACTCAAGAAAAATAAACAAATGAGTCGCTCCAGTATCAATAACAGTAACTAAATGCGTACTATTAATAAAGCATGTACCTTTTATCAAACGATCTGCACTAGTAGTGTCTGACCCTGCTAATGCAAACACCTTTTCGCCCACTTGAGCTTGTTTTGGCTTAGTACAGTTAGCACTAATGTGACCCACTTCTCCATAATTATAACACTTCACTACATTCTTCCTACAATCTATAGCAGCATGCCCAAGGACTCCACAGTTAGAACATTTCACAATGGGCTTTCCACACTCAAAAGATTTGTGACCTATTTCACCACACTTGTAACACTTAATGGAACCGGAACTTCCTCCTCCAGATCTCTTATCAAAGTTTCCCCTATGCTTGCCCTTATCAACAGGTGTCACATAAGGTCCACTTCTAACTAGTTTCTTTTCCTTCCTCTCCTTCAAACTCTTGTAATGAGTGGAACGAGCCTTGCTATCTTCCTCGAAGGTTCTACAACATTCCGTCAAATCCGAAAATCTCCTTATCCTTTGATATCCCACAGCTTGCTTAATCTCAAGATGCAAACCATCCTCATATTTAATACACTTTGAGAACTCATCCGTAATCGCATCATAGTGAGGATGAAATTGAACCAACTCTACAAACTTAGCAGTATAGTCCACCACGGACATATTACCTTGTTTCAGCTCAAAGAACTCCGTCTCCTTCTTCCCTTTTACACTTTCAGGGTAATACTTCCTCAAAAATTCAGTACAAAATAAATCCCAAGTTATTTGTTCGTCATCCACTTCAAGAACCTAACGCATATCGACCCACCAATCGTCGACTTCTTCCTTCAGCATGTGAGATCCAAGTCTCACCTGATCGCCTTCAGCACAGTTCATAACTCTGAAAATCCTTTCAATCTCTTTCAACCAAATTTGAGCACCATCGGGATCAAATCTTCCTTTAAAGACCGGTGGTTGATTTTTTCTGAACTCATCATTAGCATTCACATTCGGCGCACCCTGCACCGCCCTAGCCATTGCTTCCAAAGCAGCAGCCATCACATTGTTGTTACGACCAACCATATTCTGACCATTCCCAAAAATAACAACAAGGTTAAATAACCGTTCAACCAACACAACAACGAGACAGACACAACTGACTCAACACTGGCTCTGATACCACTTAATGTAAAACCCCCTTTCTATACCCCCAAATAATCAATTAAATCATTTAGGCACATATTAAAATTTTCATCAGAGTATAATTAAAAACATGGTATAAAAGAGCATGTCACATTATCTTGAAATTAAAACATACAACACCTGCGCTTTTAAAGATATGCAACAATGGGGTAACTTCAACAGAGGAACTTGAAGGTGAGAAAAACACTTAGAAGGGGGGGATTGAATAAGGGTTTAGAAAAAAATATGGCAATAAAACAACACAAGATTTTTATCCTTGTTCGTTGAACTCAACTAATCCAGTCCACCCTATCAAGGTGATTTGCCTTTCTCCACATGGACTTAATCCACTATATTCAAACAGATTACAGTGTCAACCACTAAGAACAACTGTCTTAGTCTTCTCAAGAAACTCTGACCACAACTTGGTCTTCTCAAGGAACCTTTTACAAATTAATGTAAACTAAACAAGTGTTTAAGATGCTTCTAAAAAGCTATATCACAAACTGTGATTTTTACACTTAGATTAAGAACGAATAAAAACTATTCAGCTTGAGTAAGATAGATTGTATAAGAGTTGTTAAATAATTCCAATGAGTTTTTCAATAATTCATTAACCTTGAAAAGATGTTGAAGACGTCCTTTTATAGTGCTGAAAGTCCAAAGCTTGAAGACTGTGCAAGTAGAGTAGTTGTAGCCTTTTGTCTTCACATGACTTTTCCTTTCTCAGAAGTAGAATGTTCAGAGAAATGCCTTTTGCCTGAATCCTTGTGTCTATCACAAATATGGAATCGTTTTGTTGGAGAGGACGTTGAGAATAGTACCAAGTCTATTCACGTGCTGACATCTTTTCAAATGTAAACAACATCAGATCCTCTGATGTGCTTCTTGTTCTTCAGATCAGATTCAATGATATCAGAGTTGTAGCAACAGTGCTTTAGTGTGAGTGATCTGATCAGAGCATATTGTTTATCAGAGCCTTTGTACTTGCAGTGTAAAGTACATTCAAAGTCTTCTGAAACAATGCTTTAAACTCTTCATACAAAATCTTCAGCTACGCTTCAGATGCTTCTGCAGCTTCTGCTTCAGAGTCTTCTACAGCTTCTGCTTCAGAGTCTCTTCTGGCAGCACTCAGAGTCTTCTGATGGCTTGCTTCTGATGCTTCAGAGCTTTGCGTAGACTACTGTTAAGATGCATTTTTGCTTCCATAAGAATATTTATTTTAATATCTGAAACAAAAACACTTGAACAAAATTAGAGTATATATTTTCTTAATACAAAATTTCATTAGAGTTATCATCAAAACTTAGAGATATAATTAAACACCAATCTGTGTTCTAACAATCTCCCCCTTTTTGATGATGACAAAACATAGGAAAGTTTGTTCAATAAAAAGGATAAATATATAACTCCCCCTGAGATAAAGAATCTCCCCTTGAAATGAATACTCTAATAGAAGAAAATACTTCCCTTTTTGCATGAGTATACTATTCATATTAAGATCCTGGTTAAAAACTTCGGGTAAGAATCCTAGTTAGAATATACTTTCCAGAATCAGAGCTAGGTAATAGCTTGATTTGCTTTTTAGAACCAGAGCCTGGTTTACTCTTACTGATTTTCTTTCCAGGAACAGAGCCTGGTTTATTTTCCATAATCAGTGCCTGGTTAACTTCTAGGATCAGAGCCTGGTAATCAGAACCTACTTTGACTTATCAGAGCCTGGTTAAACCTGGTTTGAGTAAAAGTCTGGTTTGGGTATTCTCAGGGTAACTTCAATGAATTTTGTCAGATGATACGATATAGTTCTGAAAGACTAAAATTCAATGTTAGATATAATTTGTTATGTCTGAATTTCATTTTAGTAACTGTTTATATTTGAACAAACAGAATTTCTTTTTCTCCCCCTTTTTGTCATTATCAAAAAGAAAACTTTTTAAGACAGAAAAGATTAACAGAAGAAAATAGTATAAAGCTGATAATATCAACAGATGTAAAACAAATGATCAAACAGACATATTCATTTAGAGATAATCAGAGTACATCAAGAACAAAACATGATTCAGATAAAGCAAAAACAGAACAAAATAACACTTAAAGTGCACAAACATAAGAACTAAGATAAACATGATGCAAGAAGCTTAAGGATGTGGGTCATCACAGAAGTAGATTCCTCTTGCTTAGCCATCCATTTGTGTATGTTGTCTGTCTTCTTATCTTGTATTGCCATCCAGGATTTAGTTTCAGATTGACCAGCTTCCAGCACAGCAATCTTGTCTTCTAGGTCTGGATTTTCTTTCTTAACTTTAGACGAAGTAGTAGGAGCAGATTCAGATGCAGGAGTAGGAGCAGAGTCAATGATCATTGCAGATGCTGATTCTGGAGGCACAGATTCAGATGGTTGGTCTACAATCATCAGAGCTAATGGATTGGTTTCCAGAGTGACTTCAGGAGCAGATTCTTCAATAGTCTCAGAAGTAGCAGTTACTCCAGAAGTTGAAGGTGTATCCTCAAGAAGCAAGGTTGGAGATCTGTTCACATCCCATAGCGTATGTCTGACAACTTCAGCAAATCTGACCTTTGCGTCATCAGAGCAAATGGTCTTCAGATTAGAAGCCACAGAGTTGAATCTGGCAATGAACTTAGTCCAGCATTCTTCAAAAGCTTTTGGATTAATGCTCGAGAGACATTCCTCCTCTACAGAGTCTAAACTCATCCTTATTTCTTTCTTGAAACTAGCAAACAAAGTATTAACATCTATCCTGGATTTAGGTTTAAGGTAGGCTTCCAGAGGTGATGGTTTGGGTTGTTCTGGTGGGGGTGGTATGGTGAAGGTTGGGGTAATGAACAGAGGACGAGGATAAGAAGGTAATGAAGGATGTTCTGATGAAGTGAAAGCTTTGCATCTGGATGAAGATGATTTGGGAAACAAGAACTGTTTGAAATTTGATACAGAGGGAATGACATCAAATGGTGTAAAAGTATAGGGGATAAAAACAGAGTTTTGAGAGTGCAGAGGTTCAGGTGGAATGATATCTGGTTGTTGTGTTAGATAGGCTTGAAGTACAGAGGGAAGGATAGTTGAAGAAACAAGTTTATATGGAATGGTAGGGTCAGATGCTTCTATTATGGTATAAAAGTTTTTGAGTTTTAGACCATATGGAAGGGGATCAGAGGGATGAGGTTTGAAAGAAGCAAAGGATACAAACTCAGATATTTTAGGTTCATAGCCACGAAGTGAGGGTGGTGAGTTAATTTCTGGTGGTAAGTCAGATTCAGATGAATCAAATGATTCATATGAATGACAGGATGTGGAAGAGATATCAACTAAAGTTGTCAAAGGTGGAATATTTAGGACTACAAAATCAGATATGAAGGGTTCAAAAGGTTGGATAGATTCTGGTTCAGGATTAGAAGGAATGGATTGTTCTGGTTGTGGTTGTTGTTGTTCTGGTTCTTGTGGTGTTGGTTCTGTTAGTTGTGAAGTTTGTGGTTCTGGTGGGGGAACTTCAGATGATTGTGGTACAGGTGTTTGTTTGTCAGATGTGGGAATATCATATGGTCGAGAATGTGTTGGTTCAGAGGTATACTTTTTAGATGGAGTTGCTTGTGGTTGGGGTACAGAAGGAGTTGTAACAGAAGGTTTCTTAGGTTTAGAAACACGAGGAAGAGAAGGTGAAGGTGATGGTATTGGTTCATGGAGAGTTTGGTCAGATGTTAATACCTCTTTGACAGTTTCCAAAATAGAGTCTAAACTTACCTCTGGAGGATTGACCTTTTTCTTCTTGACCCTTTTGGGTTTGACAGCAGCAGCTTCACCAGTAGCCTTCCTCTTGGGTTTAGAAGATCCTTCTTCAGCAACCTTTCTCTTCTTCTTGTGTCTGGCCTCATAAAGATCGGGAGCAGGTTCACCTACTTTCTGAACCAGATTTGCTGGCAGAGGAGTTCCATCCTTTAGACACTCTGCAATGTACTTCAGAATAATCTCCCTTGGTTCATTAGCGAAGAACATAGGAAAATCATCCACTGGTATTTTTCTTTGAGTGACCTCTTCAGAATCTATTTTCTTTGGTGCATAAGTGACTTCTTCTACAACTTTTATCCTCTGAAGACTCTTCCCATTCAGAGGTTTTCCTATTGCAGAAGCTAACTCTTCCTTCATTCCAGCTTCTACCAAATGACCAACAAGACCATTCTCAGTCAGAATGTCTGAGATAAGTCTTCCCATTGGAATCCAGTTCCTCAGCTTCTGATGTTTGGTTCTGACCTCTTCCCTTGACTGTTTAATGTGTGTCCACAGATGATTAAACAGAAGATACGGCAGATCCACCTTTGTGCTCTGACTCAGACAATACATAAAGTATAGTTGATCAGTGTTAACATAGTCTGGAGAATTGGAAGATTTTCTATGATGAATGCAACTCATGAAAATCTTAGCCTAGATCCTGTAAACTAGCTTCAAATCCTTAACCTTGTTAGAAGCTTCTCCAGATGAGAAAACTTCTCTATACACATCAGTCATATTCACACGCCCAGCTGGCAGATTTGTGACACCATCAGTTTCCTCATACCCTATGAGTTTTCTTATAAGATCTTCAGTTATAACAATTTCTTTACCCAGAACATATGAGAATATAAACTTAGGGCAAGTAAAAGCATGGATCCAGAACTCCTTTACCAGAAAAGGATAAACTGGTCCCATCAGCCTATCAAAGAACTTGGTCCAACACTGTGCATCAACAATGGGACGAAGATCATACCCATTTTCAGCAAAAGATTCAAAATTAATAATGGATTCACACAAGACTTCCAGCTTGTCAATAGGTGTGAGTAATGTTCTAATAGGTTCCTTGAAAGGAACTGTGCCCATGTTTGAAGAAGAAACAGCATCCATTGAAGATTGGAACTGAGCAGAAGTTGATGATGAAGTTGCCATTGTTGTTCTTGAAGATTTAGGGTTACGGAGATGTTTGGGTTTGAGAGAGAGATGAAAGCAATGAAACAAGAAGAAATGCATACAAGGGTGTTCGTGAGAGTGAAAAGTGTGAAATGTGTAAAGTTGTGGAATTTATAGAAGAAATTAGGGCACACAAGAGTCACATGTTCAGCACGCTTGCACTTAGCATTTCATAAAAAGAATATAATCATTTCAAGCAATTAATGATTCTGACAATTGGGGGGAAAACGAGAAACTCAATATTCAAAAACAGTACCTCAAACATCAATTCAGTATTGTGCACTCCACCTTTTCAGATTCAGAGTTACACGTGTTTGCTTGCATGTGCTGCTGAAACTTCTTTGAGAAATGAAACATTAGCCAATGTTCAGATCCTCTGAGGCTTGTTAGTTCAGATTTTGCACACAATAAATAAAACAATAAACAATAAATGAATAGATGTAATACTTCAGAGTCAAAACATTTTCATCTGAGAAAAATTTCTTCTGATAAACATTTTATTCTGAACAGAAATCCATACTTATATTTTTCAGAATAAATTTGAATCTATCTTCAGCAAGGGGTTTTGTAAAAATATCAGCCCATTGATGATTTGTATCAACAAATTTTAAACTGATAACTCCCTTCTGAACATAGTCTCTGATGAAGTGATGTTTTATCACTATATGTTTTGCCTTAGAGTGTAAAATAGGGTTTTCAGACAAACATATAGCAGAAGTATTATCACCGAATATTGAAATGTTACTCTCATGGATCTGATAGTCTTCTAGCTGACTTTTCATCCAGAGCATCTGAGTGCTACAACCAGCAGCAACAATGTATTATGTTTCTATTGTTGAAAGTGCAATAGTGGGTTACTTCTTGCTGAACCACGAGATCAGATGACTTCCAAGAAACTGGCAGCTTCCAGAAGTACATTTTCTTTCAACTCTGTCTCCAGCGTAGTCAGCATCACAGAATCCAACTAATTTATAGTCATCAGGTCTTCTGTAACACAAATCCACATTTGTAGTACCTTTCAGATACCTTAGAATCCTCTAAACAGCTGTTAAGTGAGACTCTCTAGGATCTGATTGGAATCTTGCATACAGACAAACACTGAATAGAATATCAGGTCTAGAAGCAGTCAAATACAGAAGAGAACCAATCATACCTCTGTAAAGCTTTTGATCTACTTTCTTACTTACCTCTTCCTTACCAAGAGTGCTTGTAGGATGCATTGGAGTTTTGGCCAACTTGCTTTCAGTCATATTAAACTTCTTTAGAAGCTCCTTCACATACTTAGTCTGATGTATGTAGGTGCCTTCTGGAGTTTGATTAACTTGGATTCCCAGAAAGAATCTGAGTTCTCCCATCATGTTCATCTCAAATTCAACCTGCATAGAAAGAGCAAACTCCTTTCCCAGCATAATATTGGTAGATCCAAATATAATATCATCTACGTAAATTTGACAAATTAACAAATCTTTCTTAAATGATTTAAAGAAGAGAGTTGTGTCCACTTTGCCTCTGATAAAATTCTTTTCCAAAAGAAAATTACTCAGCCTCTTATACCAAGCTCTGGGAGCTTGTTTTAAGCCATAGAGTGATTTTTTTAAGTTTAAAAACATGTTCTGGAAATTTATCATTTTCACAGCCAGGAGGTTGATGAACATAAACTTCCTCTTCTATAATACCATTTAAGAAGGCACTCTTAACATCCATCTGATAAAGAGTGATGTTATTTTGTGTAGGAAAAGAAATGAGTAAGCGTTAAGACTCTAACCTGGCCACAAGAGCATAAGTCTCTATGTAGTCAATTCCTTCTTGCTGACTATACCCTTGAGCAACTAGCCTTGCTTTGTTTCTTACAACTTCTCCTTTCTCATTCAATTTGTTTCTGAAGACCCATTTAGTTCCAATAATATTGAACCCTTTTGGTCTTGGAACCAGATCTCAAACGTCGTTTCTGGTGAATTGATTTAGCACTTCTTACATAGAAATTATCCATTCATTATCATTCAGAGCTTCATCGACAGAAGTTGGTTCAATGATAGACACCAACCCAAAAAGTGACGTTGTAGATGATCTGAGGAAAGACCTTGTTCTGATAGGGTCATCCTTCTTTCCAATTATCACATCCTCTAGATGAGAGGCCTTGATTCTAGATGATAATCCCGTAACATTTGGTTCTTCAGAAATATTCAAATTGTTCATCTGAGCAGCCAATGGAGTTGCATCTAGCGTTGCTTCTGGTTCTTTTACTTGAGCCTTTTTTGCCTTTGAGTCTTCAGAGTCTGTGAGAATTACTTCTCTATCTGCAGAATTAACAAGCTGCTTTGCCTTTTGATTGCCAAGCTTATCATCAAATCTAACATGTATTGATTCCTCCACAATCTGTGTCTCAGTATTGTATACTCTGTAGCCTTTGGAGCATTCAGAATACCCAAGCATGAAACACTTATGTGCTTTAGAATCAAACTTGTTCAGATTCTCTTTAGTATTCAACATAAAACATACACATCCAAAAGGATGGAAATAAGAAATGTTGGGCTTTCTATTCCTCCACAATTCATAGGGAGTCTTCTCCAGAAGAGGTCTTACAGACACTCTGTTCTGAATATAGCAAGTTGTGTTTATTGCTTCTGCCCAAAAATGTTTTGCCAGATTAGTCTCGTTGATCATGGTTCTGGCCATTTCTTGCAATGTTCTATTTTTCCTCTCTACAAATCCATTCTGTTGTGGAGTTCTAGGGCAGGAGAAATCATGTGCAATGCCATTTTCATTAAAATATTTTTCAAAATATTTGTTTTCAAATTCACCTCCATAATCACTTCTGACTTTAACAATCTTAAAATCTTTTTCATTCTGGACTTGTTTGTAGAAGTCAAAGAACACAGAATGTGTTTCATCCTTGTGTTTTAGGAATTTCACCCATGTCCATCTGTTGTAGTCATCAATAGTGACTAATCCATACTTCTTGACTCTGATGGATGCAGTTTTCACTGGTCCAAACAAATCAATATGAAGTAACTCTAATGGTCTTGAGGTTGAAACAACATTTTTAGTTTTAAAAGAAGATTTTGAAAATTTTCCTTTTTGACATGCTTCACAAAGAGCATCTGAGTTGAACTTCAACTGAGGAAGTCCTCTGACCAGATTGAGTTTATTAATCTGAGATATACGTCTCATACTAATATGCCCCAATCTTCTGTGCCAAACCCATTGCTCATCATTAACAGACAGAAGGCATCTTACATTCTGAACCTTAAGTTCTGAAAGATTAATTTTATAAATGTTGTTCTTCCTCTTTCCATTCAATAGGATTGAGCCATCCTTTTGACTGACAGCCTTGCAACCTTTTTGATTAAAGATTATGTCATAACCATTGTCACTTAATTGACTTATGGACAATAAGTTATGTGTTAATCCTTCAACAAGTAAGACATTAGAAATGGAAGGAAGATTACCATTGCCAATAGTTCTAGAGCCAACTATCTTGCCTCTCTGGTTCCCTCCAAACTTGACGTCTCCTCCAGATCTAAGTTCCAGGCTTTGGAACATAGACCTTTTTCCCGTCATGTGACGCGAGCAGCCAGAGTCCAGGTACCAAGATTGGTGTTTTGACTTTGCTGCGAAAGATGTCTGCAACAGATATTATTTTTTCTTTAGGTACCCAGATCTTTTTGGGTCCTTTAGGGTTAGTTGCCTTAAAGTTTTGTCTGAACTTCTGTCTTCTGACAGCAGGTTTGTTCTGACTAACTTTAGGTTTAAACACAGGAATGTTCTAACAAGAACGTGTGTGTTTAATATCATTAAGATGACCAAACTTAAAAGTAGAATACAGAGGAGTATGCTTAATGATTAGTTTATCAACAGATGTTGGATTTAAATCCTTCTCAGAAGAAGATTCATATCCAATACCCTTCCTAATATTTCTGCTTACACCATAGATCATTGAAGCCATCTTGCTTCTCTCTAAGCTTCTTGCCAGAAATCTCTGAAAACTATAGTCATATTCTTCTAAAATGTTTTTAGATTTTGACTTAGTTTCAACTTCAGAATCTTGTTGAGCTTTTTCAAATTCATTTTTAATTTTCAAATTGTTTCCCTTGAGCTCAGCAACTTCTGATTTCAGAAGATCATTCTCAGATACAAGATTGATTTCAAGCTTCTTGTACCTGAGCTTAATCTTACTATAGTTTTCTAACATTTCTGATAAACTCTCAATAAGTTCTGCTCTAGAAAGTTCAGAAAATACCTCCTCAGAGTCTGACTCTGATTCTGATTCTGATCCAGATGTTTCTGCATGGTCTTCTACGTCAGCCATGAGTTCCATGTTTGCACATTCTTCATTTGAGTCTGATGAAGATTCAGATGCATCTGAATCATCCCAGGTTGCCATCAGAACTTTCTTTTTATGATCAGACTTCCTTCTTGGCTTCTCCTTCTGAAGCTTTGGGCATTCATTCTTGTAGTGCCCAAGTTCCTTGCATTCATAGCAGACAACCTCTTTCTTTCCAGATCTTCTGTGTCCAGAAGACTCTTTACGTTGATCTAGTTTCTTGAAGTTCTTGAACTTCCTCTGTTTATGCTTCCAGAGTTTGTTGATCCTTCTGGACAACAAGGAGAATTCATCTTCTTCTTCAAAAGAAATTCTTCAGAACTTTCTTCTAAAACCTGCAACGCTTTGGCAGATTTGTTAGACTTTAAAGCAACAGACTTACATTTTTTCTGGGGTTCGTCTTCTTCTAGTTCAATCTCATGACTCCTTAGAGAGCTGATCAGTTCCTCCAGCGTGATCTTATTCAGATCCTTTGCTAGCTTCAGAGCAGTAACCATTGGTCTCCATCTGATTTGAAAACTTCTAATGATCTTCTTAACATGATCTGCAGTGGAGTAACCCTTGTCCAGAACTTTCAAGCCAGCTGTGAGAATATGGAATCTAGAGAACATAACTTCTACAGATTCAGATTCCTCCATTTTGAAGGCTTCATATTTCTGGATCAGCACCAGAGCCTTGGTCTCCTTGACTTGATAATTCCCTTCATGAGTCATCTTCAAAGATTCAAACATACCAAATGATGTTTCTCTGTTAGTAATTTTCTCATACTCAGTATGAGATATAACATTTAGTAGTATGGTTCTTGCGTTATGATGATTCCTGAATTCTTTCTTCTGAGCTTCAGTCATAGATTTTTTGTCTATCTTTTTGCCATCCCCATCAGTGGGGTGAACATAGCCATGAATGACTAAATCCCAAAGGTCAGCATCATATCCTAGAAAGAATCTTTCAATCCTGTCTTTCCAGTAGTCAAACTTCTCCCCATCAAACATAGGGGGTTTAGTGTTGATCCTATCTTTGTCCTCATATCTGTTGTTGTTGGATGTTGAAGCTTCAGCCATAATATATCAACCAAAAAATATCAAGAATTTTCTCAACTGTATCTTTTCTGTTCACGGTGAAGTGAGAGCACTAACAGAATCGAAGCTCTGATGCCAACTGAAGGTGAGAAAAACACTTAGAACGGGGGGTTGAATAAGGGTTTAGAAAAAATATGGAAATAAAACAACACAAGATTTTTATCCTGGTTCGTTGAACTCAACTAATCCAGTCCACCTTATCAAGGTGATTTTCCTTTCTCCACAAGGACTTAATTCACTATACTCAAACAAATTACAGTGTCAACCACTAAGAACAACTGTCTTAGTCTTCTCAAGAAATTTTAACCACAACTTGGTCTTCTCAAGGAACCTTTTACAAATTAATGTAAACTAAACAAGTGTTTAAGATGCTTCTAAAAAGCTATATCACAAACTGTGATTTTTACACTTATTTTGAGAACGAATAAAAACTATTCAGCTTGAGTAAGAAAGATTGTATAAGAGTTGTTGAATAATTCCAATGAGTTTTTCAATAATTCGTTAACCTTGAAGAGATGTTGAAGACGTCCTTTTATAGTGTTGAAAGTCCAAAGCTTGAAGACTGTGCAAGTAGAGTAGTTGTAGCCTTTTGTCTTCACATGACTTTTCCTTTCTCAGAAGTAGAATGTTTAGAGAAATGCCTTTTGCCTGAATCCTTGTGTCTATCACAAATAAGGAATAGTTCCGTTGGAGAGGATGTTGAGAATAGTACCAAGTCTATTCACGTGCTGACATCTTTTCAAATGTAAAACAACATCAGATCCTCCGATGTGCTTCTTGTTCTTCTGATCAGATTCAATGATATCAGAGTTGCAGCAACAGTGCTTTAGCGTGAGTGATCTGATCAGAGCATACTATTTATCAGAGCCTTTGTACTTGCAGCGTAAAGTACATTCAGAGTCTTCTGAAACAATGCTTTAAACTCTGTTAGAACACATATTGGTTCTTAATCATATCTCTATGTTTTGATGATAACTCTTACAAAATTTTGTATTCAAGAATTATATACTCTAAAATTTATTTAAGAATGTTTGCTGCAGATATTAAAGTGAATATTATTCTGCAAGCAAATTAGATCTGAACATGAAAATATGCAAGGCTCTGAAGCGTCAGAAGTGTCTCTTAGAAGAATCTGAACGCTGCCTACAGAAGGTTCTGAGCGCTGTCTACAGAAGGATCTGAAGCAGAAGCTACAGAAGAATCTGAAGCAAAAGCTAGAAGCATCTGAAGCATTGAATACTTTTGTATGAAGAGTTTCAAGCTTAGTTTATTTCAGAAGACTCTGATAGTACTACGCTACCAGTACTGAGGATCTGATCCCAAACTCTACTCTGAACAATTACACGCTGAAAGCACACTTACTGCATTGCTCTGATTCAGCAAACTCTAATGAACATCAGAAGACTCTGACTGTTCAAGACTCTGATGATATTTTGCTGAAACTTGTTGAAGAAGAATTCAAAGTTATGTCTGTTGGAATGGCCAAACGACTCTTTCCTCCTTTATGCTAGACACAAGAACACAGACAAAAAGGATTTATTTGTGCATTCTACTTCTAGGAAAGGTCATGTGATGTGAAGACAAAAAGGCTCAGCCCTTTTCAGTACACAACCTTCAACGTGAAAACTACTTGGACCTCTGTGCCTATAAAAGCAAGACTTCATCTCTCTTCGTCAGTTGACGAAATCTTTGAAAGAAATTCATTACAAGCTCTCATAGAAATCATTATCTTGCTGAATTTATTTCTAAGTTCTTAAATCTTAAGTGTAAAATCACAGTTGTGATATAGCTTAATTAGAAGCATTTAAACACTTGTTTTATTCTTACATTTGATTGTAAAAGATCCTTAAGAAGATCCAGTTGGGATCAGTAGTTCTTAAGAAGACTAAGAACAGTTGCTCTTAGTGCTTGCTATTGTAATCGGTTGATTAATAGTGGATTAAGTCCTTGTTGAGAAAGGAAAATCACTCTTGATTGGGTGGACTGGAGTAGTTGAGTTCAACGAACCAGGATAAAAATCTTTGAGTTTTTATTGCTATAAGTTTCTCTATATACTTATTCAACCCCCCCCCCCTTCTAAGTATTTTCTCACCTTCAGTTGGCATCAGAGCTCTTGTTCTATGTGTGCTACCACTTCACAGTGACAGAAAAGATCCAATGAGCAAACTTTGATATATATTTGGTGGTTATTATGGCTGAAACTTTAACATCTAACAGTAACAACAAATATGAAGAAAGGGAAAGAATCAGCACAAAACCCCCTATGTTTGATGGGGGGAAATTTGATTATTGGAAGGACAGGATAGAAAGTTTCTTCTTTGGTTATGATGATGATTTATGGGACTTGGTCATTGATGGGTATGTTCATCCCACTATGGGGATGGCAAGGAAGTTGATAGAAATCAATGACTGAAGCTCAAAAGAAGGAGTTCAGAAATCACCACAAGGCTAGAACAATCTTGTTAAATGCAATATCTCATACTGAGTATGAGAAGATTACAAACAGAGAAACTGCATTTGACTTGTTTGAGTCTTTGAAGATGACACATGAAGGAAACCTTCAACTTAAAGAGACCAAGGCTCTGGCGCTAATACAGAAGTATGAAGCGTTCAAAATGGAAGAATCTGAGTCTATAGAAACTATGTTCTCTAGATTCCAGATCCTTACAGCTGGTCTAAAAGTTCTGGACAAATGCTACTCAACTGCTGATCATGTGAAGAAGATCATCAGAAGCTTGCCTATCAGATGGAGACCTATGGTCACTGCTCTGAAGCTTGCTAAGGATCTGAACAAGATCACTTTGGAGGAGCTAATCAGCTCACTAAGGAGCCATGAAATTGAACTTGAGGAAGATGAGCCTCAAAATAAAGGTAAGTCAATTGCTTTAAAATCTAACAAATCTGTGAAAGCTTTGCAGGTATTAAAAGAGAGTTCTGAAGATTCTTCTTCTGAAGAAGAAGATGAATTGTCCTTGCTGTCCAGAAGAATCAACAGACTTTGGAAGCACAAACAGAGGAAGTTCAAGAACTTCAAGAAGCCAGATCAGCGCAAGGAGTCCTCTAGACCAAAAAGATTTGGAAAGAAGGAAGTTGTTTGTTTTGAATGCAAACAACCTGGTCATTACAAAAATGAATGTCCAAAGCTTCAGAAAGAAAAGCCCAGAAGAAAGCCTGAGCACAAGAAGAAGGTTCTAATGGCTACATGGGATGATTCAGATGAATCTGGATCCTCATCAGAATCTAAAGATGAATGCGTCAACATGACTCTGATGGCAGGCATTGAAGATCAGAATGAAGGATCATCTGGATCTGAGTCTGATTCTGAATCTGACTCAAAAGAGGTACTTTCTGATCTCACTAGGGAAGAGCTTATTAAAGTCTTATCAGAAGTCCTGAAAAATTATAATTAGATTAAGCTCAAATGCAAGAAGCTTAAATGCAATCTTGGATCTGAGAATAATCTGTTAAGATCAGAAGTTGCTGAGCTAAAAGAGAATAATTTGAAAATGAAAGCCAATTTTGAAAAAGCTCAACAAAACTCTGAATCTGAAAGTAAGTCTAAATGCAAAAACATTTTAGAAGAATATGACTTCAGCTTTCAGAAGTTTCTTGCTAAAAGCATAGATAGAAGCAAGATGGCTTCAATGGTCTATGGGGTTAGTAGAAACAACAGGAAAGGAATTGGATATGAATCTTCCTCTGGAAAGGATTTAAATCCAATGCCTGTTGATAAACTTGTTATTAAGAAAACTCCCTTATACTCTCATTTCAAGTTTGGTCATCTGAATGATATTAAACACACACGTTCTGATCAGAACGTTCCTGTGTTTAAGCCAAAAGTAAGTCAGAACAAAACTGTTGTAAAAAGACAGAAGTTCAGACCAACTTTCAAGGCAACTAACCCAAAAGGACCCAAAAAGATATGGGTACCTAAGGATAAGATAATCCCTGTTGCAGATGTATTTAGCAGAAAAGTCAAGACGCTAGTCATGGTACCTGGACTCTGGCTGCTCATGTCACATGACGGGAGAAAGGTTTATGTTCCAAAGCCTGGAGCTTAAATCTGGAGGAGAAGTGAAGTTTGGAGGGAATCAGAAGGGCAAGATCATTGGCTCTGGTACTATTGGCAATGGTAACCTTCCCTCTATATTTAATGTTCTTCTTGTAGAAGGATTAAAGCATAATCTATTATCCATAAGTCAATTAAATGACAATGGTTATGATATAATATTTAATCAACAATGTTGTAAAGCTGTTATTCAGAAGGATGGCTCAATCCTATTTAATGGAAAGAGGAAGAACAACATTTATAAAATCAATCTTTTAGAACTTAAGGTTCAAAATGTTAAATGCCTCTTGTCTGTTAATGATGAGCAATGGGTCTGGCACAAAAGATTGGGGCATATTAATATGAGACGTATATCTCAGATTAATAAACTCAATCTGGTCAGAAGACTTCCTAAGCTGAAGTTCAACTCAGATGCTCTCTGTGAAGCATGTCAAAAAGGAAAATGTTCAAAATCTTCTTTTAAATCAAAAAATGTTGTTTCAACCTCAAGACCATTAGAATTACTTCACATTGATCTGTTTGGACCAGTGAAAACTGCATCCATCAGAGGCAAGAAGTATGGATTAGTCATTGTTGATGACTACAGCAGATGGACATGGGTAAAGTTCCTAAAGCACAAGGATGAGTCACATTCTGTGTTTTTTGACTTCTGCAAACAAGTTCAGAATGAAAAAGAGTTTAAAATTATTAAAGTCAAAAGTGATCATGGTGGTGAATTTGAAAACAAATATTTTGAAAAATATTTTAATGAAAATGGCATTGCTCATGATTTTTCCGTTCCTAGAACTCCACAACAGAATGGAGTTGTAGAGAGGAAAAATAGAACTCTGCAAGAAATGGCCAGAACCATGATCAACGAGACTAATCTGGCAAAGCACTTTTGGGCAGAAGCAATAAATACTGCTTGTTACATTCAGAACAGAGTGTTTGTAAGACCTCTTCTGGAAAAGACTCCCTATGAATTATGGAGGAACAGAAAGCCCAACATTTCATATTTTCATCCTTTTGGATGTATTTGTTATATGTTGAACACTAAAGAGAATCTTAACAAGTTTGATTCTAAAGCACATAAGTGATTCATGCTTGGGTATTCTGAACGCTCTAAAGGCTACCGAGTATACAATACTGAAACACAGATTATGGAGGAATCTATACATGTTAGATTTGATGATAAGCTTGGTATTGAAAAGCCAAAGCAATTTGAAAGTTCTGCAGATAGAGAAGTAATTCTCACAGACTCTAAAGGCTCAGAGGCAGACAAAGCTCAAGTGAAGGAACTAGAAGCAACGCCAGATGCAATTCCTTTGGCTTCTCAAATGAACAACTTGAATATTTCTGAAGAATCAACTGTTAGAGGATCATCTTCCAGAATCAAGGCCTCTCACCCAGAGGATGTGATCATTGGAAAGAAGGATGACCCCATTAGAACAAGATTCTTCCTCAGATCATCTGAAGCATCATTATTTGGGTTGGTGTCAGTTATTGAACCAACTTCTGTGGATGAAGCTCTGCAAGGCAATGACTGGATAATTGCCATGCAAGAAGAGCTCAATCAGTTCACAAGAAATGATGTTTGGGATTTGGTTCCAAGACCAAAAGGATTCAACATAATTGGAACTAAATGGGTCTTCAGAAATAAGTTAAATGAGAAAGGAGAAGTTGAAAGAAATAAAGCAAGGCTTGTTTCTCAAGGTTATAGCCAGCAAGAAGGAATTGATTATACAGAGACTTATGCTCCTGTAGCCAGGTTAGAGTCTATTCGTTTACTCATTTCTTTTGCTACACAAAATAACATCACTCTATATCAGATGGATGTTAAAAGTGCCTTTCTAAATGGAATTATAGAAGAAGAAGTTTATGTTCACCAGCCTCCTGGTTTTGAAAGTGAAAAATTTCCAAAATATGTTTTCAAACTAAAGAAATCTCTTTATGGTTTAAAACAAGCTCCCAGAGCTTGGTATGAGAGATTAATCAATTTTCTTCTGGAGAAAAATTTCATCAGAGGCAAAGTGGACACAACTCTCGTTTGTAAAACATTTAAGAAAGATCTTTTAATTTGCCAAATATATGTGGATGATATTATATTTGGATCTACCAATGTTATGCAGGGAAAGGAGTTTGCTCAATGTATGCAGGCTGAGTTTGAGATGAGCATGATGGGAGAATTGAGATTCTTTCTGGGAATTCAAGTCAACCAAACTCCAGATTGCACTTACATTCATCAGACCAAATATGTTAAAGAGCTTCTGAAGAAGTTTAACATGACTGATAGTAAGATGGCAAAGACTCCTATGCATCCAAAAAGTACTCTTAGTAAGGAAGAGGTAAGTAAGAAAGTAGATCAGAAACTCTATAGAGGTATGATAGGATCTCTTCTCTACTTAACTGCTTCTAGACCTGATATTTTATTCAGTGTATGCTTGTGTGCAAGATTCCAATAAGATCCTAGAGAATCACACTTAACAACTGTTAAGAGGATTCTAAGGTATCTGAAAGGTACTTCTAATGTGGGTTTGTGTTACAGAAAATCTGATGATTTCAAATTAGTTGGATTCTGTGATGCTGGCTACGCTAAAGACAGAGTGGAAAGAAAAAGTACTTCTGGAAGTTGTCAATTTCTAGGAAGAAATTTAATCTCCTGGTACAGCAAGAAGCAACCTACAATTGCACTTTCAACTACAGAAGCAGAATATATTGCTGCTGTTGGATGTAGCACGCAGATGCTCTGGATGAAAAGTCAGCTAGAAGACTATCAGATCTTTGAGAGTAACATTTCTATATTCTGTGATAATACTTCTGCTATATGTTTGTCTAAAAACCTCATTTTACACTCTAAGGCAAAACATATAGAAATTAAACATCATTTCATCAGAGACTATGTTCAGAAGGGTATTATAAACTTGGCCTTTGTTGATACAGATCATCAGTGGGATGATATTTTCATAAAACCCCTTGCTGAAGATAGGTTCAAATTTATTTTGAAAAATATTGGTATGGATTTTTGTCCAAAATGATATTTATCAGAAGCAAATTTCTCAGATGCAAAATGTTTAAAATTCTGAAGTATTTCATCTGTCAATTATTTTATTTCTTGAGTTATTATTATTATTATTATTATTTGTGTGTATCTGAACTAACCAATCTTAGAGGATCTGAACGTTGGCTAACGTTTCATTTCTCAAGAGAATTCAGAACCACATGCAAGCAAACACGTGTCACTCTGAATTTGAAAATATGGCATGCACATTACTGAAGAGACATTTGAGGTATTGTTTGAATAGTGAAAATGTTAATTTTCCCCCCAAATTGTCAGAATCAATTAATGATTTGAAATGATTTTTTATTCTTTTCATTAAATGCCATTAATTTCTAAGTGGAACGTGCTATTTGTGACTGTTTGTGTGCCCTATTTCTTTCTCTATAAATACCACATTTCACACCATTTCACACTTTTCACTTCACCAACAATATATGCATTTCTGTTTTCTATTTTCTCTTCATAAAAACCCTAAACCTTCATCCAAATCTTCTTCATCTTCAACAATGGCAACATCATCCTCAACATCAGCTCAGTTTCAATCATCTATGGCTGCAGTTGCGTCAGCAAACATGGATGCTACTCCCTTTAAGGAACCTAAGAGAACATTGTTAACCCCTGTGGACAAGCTTAAAGTTCTTTGTGAATCCATGGTGGAATTTGACTCTCTGGCTGACAATGGGTTTGAGTTACGTTCTATTATTGATGCACTAGGCTGGGTTAAGTATTTTGACAGGTTGTTTGGTCTAGTGTATCCACACTTGGTGAAGGAATTTTGGGTTCATGCTTCTGTTTATCCAAAGTTCATCCTCTCTTCTTTTCTGGGAAAGGAGATCATCATCACTGAAGATCTCATCAGAAAACTCATAGGGTACGAGGAAACTGATGGAGTGTGTCATCTTCCAGCTGGGTGTGTTGACATGGAAGAAGTGTATGAGGAAGTTATTGCATCTGGACAGGCTTCTAACAAATTTAAGGATCTGAAGCCTGACTACAAAATCTGGGCAAAGATTTTTCTGGGATGCATCAATCACAGAAAATCAACAAATTCTCCAGATTATGTGAATAATGAACAACTCTACTTCATGTACTGCTTAAGTCAGAGTACAAAGGTAGATCTTCCATACATTCTCTTTATGCATCTATGGAATCACATCAATGCATCCAGAGAAACCATAAAGGATAAGGGACAGAAGATCAGGACGTAGATTCCCTTTGGAAGATTGATCTCAGACATTCTGACAGAGAATGGTCTCGTAACTGCTCTTTATGAAGCTGGAGTTAAAGAAGAGCTTGAATCAATTGTTGGAAAACCATTGAATAGAAAGAGTCTTCAGAGGCTAAAAATTGTTGATGAACTCACAACTGCTCCTAAGAAGCTGAATGTCTCTGAAGTTAGTCAGAGGAGGATTCCAGTTCAAGACTTTCCACTCTTTGGTGCTGAAGAACCTGGGGATATTATTATTAGGTATATTGATGCGTGCAAAGTAGATGGAACACCTTTCCCTGCATATATTCTGATTCATGCTAGAGAACCTATGCAAGATTTGTATGATGAGAACATGAGGAAAAGAAAGCAATTAGAGGCAGAAGAAGCTGCTGCTCAGAAGAAACAAAGAGTTGCTGAAAAGCCACAGAAGCAGATCAAGAGAAAAGCTTGTGGAGAAGTTCCCTCTGATCCTACCAAGCGCATCAAAATAAAAGGTACTAAAACATCTTTACCTTCTATTTCTAAGATTGCTGTAAATGTATCAACAATTAGTTATATGCCTGAACCTCCTCCCACTTAAAATCAAACTATTCCTGCTCCATCTCAAACCTCTGAACCACCAAAATCATCTGATCTTATTTCCACTACACCACATAAATCATCTGATATTCCACAATCAGAACCACAAACAAAACCAATAGAACAACCTACAACACAACAACAACCTGAAATTCAACAACCAACTGCATCTAAACCCATACAATCTGACCCAATTACATCTGAACAAGTTGCATCTGAACAAGTTGCATCTTAACCAGTTGTATCTGAACCACCAACATCCAAACCTTCTGATATTCAACCAGAACCATCCAATCCTATTGAAACAAATATACCTGATACAGAGGTTCTGAACATTAAACCTCTCAAGATTGTATTTGAAGTTTCTTCTACATCTTGTACCCCAACCACCTCATATGATTCATCTGAATCTAATGTCTATCTTGATGTTATTTCACCTCCCTCTCTCATAGAATTTGAATCTAAACAACTAGAACCACTTGTTTCATCTGAAACTCTCATTCCTGAACCCATTCCATCACCTAAACCCAGGACATCTGAATTTGTTTCAGTTGCTTCTTTTAAACCTTTTCCCTCTGATCCACTTCCTTCTGGTTTAAAGCTTAAACATTTCTATACCAGAATAGAACCAACTGACACAATCATTCCATTTAAACCTATGACTTCCACTATTCTACCATATGTTCTTCAAACCTATTTAAAAGAACTGCCAGATATGATTTCATCAGAACCTCTGTTGTTTGATAAATCTGTTTTCACTCCTTACACTTCCACTACATTTGATGTTGTTTCCTATGCATCACTTGTAAAACCATCTCTGGTTAATGCCTTATCCAGATCCAGACCTACCACTTCATCTGACCATCCATCTCTTCCTTTCTACCCTCGTCCTCTGATCATCATTCCAAAATTCATCATACCACTTCCACCTCAACCCAAGCCATTCACTTTGGAAATCCTTCTCAAACCAAAAACTAGGCTAAACGTTGATACTTTATTTGCAAATTTTCTGAAAGAGATAAAGATGAATTTAGGCTCTGTACAGAAGAGATGTTTGTCAACCATGGATGCAAATGAATCTGATGCTATCTGGAATAGCTTCATTACCAGATTCAATATTGTAGCCTCAAATTTGAAGAATGTATGTTCTGATGATGCGAAGCTCAGATTTGCTGAAACTGCCAGAAGCATGATTTGGAATGCGAAAAGATCTGCACCTTTGCTTCTTGAAGATGTTCCTTCATCTTCTGAAGTAACTGCTACAAAAGCTTTTGCAGAATCTGCTTCTGAAGAAAATCCTTTGGCTATGACAATTGTGAAAAATCCCTCTGGATATGTTGCTCCTGACTCTGCATCTCCAATGCAAATTGACTCTGCACCTGCACAAGAATCTGCTCCATCTACATCTACTGAGATCAAGAAAGAGAATCCAGATCTAGAAGATAAGATTGTTGTATTGGAAGCTGGACAATCTGAGATCAAGTCATGGATGGCCAAGCAAGACCAGAAGTCTAAAGACATGGCACAATGGATGTCTAAACAAGATCAGAAGAATGAGAACATTGCTAAATGGATGACAAAGCAAGAAGAATCTTCATCTGAAATCACTCATCTTCTGAAGATGATTCTGTCCAAGCAAACCTAGTTTATGTTTTTCTGTGTCTAATGTTTGTGCACATGTAATTGAATTCTTATCTGATGATGTGTCTGTTTGTTATCTGAATGAATGAATGACTCTGCTGTTTTCTCTACATGAATATATCCTTTTATTTGTCTTTAAAAGTTTTACTTTTTGATTATGACAAAAAAGGGGGAGAAAATGGATCTGACTGTTCAAATAAACTCTACCTAAATGAAACTCAGACATATCAATTATAACTAACATGAACTCTTAGTATTTTAGATCATTTGAAAAATATGAAAAATTCTTTAAAAGTAACTCTGAGATCCCCAGATAAAGTTTTAACCTATCAGGCTCTGATTCTGAAACATGCATCCAAAGTCAAGATCTAAGTTTTTGGAACAATCAGGCTCTGATTCTATAAAGAATACTCATGCAAAAAGGGAAGTTTCTATTTCTTCTAAGTATTCAATTCAGGGGGAGATTCATCATCTCAGGGGGAGTTATAATTATATTGTTATTGAACAAAATTTTTTATGTTTTTGTCATCATCAAAAAGGGGGAGATTGTTAGAACACAGATTGGTTCTTAATTATATCTCTATGTTTTGATGATAACTCTTACGAAATTTTGTATTCAAGAATTATATACTCTAAAATTTGTTTAAGAATGTTTGCTGCAGATATTAAAGTGAATATTATTCTGGAAGCAAATTAGATCTGAACATGAAAATATGCAAGGCTCTGAAGCGTCAGAAGTGTCTCTTAGAAGAATCTGAACGCTGCCTACAGAAGGTTCTGAGCGCTGTCTACATAAGGATCTCAAGCAGAAGCTACAGAAGAATCTGAAGCAAAAGCCAGAAGCATCTAAAGCATTGAAGACTTTTGTATGAAGAGTTTCAAGCTTAGTTTATTTCAGAAGACTCTGATAGTACTACGCTGCCAGTACTGAGGATCTGATCCCAAACTCTGCTCTGAACAATTACACGCTGAAAACGCACTTGCTGCATTGCTCTGATTCAGCAAACTCTAATGAACATCAGAAGACTCTGACTGCTCAAGACTCTGATGATATTTTGCTAAAACTTGTTGAAGAAGAATTCAAAGTTATGTCCGTTGGAATGGCCAAACGACTTTTTCCTCTTTTATGCTAGACACAAGAACACAGAAAAAAAGGATTTATTTGTGCATTCTACTTCTAGGAAGGGTCATGTGATGTGAAGACAAAAAGGCTCAGCCCTTTTCAGTACAAAGCCTTCAACGTGAAAACTACTTGGACCTCTGTGCCTATAAAAGCAAGACCTCATCTCTCTTCTTCAGTTGACGAAATCTTTGAAAGAAATTCATTACAAGCTCTCATAGAAATCATTATCTTGCTGAATTTATTTCTAAGTTCTTAAATCTTAAGTGTAAAATCACAGTTGTGATATAGCTTAATTAGAAGCATTTAAACACTTGTTTTATTCTTACATTTGATTGTAAAAGATCCTTAAGAAGATCCAGTTGGGATCAGTAGTTCTTAAGAAGACTAAGAACAGTTGCTCTTAGTGCTTGCTATTGTAATCAGTTGATTAATAGTGGATTAAGTCCTTGTTGAGAAAGGAAAATCACTCTTGATAGGGTGGACTGGAGTAGTTGAGTTCAACGAACCAGGATAAAAATATTTGAGTTTTTATTGCTATAAGTTTTTCTATATACTTATTCAAGCCCCCCCCCCCCCCTTCTAAGTATTTTCTCACCTTCAAACTCTTCATACAAAATCTTCAGCTACGCTTCAGATGCTTTTGCAGCTTCTGCTTCAGAGTCTCTTCTGGCAGCGCCCAGAGTCTTCTGATGGCTTGCTTCTGATGCTTCAGAGCTTTGCGTAGACTACTGTTCAGATGTATTTTTGCTTCCATAAGAATATTTATTTTAATATCTAAAACAAAAACACTTGAATAAAATTAGAGTATATATTTTCTTAATACAAAATTTCGTTAGAGTTATCATCAAAACATAGAGATATAATTAAACACCAATCTGTGTTCTAACAGAACTTAGTCCTTACACCCACATCCCAACATTTAGAATAAAAGCGGAAAATCTAAACATTGAACATCATCAAACATGTATACATATATCATCCGGTTTGATTCACAACATCATTTATGTTTACATAAACATTCATCAGCAGATACATATACAAATGTATCACAAAAGAATTCTATACAATTCTAGCTGCCTGGTGCTACATATCAGAGCCAACCGACCAAAAGATGAAGACACGCTTCACAAAAAGACCTCCAGCCAACCTACTCTGCAATGCCTCATAGAGCATCATAAAACAGCAAACGGGTGAGAAATATTATCATAATAATCAATGCATATAATTATATTTATATAACATAAAAATATACATACTCCACGTTCTCACCACATTTCATCATAATTCATTCATATACATCGCAATGTACATATTCACAATTCACATCATTACACATAAACATACACATTCATGTTTCTTCACCACAATTCATCACAAAGTACACACACACACACACACACACACACAAACACACACACACACACACACACACACACACACATACACACACACACACACACACACACATATACACACACACACACACACACACAAATATATATATATATATATATATATATATATATATATATATATATATATATATATATATATATATATATATATATATATATATATATATATATATATATATATATATATATATATATATATATATATATATATATATATATATATATATATATATATATATATATATATATATATATATATATATATATATATATATATATATATATATATATATATATATATATATATATATATATATATATATATATATATATATATATATATATATATATATATATATATATATATATATATATATATATATATATATATATATATATATATATATATATATATATATATATATATATATATATATATATATATATATATATATATATATATATATATATATATATATATATATATATATATATATATATATATATATATATATATATATATATATATATATATATATATATATATATATATATATATATATATATATATATATATATATATATATATATATATATATATATATATATAACACCAAGCATATTTATCATGCATATAACCACAACTCTCATCATTCCATATAAACATAGACATTCATGTTTATTCACCAATGCATCACTATACGGATGACAAATGCAAATCATAGAGACCGACATACGACTCTATGCAAATGCAATGCGGTACCAACTCAATCATCATCAATTTCACTCAGGAACTTATTGGAACCATCGCCCACACCCCACTTGGGTACACGATGTTCACCCATTGCTCACACCCCCCATGGGCACACAATGTTTATTGATTGCTCACACCCTACACGGGCACACAATCGTTCAGCAGATGCTCCTAGGAATCAAATATTATTCAGCAGATTCTCCTAGGAATCAAATATTATTCAGCAGATTCTCCTAGGAATCAAATATCGTTCAGCAGATTCTCCTAGGAATCAAATATTATTCAGCAGATTCTCCTAGGAATCAAATATCATTCAGCAGATTCTCCTAGGAATCAAATATCACTCAGCAGATTCTCCTAGGAATCAAATATCGTTCAGCAGATTCTCCTAGGAATCAAATATTATTCAGTAGATTCTTCTAGGAATCAAATATCATTCAGCAGATTCTCCTAGGAATCAAACAGCACAAGAATGCACATCATAATGCTTCACGTACAAAATGACTCAAGACACTCTTGAAATGCATACATATTCATAAATTTATTCATGCATTCATCTTGTACTATCACATACAATCCATGTATATTCACATTAATCATGCCAAATGGCAACGACATCGTTTTACCACCCATACGGCTACGAACTCTTATCACAATAATCATGCATTTTCATTTAATTCAAACAATGCATATATTTGCCAAACGGCCACATTTCATACTTCACATTTCACAATCTAGGATTCACGCCATGCGGATACCCACAGCATACCATATAATAGTACACAAGCTACACATCAAACAATCGAAGATTCAAAGTTGGATGGAAACCACAAATAAACTGTTGTTCTGTCACGTTCGCTGCATCATTCGCCTAGCGAAGGTCATCACGAACGCTCGCTACCTGCTCGCCTAGCGAACATGCTAGCGAGGGCTGGTTTCTAGCTACTGGAAGTGTTCACTACCCAGCTCGCTTAGCGAACTGTTAGGACAGTGGTAAAGTGTCAGGTTTTGTTCTCGTCTCCACAGGGAATTTGAGATATTGCTGCCGTTCGACGGTTGTCAAGTTCTTAACTTTATAGTAACAAAAGGGGTTTGGTTTTTAGTTACGGTATCTTGCATAAAAGGTAATAAATTGGGGTAAAAGATTGATTTTACGATTTAATGAAGATTGTCAAAAGTTTAGGGTTCGGTAATCACTTTGCTTGTATATGTTCGTCAACAATACACATAAACTCCTTTAGATGATAAACACATTCACAATATCCTCCCAATGTGATTATTTCTAACTCACATTGTGGTTTTTCCCATTTTGATCCATTGTTGATTTCTCACATAATCTATCAAAATAACAACATTTAGGTTTAACATTTTTCATGAACAACCACATTCAAAACTATTTCTAGCTTAAGAAAGTAGAAGGATGAAAACCTAGGTCAACAGTTGGAAAATATCTTTCAATCATAAACCAACACAAAGAGTTATAGATAAAGCAAGGTTTTCACCATATATTCATCATCCAAGAGTTTACACGTGAAGATCATCCATATACATACAAAGCTTAATGATCACCTACATATAACCTTGAAAAATGAAGAACTTAGCTACTCATTTTCATGGTAGCTTGCAAAAGAAGTTTCGGAAGAAGGTTGATGAACATCCGAGTCGAAGAATCCAACTTGGATGATGATCCACCTTCTTTTTGTAGAATAATGTTTAGAAATTAAGAAAATAAGAGATAACGGGTTTCTAGGTCACAAAAATCTCTTATGCAGCAAAACTAGTGAAAAATATGGTATGTGTTCAAAAAGTACATAGGGCTACTTATAGAAAAAGTTATTGTCCTGTCACACTCGCGACCTCGTTTGCCTAGCGAGCTAACAACGAGTGTTCGCTACAGCCTCGCCTAGCGAACATGCTAGCGAGGGCTGAGGAAAATATTCTGGAATGCTTCGCTACTTGTTCGCTAGGTGCTCGCCTAGCGAGTTCTTTGCCACCTGCCTCGCTATGGGAGTGTTCGCTAGCAGCTCGCTATGGGCTCGCCTAGCAGACAACTCGTTGCAACACTCGCCAGATGTTCGCCTAGCGAACATGCTTTTGCTCTTGTTCTTTCTTGATTCCTTTGTCAACTTTCTTGTGTCTTCAAATTCTACCCTTTCATGCTCAAATACTGCACAATAACACACAAATTAAAAGGACCAAGAGCATTTCACATCATATTGCATATCAACAAAAGCAAGGCGGTTTTGAATCGAAATTAGACCAAAAATGAGCGAAAAATGCCCACATTTGATAGCTCAAATAAGCACAATTGAGCATCTAACAACTCTCCCCAACTAGAATCTTGCTTGCTCTCAAGCAAAGTATGCCTCTTGAAGAACAAGAGGATTTGCTTAAAGAAAAAGGTTTATCCGAAGTTGGATCAAATGGCTCAAAAACAAGCAACTTAACCAGACATGCGTTCCCAATGGATAGAACAACACAATACACAAAAAATAAAATCTTATAGCAATGCAAAACATATATCAATCAACAACAATGATATCCTGAATGAATCACCCTATCACTCCTCTTCGAATAAAGATTGAAGAGATCACGCGTTTACAACCGCGGGTGCAATCTCACTCTCCAACAAACAATGCCAAACTCAATTCAATTCATACAATCTCACTAAGGTCTTTTTCGGTTGTAGCTTGGTCAGGTTAACAAACAAGGGACATATCTAAAGCCATTGAAAACGAAGTTGTCGACGTCAAAGAGATAATCACTATACAACTATTCACACATCTCAACTTCATTTAACTTATTTCTCATTTGAAACCTTCACAACTCTTATTTCACAACTCAAATTTTTTCAATATTTTTCTTCAGAGCAAGCATTCATTTTCATTCTTTTCTTTTGATAACTTTTTTTCTTTTTCACACCGTATTCACAAAACAAGTGTTTCTCTTTTTCTAATTTCTTTTCAATGCTTGCTTGTTTGTTGAAGAGTTGTGGCAAACTACCAACTTACAAGTTCGTTCTCCCCAACTTATCTCTACTTCTTTCATAAGTGAATGCTCTTTACTTTTGACGGCAAAAGAACAATAATAAAAACATTTCAGGTTTTCAAGAAAAATATTTTTGAAGTCTCACTTTGTTTCAAGCTGAGATTCAACTGTTTAAGCTCAAAGGGGTTAACAAATACTCTCTGCTCACGGGTAATTTGTATTTGGAACTGGTTGTGCTCAAAAGAAACAAGTGCCTTGTTCATTTCTAATTGCTTCCACAAATTCTCAATAATAGAAGAAATAGCATGAATTAAAAGAATCAACACAGTTCATTAGAATCCAGCATTTATTTGTACAATGGAGGTTTCCTCATAATTTGTGGTCTTAAGTCCTAAGTGAATCATTCATTCAATCATGTTGCAAAAAGAACAATATTCAATTACAACAAGAATAAAGTTCTTCATGCATTCTAGAGTTCTAACCGCAGGTAACCATGTAACTTAGCCGTATTTTCTTGTTTATTTTTATCATTGCCATCCAAGCTCGGATGCACCTTCATTGGATACTTCTTTCAGAGAGCAACCAATCTAGAAGGTTTTGACACCCAACAACCACAAAAATTATTAACAGAATAATTTAAAACAAACACAATAATTTAAAACAAAACATTAACCATTAAAATTAAAATAGTGTGCGTGGGGGACAAAACACCCTAAAAAGTACAACCCAGAATATCTGAAAATAAAACAAAATACTAAAAATGAAAAAAATAACAACTTAGTCCTCTTAGGGAATTTGAGATATTGCTACCGTTCGGCGGTTGTCAAGTTCTTAACTTTATAGTAACAAAAGGGGTTTGGTTTTTAGTCACGGTATCTTGCATAAAAGGTAATAAATTGCGGTAAAAGATTGATTTTACGATTTAATGAAGATTGTCAAAGTTAGGGTTCGGTAATCACTTTGCTTGTATATGTTCGGTCAACAATACGCATAAACTCCTTTAGATGATAAACACATTCACAACATCCTCCCAATGTGATTATTTCTAACTCACATTGTGGTTTTTCCCATTTTGACCCATTGTTGATTTCTCACATAATATATCAAAATGACAAAATTTAGGTTTAACATTTTTCATGAACAACCACATTCAAAACTATTTCTAGCTTAAGAAAGTAGAAGGATAAAAACCTAGGTCAACAGTTGGAAAATATCTTTCAATCATAAATCAACACAAAGAGTTTTACATAAAGCAAGGTTTTCACCATATATTCATCATCCAAGAGTTTACACATGAAGATCATCCATATACATACAAAGCTTAATGATCGCATACATCTAACCTTGACAAAATGAAGAACTTAGCTACTCATTTTCATGGTAGCTTGCAAAAGAAGTTTCGGAAGAAGGTTGATGAACATCTGAGTCGAAGAATCCAACTTGGATGATGATCCACCTTCTTTTTGTAGAATAATGTTTAGAAATTAAGAAAATAAGAGATATTGGGTTTTTAGGTCAAAAAAATCTCTTATGCAGCAAAACTAGCGAAAAATATGGTATGTGTTCAAAAAGTACATAGGGCAACTTATAGAAAAAGTTGTTGTCCTGTCATGCTCACGACCTCATTCGTCTAGCGAGCTAACAGCGAGAGTTCGCTACAGCCTCGCCTAGCGAACATGCTAGCGAGGGCTGAGGATAAGATTCTAGAATGCTTCGCTACTTGCTCGCCTAGCGAGTTCTTCGCCACCTGCCTCGCTGCCAACGAATGATACCATTTTGATTCTACCCAAGTCTGGGAGTGTTCGCTATGGGCTCGCCTAGCGAACAACTCACTGCAACACTCACCAGATGTTCGCCTAGCGAACATGCTTTTGCTCTTGTTCTTTCTTGATTCCTTTGTCAACTTTCTTGTGTCTTCAAATTCTACCCTTTCATGCTCAAATACTGCACAATAACCCACAAATTAAAAGGACCAATAGCATTTCACATCATATTGCATATCACCAAAAGCAAGGCGGTTTTGAATCGAAATTAGACCAAAAATGAGCGAAAAATGCCCACATTTGATAACTCAAATAAGCACAATTGGGCATCTAACAACTCTCCCCAACTAGAATCTTGCTTGCTCTCAAGCAAAGTATGCCTCTTGAAGAACAAGAGGATTTGCTTAAAGAAAAAGGTTTATCTGAACTTGGATCAAATGGCTCAAAAACAAGCAAATTAACCTGACATGCGTTCCCAATGGTTAGAACAACACAATACACAAAAAATAAAATCTTATAGCAATGCAAAACATGTATCAATCAACAACAATGATATCCTGAATGAATCACCCTATCACTCCTCTTCGATTAAAGATTGAAGAGATCACGCGTTTACAACCGCGGGTGCAATCTCACTCTCCAACAAATAATGCCAAACTCAATTCAATTCATACAATCTCACTAAGGTCTTTTTTGGTTGTAGTTTAGTCAGGTTAACAAACAAGGGACATATCTAAAGCCATTGAAAACGAAGTTGCCGACGTAAAAGAAAAATTCACTATACAACTATTCACACATCTCAACTTCATTTAACTTATTTCTCATTTGAAACCTTCACAACTCTTATTTCACAACTCAAATTTTTTCAATATTTTTCTTCAGAGCAAGCATTCATTTTCATTCTTTTCTTTTGATAACTTTTTTTTTCTTTTTCACACTGTATTCACAAAACAAGTGTTTCTCTTTTTCTAATTTCTTTTCAATGCTTGCTTGTTTGTTCAAGAGTTGTGGCAAACTACCAACTTACAAGTTTGTTCTCCCCAAGTTATCTCTACTTCCTTCATAAGTGAATTCTCTTTACTTTTGACGGCAAGAGAACAATAATAAACAATTTTCAGGTTTTCAAGAAAAATATTTTTGAAGTCTCACTTTGTTTCAAGCTGAGATTCAACTGTTTAAGCTCAAAGGGGTTAACAAATACTCTCTGCTCACGGGTAATTTGTATTTGGAACTGGTTGTGCTCAAAAGAAACAAGTGCCTTGATCATTTCTAATTGCTTCCACAAATTCTCAATAATAGAAGACAAAGCATGAATTAAAAGAATCAACACAGTTCATTAGAATCCAGCATTTATTTGTACAATGGAGGTTTCCTCACAATTTGTGGTCTTAAGTCCTAAGTGAATCATTCATTCAATCATGTTGCAAAAAGAACAATATTCAATTACAACAAGAATAAAGTTCTTCATGCATTCTAGAGTTCTAACCGCAGGTAACCATGTACCTTAGCCGTATTTTCTTGTTTATTTTTATCATTGCCATCCAAGCTCGAATGCACCTTCATTGGATACTTCTTTCAGAGAGCAACCAATCTAGAAGGTTTTGACACCCAACAACCACAAAAATTATTAACAAAATAATTTAAAACAAACACAATAATTTAAAACAAAACATTAACCATTAAAATAAAAATAGTGTGCGTGGGGGACAAAACACCCTAAAAAGTACAACCCAGAATATCTGAAAATAAAACAAAATACTAAAACTGAAAAAAATAACAACTTAGTCCTCTTAGGGAATTTGAGATATTGCTACCGTTCGGCGGTTGTCAAGTTCTTAACTTTATAGTAACAAAAGGGGTTTGGTTTTTAGTCACGGTATCTTGCATAAAAGGTAATAAATTGCGGTAAAAGATTGATTTTACGATTTAATGAAGATTGTCAAAGTTAGGGTTCGGTAATCACTTTGCTTGTATATGTTCGGTCAACAATACGCATAAACTCCTTTAGATGATAAACACATTCACAACATCCTCCCAATGTGATTATTTCTAACTCACATTGTGGTTTTTCCCATTTTGACCCATTGTTGATTTCTCACATAATATATCAAAATGACAAAATTTAGGTTTAACATTTTTCATGAACAACCACATTCAAAACTATTTCTAGCTTAAGAAAGTAGAAGGATAAAAACCTAGGTCAACAGTTGGAAAATATCTTTCAATCATAAATCAACACAAAGAGTTTTACATAAAGCAAGGTTTTCACCATATATTCATCATCCAAGAGTTTACACATGAAGATCATCCATATACATACAAAGCTTAATGATCGCATACATCTAACCTTGACAAAATGAAGAACTTAGCTACTCATTTTCATGGTAGCTTGCAAAAGAAGTTTCGGAAGAAGGTTGATGAACATCTGAGTCGAAGAATCCAACTTGGATGATGATCCACCTTCTTTTTGTAGAATAATGTTTAGAAATTAAGAAAATAAGAGATATTGGGTTTTTAGGTCAAAAAAATCTCTTATGCAGCAAAACTAGCGAAAAATATGGTATGTGTTCAAAACGTACATAGGGCAACTTATAGAAAAAGTTGTTGTCCTGTCATGCTCACGACCTCATTCGTCTAGCGAGCTAACAGCGAGAGTTCGCTACAGCCTCGCCTAGCGAACATGCTAGCGAGGGCTGAGGATAAGATTCTAGAATGCTTCGCTACTTGCTCGCCTAGCGAGTTCTTCGCCACCTGCCTCGCTGCCAACGAATGATACCATTTTGATTCTACCCAAGTCTGGGAGTGTTCGCTATGGGCTCGCCTAGCGAACAACTCACTGCAACACTCACCAGATGTTCGCCTAGCGAACATGCTTTTGCTCTTGTTCTTTCTTGATTCCTTTGTCAACTTTCTTGTGTCTTCAAATTCTACCCTTTCATGCTCAAATACTGCACAATAACCCACAAATTAAAAGGACCAATAGCATTTCACATCATATTGCATATCACCAAAAGCAAGGCGGTTTTGAATCGAAATTAGACCAAAAATGAGCGAAAAATGCCCACATTTGATAACTCAAATAAGCACAATTGGGCATCTAACAACTCTCCCCAACTAGAATCTTGCTTGCTCTCAAGCAAAGTATGCCTCTTGAAGAACAAGAGGATTTGCTTAAAGAAAAAGGTTTATCTGAACTTGGATCAAATGGCTCAAAAACAAGCAAATTAACCTGACATGCGTTCCCAATGGTTAGAACAACACAATACACAAAAAATAAAATCTTATAGCAATGCAAAACATGTATCAATCAACAACAATGATATCCTGAATGAATCACCCTATCACTCCTCTTCGATTAAAGATTGAAGAGATCACGCGTTTACAACCGCGAGTGCAATCTCACTCTCCAACAAACAATGCCAAACTCAATTCAATTCATACAATCTCACTAAGGTCTTTTTTGGTTGTAGTTTAGTCAGGTTAACAAACAAGGGACATATCTAAAGCCATTGAAAACGAAGTTGCCGACGTAAAAGAAAAATTCACTATACAACTATTCACACATCTCAACTTCATTTAACTTATTTCTCATTTGAAACCTTCACAACTCTTATTTCACAACTCAAATTTTTTCAATATTTTTCTTCAGAGCAAGCATTCATTTTCATTCTTTTCTTTTGATAACTTTTTTTTTCTTTTTCACACTGTATTCACAAAACAAGTGTTTCTCTTTTTCTAATTTCTTTTCAATGCTTGCTTGTTTGTTCAAGAGTTGTGGCAAACTACCAACTTACAAGTTTGTTCTCCCCAAGTTATCTCTACTTCCTTCATAAGTGAATTCTCTTTACTTTTGACGGCAAGAGAACAATAATAAACAATTTTCAGGTTTTCAAGAAAAATATTTTTGAAGTCTCACTTTGTTTCAAGCTGAGATTCAACTGTTTAAGCTCAAAGGGGTTAACAAATACTCTCTGCTCACGGGTAATTTGTATTTGGAACTGGTTGTGCTCAAAAGAAACAAGTGCGTTGATCATTTCTAATTGCTTCCACAAATTCTCAATAATAGAAGACAAAGCATGAATTAAAAGAATCAACACAGTTCATTAGAATCCAGCATTTATTTGTACAATGGAGGTTTCCTCACAATTTGTGGTCTTAAGTCCTAAGTGAATCATTCATTCAATCATGTTGCAAAAAGAACAATATTCAATTACAACAAGAATAAAGTTCTTCATGCATTCTAGAGTTCTAACCGCAGGTAACCATGTACCTTAGCCGTATTTTCTTGTTTATTTTTATCATTGCCATCCAAGCTCGAATGCACCTTCATTGGATACTTCTTTCAGAGAGCAACCAATCTAGAAGGTTTTGACACCCAACAACCACAAAAATTATTAACAGAATAATTTAAAACAAACACAATAATTTAAAACAAAACATTAACCATTAAAATAAAAATAGTGTGCGTGGGGGACAAAACACCCTAAAAAGTACAACCCAGAATATCTGAAAATAAAACAAAATACTAAAACTGAAAAAAATAACAACTTAGTCCTCTTAGGGAATTTGAGATATTGCTACCGTTCGGCGGTTGTCAAGTTCTTAACTTTATAGTAACAAAAGGGGTTTGGTTTTTAGTCACGGTATCTTGCATAAAAGGTAATAAATTGCGGTAAAAGATTGATTTTACGATTTAATGAAGATTGTCAAAGTTAGGGTTCGGTAATCACTTTGCTTGTATATGTTCGGTCAACAATACGCATAAACTCCTTTAGATGATAAACACATTCACAACATCCTCCCAATGTGATTATTTCTAACTCACATTGTGGTTTTTCCCATTTTGATCCATTGTTGATTTCTCACACAATATATAAAATTGACAACATTTAGGTTTAACATTTTTCATGAACAACCACATTCAAAACTATTTCTAGCTTAAGAAAGTAGAAGGATGAAAACCTAGGTCAACAGTTGGAAAATATCTTTCAATCATAAATCAACACAAAGACTTTTACATAAAGCAAGGTTTTCACCATATATTCATCATCCAAGAGTTTACACATGAAGATCATCCATATACATACAAAGCTTAATGATCACCTACATCTAACCTTGACAAAATGAAGAACTTAGCTACTCATTTTCATGGTAGCTTGCAAAAGAAGTTTCGGAAGAAGGTTGATGAACATCTGAGTCGAAGAATCCAACTTGGATGATGATCCACCTTCTTTTTGTAGAATAATGTTTAGAAATTAAGAAAATAAGAGATAATGGGTTTCTAGGTCAAAAAAATCTCTTATGCAGCAAAACTAGTGAAAAATATGGTATGTGTTCAAAAAGTACATAGGGCAACTTATAGAAAAAGTTGTTGTCCTGTCATGCTCACGACCTCATTCGCCTAGCGAGCTAACAGCGAGTGTTCGCTACAGCCTCGCCTAGCGAACATGCTAGCGAGGGCTGAGGACAAGATTCTGGAATGCTTCGCTACTTGCTCGCCTAGCGAGTTCTTCGCCACCTGCCTCGCTGCCAGCGAACGATACCATTTTGATTCTACCCAAGTCTAGGAGTGTTCGCTATGGGCTCGCCTAGCGAACAACTCACTGCAACACTCGCCAGATGTTCGCCTAGCGAACATGTTTTTGCTCTTGTTCTTTCTTGATTCCTTTGTCAACTTTCTTGTGTCTTCAAATTCTACCCTTTCATGCTCAAATACTTCACAATAACACACAAATTAAAAGGACCAAGAGCATTTCACATCATATTGCATATCAACAAAAGCGAGGCGGTTTTGAATCGAAATCAGACCAAAAATGAGCGAAAAATGCCCACATTTGATAACTCAAATAAGCACAATTGGGCATCTAACTACTCTCCCCAACTAGAATCTTGCTTGCTCTCAAGCAAAGTATGCCTCTTGAAGAACAAGAGGATTTGCTTAAAGAAAAAGGTTTATCTGAACTTGGATCAAATGGCTCAAAAACAAGCAAATTAACCTGACATGCGTTCCCAATGGTTAGAACAACACAATACACAAAAAATAAAATCTTATAGCAATGCAAAATATGTATCAATCAACAACAATGATATCCTGAATGAATGACCCTATCACTCCTCTTCGAATAAAGATTGAAGAGATCACGCATTTACAACTGCGGGTGCAATCTCACTCTCCAACAAACAATGCCAAACTCAATTCAATTCATACAATCTCACTATGGTCTTTTTTGGTTGTAGTTTGGTCAGGTTAACAAACAAGGGACATATCTAAAGCCATTGAAAACGAAGTTGTCGACGTAAAAGAGACATTCACTATACAACTATTCACACATCTCAACTTCATTTAACTTATTTCTCATTTGAAACCTTCACAACTCTTATTTCACAACTCAAATTTTTTCAATATTTTTCTTCAGAGCAAGCATTCATTTTCATTCTTTTCTTTTGATAACTTTTTTTTCTTTTTCAAACTGTATTCACAAAACAAGTGTTTCTCTTTTTCTAATTTCTTTAAAATGCTTGCTTGTTTGCTCAAGAGTTGTGGCAAACTCCCAACTTACAAGTTCGTTCTCCCTGACTTATCTCTACTTCCTTCATAAGTGAATTCTCTTTACTTTTGACGGCAAGAGAACAATAATAAACAATTTTCACGTTTTCAAGAAAAATATTTTTGAAGTTTCACTTTGTTTCAAGCTGAGATTCAACTGTTTAAGCTCAAAGGGGTTAACAAATACTCTCTGCTCACGGGTAATTTGTACTTGGAACTGGTTGTGCTCAAAAGAAACAAGTACCTTGATCATTTCTAATTGCTTCCATAAATTCTCAATAATAGAAGACAAAGCATGAATTTAAAGAATCAACACAGTTCATTAGAATCCAGCATTTATTTGTACAATGGAGGTTTCCTCACAATTTGTGGTCTTAAGTCCTAAGTGAATCATTCATTCAATCATGTTTCAAAAAGAACAATATTCAATTACAACAAGAATAAAGTTCTTCATGCATTCTAGAGTTCTAACCGCAGGTAACCATGTACCTTAGCCATATTTTCTTGTTTATTTTTATCATTGCCATCCAAGCTCGGATGCACCTTCATTGGATACTTCTTTCAGAGAGCAACCAATCTAGAAGGTTTTGACACCCAACAACCATAAAAATTATTAACAGAATAATTTAAAACAAACACAATAATTTAAAACAAAACATTAACCATTAAAATAAAAATAGTGTGCGTGGGGGACAAAACACCATAAAAAGTACAACCCAGAATATCTGAAAATAAAACAAAATACTAAAATTGAAAAAAAATAACAACTTAGTCCTTTTAGGGAATTTGAGATATTGCTATCGTTCGGCGGTGGTCAAGTTCTTAACTTTATAGTAACAAAAGGGGTTTGGTTTTTAATCACGGTATCTTGCATAAAAGGTAATAAATTGCGGTAAAAGATTGATTTTACGATTTAATGAAGATTGTCAAAGTTAGGGTTCGGTAATCACTTTGCTTGTATATGTTCGGTCAAAAATACGCATAAACTCCTTTAGATGATAAACACATTCACAACATCCTCCCAATGTGATTATTTCTAACTCACATTGTGGTTTTTCCCTTTTTGATCCATTGTTGATTTCTCACACAATATATCAAAATGACAACATTTAGGTTTAACATTTTTCATGAACAACCACATTCAAAACTATTTCTAGCTTAAGAAAGTAGAAGGATAAAAACCTAGGTCAACAGTTGGAAAATATCTTTCAATCATAAATCAACACAAAGAGTTATATATAAAGCAAGGTTTTCACCATATATTCATCATCCAAGAGTTTACACATGAAGATCATCCATATACATACAAAGTTTAATGATCACCTACATCTAACCTTGACAAAATGAAGAACTTAGCTACTCATTTTCATGGTAGCTTGCAAAAGAAGTTTCGGAAGAAGGTTGATGAACATCTGAGTCGAAGAATCCAACTTGGATGATGATCCACCTTCTGTTTGTAGAATAATGTTTAGAAATTAAGAAAATAGGAGATAATGGGTTTCTAGGTCAAAAAAATCTCTTATGCAGCAAAACTAGTGAAAAATATGGTATGTGATCAAAAAGTACATAGGGCTACTTATAGAAAAAGTTGTTGTCCTGTCATGCTCACGACCTCGTTCTCCTAGCAAGCTAACAGCGAGCGTTCGCTACAGCCTCGCCTAGCGAACATGCTAGCGAGGGCTGAGGAAAAGATTCTAGAATGCTTCGCTACTTGCTCGCCTAGCGAGTTCTTCGCCATCTGCCTCACTGCCAGCGAATGATACCATTTTGATTCTACCCAAGTCTGGGAGTGTTCTCTATGGGCTCGCCTAGCGAACAACTCACTGCAACACTCGCCAGATGTTCGCCTAGCGAACATGCTTTTGCTCTTGTTCTTTCTTGATTCCTTTGTCAACTTTCTTGTGTCTTCAAATTCTACCCTTTCATGCTCAAATACTGCACAATAACACACAAATTAAAAGGACCAAGAGCATTTCACATCATATTGCATATCAACAAAAGCAAGGCGGTTTTAAACCGAAATTAGACCAAAAATGAGCGAAAAATGCTCACATTTGATAGCTCAAATAAGCACAATTGGGCATCTAACAACTCTCCCCAACTAGAATCTTGCTTTCTCTCAAGCAAAGTATGCCTCTTGAAGAACAAGAGGATTTGCTTAAAGAAAAAGGTTTATCTGAAGTTGGATCAAATGGCTCAAAAACAAGCAAATTAACCTGACATGCGTTCACAATGGTTAGAACAACACAATACACAAAAAATAAAATCTTATAGCAATGCAAAACATCTATCAATCAACAACAATGATATCCTGAATGAATCACCATATCACTCCTCTTCGAATAAAGATTGAAGAGATCACGCGTTTACAACCGCGGGTGCAATCTCACTCTCCAACAAACAATTCCAAACTCAATTCAATTCATACTATCTCACTAAGGTCTTTTTTGGTTGTAGCTTGGTCAGGTTAACAAACAAGGGACATATCTAAAGCCATTGAAAACGAAGTTGCCGACGTAAAAGAGACATTCACTATACAACTATTCACACATCTCAACTTCATTTAACTTATTTCTCATTTGAAACCTTCACAACTCTTATTTCACAACTCAAATTTTTTCAATATTTTTCTTCAGAGCAAGCATTCATTTTCATTCTTTTCTTTTGATAACTTTTTTTTTCTTTTTCACACTGTATTCACAAAACAAGTGTTTCTCTTTTTCTAATTTCTTTTCAATGCTTGCTTGTTTGTTCAAGAGTTGTGGCAAACTACCAACTTACAAGTAAGTTCTCCCCAACTTATCTTCTACTTCCTTCATAAGTGAATGCTCTTTACTTTTGACGGCAAGAGAACAATAATAATAAATTTTCAGGTTTTCAAGAAAAATATTTTTGAAGTCTCACTTTGTTTCAAGCTGAGATTCAACTGTTTAAGCTCAAAGGGGTTAACAAATACTCTCTGCTCACGGGTAATTTGTATTTGGAACTGGTTGTGCTCAAAAGAAACGAGTGCCTTGATCATTTCTAATTGCTTCCACAAATTCTCAATAATAGAAGACAAAGCATGAATTAAAGAATCAACACAATTCATTAGAATCCAGCATTTATTTGTACAATGGAGGTTTCCTCACAATTTGTGGTCTTAAGTCCTAAGTGAATCATTCATTCAATCATGTTGCAAAAAGAACAATATTCAATTACAACAAGAATAAAGTTCTTCATGCATTCTAGAGTTCTAACCGCAGGTAACCATGTACCTTAGCCGTATTTTCTTGTTAATTTTTATCATTGCCATCCAAGCTCGGATGCACCTTCATTGGATACTTCTTTCAGAGAGCAACCAATCTAGAAGGTTTTGACACCCAACAACCACAAAAATTATTAACAGAATAATTTAAAACAAACACAATAATTTAAAACAAAACATTAACCATTAAAATAAAAATAGTGTGCGTGGGGGACAAAACACCCCAAAAAGTACAACCCAAAATATCTGAAAATAAAACAAAATACTAAAACTGAAAAAAATAACAACTTAGTCCTCTTAGGGAATTTGAGATATTGCTACCGTTCGGCGGTTGTCAAGTTCTTAACTTTATAGTAACAAAAGGGGTTTGGTTTTTAGTCACGGTATCTTGCATAAAAGGTAATAAATTGCGGTAAAAGATTGATTTTACGATTTAATGAAGATTGTCAAAGTTAGGGTTCGGTAATCACTTTGCTTGTATATGTTCGGTCAACAATATGCATAAACTCCTTTAGATGATAAACACATTCACAACATCCTCCCAATGTGATTATTTGTAACTCACATTGTGGTTTTTCCCATTTTGATCCATTGTTGATTTCTCACACAATATATCAAAATGACAACATTTAGGTTTAACATTTTTCATGAACAACCACATTCAAAACTATTTCTAGCTTAAGAAAGTAGAAGGATGAAAACCTAGGTCAACAGTTGGAAAATATCTTTCAATCATAAATCAACACAAAGAGTTTTACATAAAGCAAGGTTTTCACCATATATTCATCATCCAAGAGTTTACACATGAAGATCATCCATATACATACAAAGCTTAATGATCACCTACATCTAACCTTGACAAAATTAAGAACTTAGCTACTCATTTTCATGGTAGCTTGCAAAAGAAGTTTCGGAAGAAGGTTGATGAACATCCGAGTCGAAGAATCCAACTTGGATGATGATCCACCTTCTTTTTGTAGAATAATGTTTAGAAATTAAGAAAATAAGAGATAATGGGTTTCTAGGTCAAAAAAATCTCTTATGCAGCAAAACTAGTGAAAAATATGGTATGTGTTCAAAAAGTACATAGGGCTACTTATAGAAAAAGTTGTTGTTCTGTCACGCTCACGACCTCGTTTGCCTAGCGAGCTAACAGCGAGCGTTCGCTACAGCCTCGCCTAGCGAACATGCTAGCGAGGGCTGAGGAAACGATTCTGGAATGCTTCTCTACTTGCTCGCTAGGTGCTCCCCTTGCGAGTTCTTCGCCTCCTGCCTCGCTGCCAGCGAATGATGCCATTTTGATTCTACCCAAGTCTGGGAGTGTTCGCTATGGGCTCGCCTAGCGAACAACTCGCTGCAACACTCGCCAGATGTTCGCCTAGTGAACATGCTTTTGCTCTTGTTCTTTCTTGATTCCTTTGTCAACTTTCTTGTGTCTTCAAATTCTACCCTTTCATGCTCAAATACTGCACAATAACACACAAATTAAAAGGACCAAGAGCATTTCACATCATATTGCATATCAACAAAAGCAAGGCGGTTTTAAACCGAAATTAGACCAAAAATGAGCGAAAAATGCTCACATTTGATAGCTCAAATAAGCACAATTGGGCATCTAACAACTCTCCCCAACTAGAATCTTGCTTTCTCTCAAGCAAAGTATGCCTCTTGAAGAACAAGAGGATTTGCTTAAAGAAAAAGGTTTATCTGAAGTTGGATCAAATGGCTCAGAAACAAGCAAATTAACCTGACATGCGTTCACAATGGTTAGAACAACACAATACACAAAAAATAAAATCTTATAGCAATGCAAAACATGTATCAATCAACAACAATGATATCCTGAATGAATCACCCTATCACTCCTCTTCGAATAAAGATTGAAGAGATCACGCGTTTACAACAGCGGGTGCAATCTCACTCTCCAACAAACAATTCCAAACTCAATTCAATTCATACTATCTCACTAAGGTCTTTTTTGGTTGTAGCTTGGTCAGGTTAACAAACAAGGGACATATCTAAAGCCATTGAAAACGAAGTTGCCGACGTAAAAGAGACATTCACTATACAACTATTCACACATCTCAACTTCATTTAACTTATTTCTCATTTGAAACCTTCACAACTCTTATTTCACAACTCAAATTTTTTCAATATTTTTCTTCAGAGCAAGCATTCATTTTCATTCTTTTCTTTTGATAACTTTTTTTTTCTTTTTCACACTGTATTCACAAAACAAGTGTTTCTCTTTTTCTAATTTCTTTTCAATGCTTGCTTGTTTGTTCAAGAGTTGTGGCAAACTACCAACTTACAAGTAAGTTCTCCCCAACTTATCTTCTACTTCCTTCATAAGTGAATGCTCTTTACTTTTGACGGCAAGAGAACAATAATAATAAATTTTCAGGTTTTCAAGAAAAATATTTTTGAAGTCTCACTTTGTTTCAAGCTGAGATTCAACTGTTTAAGCTCAAAGGGGTTAACAAATACTCTCTGCTCACGGGTAATTTGTATTTGGAACTGGTTGTGCTCAAAAGAAACGAGTGCCTTGATCATTTCTAATTGCTTCCACAAATTCTCAATAATAGAAGACAAAGCATGAATTAAAAGAATCAACACAATTCATTAGAATCCAGCATTTATTTGTACAATGGAGGTTTCCTCACAATTTGTGGTCTTAAGTCCTAAGTGAATCATTCATTCAATCATGTTGCAAAAAGAACAATATTCAATTACAACAAGAATAAAGTTCTTCATGCATTCTAGAGTTCTAACCGCAGGTAACCATGTACCTTAGCCGTATTTTCTTGTTAATTTTTATCATTGCCATCCAAGCTCGGATGCACCTTCATTGGATACTTCTTTCAGAGAGCAACCAATCTAGAAGGTTTTGACACCCAACAACCACAAAAATTATTAACAGAATAATTTAAAACAAACACAATAATTTAAAACAAAACATTAACCATTAAAATAAAAATAGTGTGCGTGGGGGACAAAACACCCCAAAAAGTACAACCCAGAATATCTGAAAATAAAACAAAATACTAAAACTGAAAAAAATAACAACTTAGTCCTCTTAGGGAATTTGAGATATTGCTACCGTTCGGCGGTTGTCAAGTTCTTAACTTTATAGTAACAAAAGGGGTTTGGTTTTTAGTCACGGTATCTTGCATAAAAGGTAATAAATTGCGGTAAAAGATTGATTTTACGATTTAATGAAGATTGTCAAAGTTAGGGTTCGGTAATCACTTTGCTTGTATATGTTCGGTCAACAATATGCATAAACTCCTTTAGATGATAAACACATTCACAACATCCTCCCAATGTGATTATTTGTAACTCACATTGTGGTTTTTCCCATTTTGATCCATTGTTGATTTCTCACACAATATATCAAAATGACAACATTTAGGTTTAACATTTTTCATGAACAACCACATTCAAAACTATTTCTAGCTTAAGAAAGTAGAAGGATGAAAACCTAGGTCAACAGTTGGAAAATATCTTTCAATCATAAATCAACACAAAGACTTTTACATAAAGCAAGGTTTTCACCATATATTCATCATCCAAGAGTTTACACATGAAGATCATCCATATACATACAAAGCTTAATGATCACCTACATCTAACCTTGACAAAATGAAGAACTTAGCTACTCATTTTCATGGTAGCTTGCAAAAGAAGTTTCGGAAGAAGGTTGATGAACATCTGAGTCGAAGAATCCAACTTGGATGATGATCCACCTTCTTTTTGTAGAATAATGTTTAGAAATTAAGAAAATAAGAGATAATGGGTTTCTAGGTCAAAAAAATCTCTTATGCAGCAAAACTAGTGAAAAATATGGTATGTGTTCAAAAAGTACATAGGGCAACTTATAGAAAAAGTTGTTGTCCTGTCATGCTCACGACCTCATTCGCCTAGCGAGCTAACAGCGAGCGTTCGCTACAGCCTCGCCTAGCGAACATGCTAGCGAGGGCTGAGGACAAGATTCTGGAATGCTTCGCTACTTGCTCGCCTAGCGAGTTCTTCGCCACCTGCCTCGCTGCCAGCGAATGATACCATTTTGATTCTACCCAAGTCTAGGAGTGTTCGCTATGGGCTCGCCTAGCGAACAACTCACTGCAACACTCGCCAGATGTTCGCCTAGCGAACATGTTTTTGCTCTTGTTCTTTCTTGATTCCTTTGTCAACTTTCTTGTGTCTTCAAATTCTACCCTTTCATGCTCAAATACGGCACAATAACACACAAATTAAAAGGACCAAGAGCATTTCACATCATATTGCATATCAACAAAAGCAAGGCGGTTTTGAACCGAAATTAGACCAAAAATGAGCGAAAAATGCCCACATTTGATAGCTCAAATAAGCACAATTGGGCATCTAACAACTCTCCCCAACTAGAATCTTGCTTGCTCTCAAGCAAAGTATGCCTCTTGAAGAACAAGAGGATTTGCTTAAAGAAAAAGGTTTATCCGAAGTTGGATCAAATGGCTCAAAAACAAGCAACTTAACCAGACATGCGTTCCCAATGGTTAGAATAACACAATACACAAAAAATAAAATCTTATAGCAATGCAAAACATGTATCAATCTTAACAACAATGATATCCTGAATGAATCACCCTATCACTCCTCTTTGAATAAAGATTGAAGAGATCACGCGTTTACAACCGCGGGTGCAATCTCACTCTCCAACAAACAATGCCAAACTTAATTCAATTCATACAATCTCACTAAGGTCTTTTTCGGTTGTAGCTTGGTCAGGTTAACAAACAAGGGACATATCTAAAGCCATTGAAAACGAAGTTGCCAAGGTAAAAAAGACATTCACTATACAACTATTCACACATCTCAACTTCATTTAAATTATTTCAAATTTGAAACCTTCACAACTCTTATTTCATAACTCAAATTTTTTCAATATTTTTCTTCCAAGCAAACATTCATTTTTATTCTTTTCTTTTGATAACCTTTTTTTTCTTTTGATAACTTCACAATTTGTGGTCTTAAGTCCTAAGTGAATCATTCATTCAATCATGTTGCAAAAAGAACAATATTCAATTACAACAAGAAAAAGTTCTTCACGCATTCTAGACTTCTAACCGAAGGTAACCATGTACCTTAGCCGTATTTGCTTGTTTATTTTTGTCATTGCCATCCAAGCTCGGATGCACCTTCATTGGATACTTCTTTCAGAGAGCAACCAATCTAGAAGGTTTTGGCACCCAACAACCACAAAAATTATTAGCAGAATAATTTAAAACAAACACAATAATTTAAAACAAAACATTAACCATTAAAATAAAAATAGTCTGCGTGAGGGACAAAACACCCCAAAAACTACAACCCAGAATATCTGAAAATAAAACAAAATACTAAAACTGAAAAAAAATAACAACTTATTCCTCTTAGGGAATTTGAGATATTGCTACCGTTCGGCGGTTGTCAAGTTCTTAACTTTATAGTAACAAAAGGGGTTTGGTTTTTAGTCACGGTATCTTGCATAAAAGGTAATAAATTGCGGTAAAAGATTGATTATACGATTTAATGAAGATTGTCAAAGTTAGGGTTCGGTAATCACTTTGCTTGTATATGTTCGGTCAACAATACGCATAAAATCCTTTAGATGATAAACACATTCACAACATCCTCCCAATTTTATTATTTCTAACTCACATTGTGGTTTTTCCCATTTTGATCCATTGTTGATTTCTCACACAATCTATCAAAATGACGACATTTTGGTTTAACATTTTTCATGAACAAACAAGCGACATATCTAAAGCCATTGAAAACGAAGTTGCCAAGGTAAAAAAGACATTCACTATACAACTATTCACACATTTCAGGTTAACAAACAAGCGACATATCTAAAGCCATTGAAAACGAAGTTGCCAAGGTAAAAAAGACATTCACTATACAACTATTCACACATCTCAACTTCATTTAAATTATTTCAAATTTGAAACCTTCAAAACTCTTATTTCATAACTCAAATTTTTTCAATATTTTTCTTCCAAGCAAACATTCATTTTTATTCTTTTCTTTTGATAACTTTTTTTTTCTTTTTCACACTGTATTCACAAAATAAGTGTTTCTCTTTTTCTAATTTCTTTTCAATGCTTGCTTGTTTGTTCAAGAGTTGTGGCAAACTACCAACTTACAATTTCGTTCTCCCCAACTTATCTTCTACTTCCTTCATAAGTGAATGCTCTTTACTTTTGACGGCAAAAGAACAATAATCAAAATATTTCAGGTTTTCAAGAAAAATATTTTTGAAGTCTCACTTTGTTTCAAGCTGAGACTCAACTGTTTAAGCTCAAAGGGGTTAACAAATACTCTCTGCTCATGGGTAATTTGTATTTGGAACTGGTTGTGCTCGAAAGAAACAAGTGCCTTGATCATTTCTAATTGCTTCCACAAATTCACAATAATAGAAGACAAAGCATGAATTAAAAGAATCAACACAGTTCATTAGAATCCAGCATTTATTTATACAATGGAGGTTTCCTCACAATTTGTGGTCTTAAGTCCTAAATGAATCATTCATTCAATCATGTTACAAAAAGAACAATATTCAATTACAACAAGAATAAAGTTCTTCATGCATTCTATATTCTAACCGAAAGTAACCATGTACCTTAGCCGTATTTTCTTGTTTATTTTTGTCATTGTCATCCAAGCTCGGATGCACCTTCATTGGATACTTCTTTCAGAAAGCAACCAATCTAGAAGGTTTTGACACCTAACAACCACAAAAATTATTAACAGAATAATTTAAAACAAACACAATAATTTAAAACAAAACATTAAACATTAAAATAAAAATAGTGTGCGTGGGGGACAAAACACCCCAAAAAGTACAACCCAGAATATCTGAAAATAAAACAAAATATTAAAACTGAAAAAAAAATAACAACTTAGTCCTCTTAGGGAATTTGAGATATTGCTACCGTTCGGCAGTTGTTAAGTTCTTAACTTTATAGTAACAAAAGGGGTTTGGTTTATAGTCACGGTATCTTGCATAAAAGGTAATAATTTATGGTAAAAGATTGATTTTACGATTTAATGAAGATTGTCAAAGTTAGGGTTCGGTAATCACTTTGCTTGTATATGTTCGATCAACAATACGCATAAACTCCTTTAGATGATAAACACATTCACAACATCCTCCAATGTGATTATTTCTAACTCACATTGTGGTTTTTCCCATTTTGATCCATTGTTGATTTCTCACACAATCTATCAAAATGACAACATTTAGGTTTAACATTTTTCATGAACAACCACATTCAAAACTATTTCTAGCTTAAGTAAGTAGAAGGATGAAAACCTAGGTCGACAGTTGGAAAATATCTTTCAATCATAAACCAACACAAAGAGTTATAGATAAATCAAGGTTTTCACCATATATTCATCATCCAAGAGTTTACACATGAAGATCATCTATATACATACAAAGCTTAATGATCACTTACATCTAACCTTGACAAAATGAAGAACTTAGCTACTCATTTTCATGGTAGCTGTCAAAAGAAGTTTCGGAAGAAGGTTGATGAACATCCGAGTCGAAGAATCCAACTTGGATGATGATCCACCTTCTTTTTGTAGAATAATGTTTAGAAATTAAGAAAATAAGAGATAATGGGTTTCTAGGTCACAAAAATCTCTTATGCAGCAAAACTAGTGAAAAATATGGTATGTGTTCAAAAAGTACATAGGGCTACTTATAGAAAAAGTTGTTGTCCTATCACGCTCGCGACCTCGTTCGCCTAGGGAGCTAACAGCGAGCGCTCGCTACAGCCTCGCCTAGCGAACATGCTAGCGAGGTCTGAGGAAAAGATTCTGGAATGCTTCGCTACTTGCTCGCTAGGTGCTCGCCTAGTGAGTTCTTCGCCACCTGCCTCGCTGCCAGTGAATGATGCCATTTTGATTCTGCCCAAGTCTGGGAGTGTTCGCTAGCATCTCGCGATGGGCTCGCCTAGCGAACAACTCGCTGCAACACTCACCAGATGTTCGCCTAGCGAACATGCTTTTGCTCTTGTTCTTTCTTGAGTCCTTTGTCAACTTTCTTGTGTCTTCAAATTCTACTCTTTCATGCTCAAATACTGCATAATAACACACAAATTAAAAGGACCAAGAGCATTTCACATTATATTGCATATCAACAAAAGCAAGGCGGTTTTGAACCGAAATTAGACAAAAAATGAGCGAAAGATGCCCACATTTGATAGCTAAATAAGCACAATTGGGCATCTATCAACTCTCCCCAACTAGAATCTTGCTTGCCCTCAAGAAAAGTATGCCTCTTGAAGAACAAGAGGATTTGCTTAAAGAAAAAGGTTTATCCGAAGTCGGATCAAATGGCTCAAAAACAAGCAACTTAACCAGACATGCGTTCCCAATGGTTAGAACAACACAATACACAAAAACTAAAATCTTATAGCAATGTAAAACATGTACCAATCAACACCAATGATATCCTGAATGAATCACTCTATCACTCCTCTTCGAATAAAGATTGAAGAGATCACGCGTTTACAACCGCGGGTGCAAAATCACTCTCCAACAAACAATGCCAAACTCAATTCAATTCATACAATCTCACTAAGTTCTTTTTCGGTTGTAGCTTGGTCAGGTTAACAAACAAGGGACATATCTAAAGCCATTGAAAACGAAATTGCCGACGTAAAAGAGACATTCACTATACAACTATTCACACATCTCAACTTCATTTAACTTATTTCTCATTTGAAACCTTCACAACTCTTATTTCACAACTCAAATTTTTTCAATGTTTTTCTTCCAAGCAAGCATTCATTTTCATTCTTTTCTTTTGATAACTTTCTTTTTCTTTTTCACACTGTATTCACAAAACAAGTGTTTCTCTTTTTCTAATTTCTTTTCAATGCTTGCTTGTTTGTTCAAGAGTTGTGGCAAACTACCAACTTACAATTTCGTTCTCCCCAACTTATCTTCTACTTCCTTCATAAGTGAATGCTCTTTACTTTTGACGGCAAAAGAACAATAATAAAAAAATTTCAGGTTTTCAAGAAAAATATTTTTGAAGTCTATCTTTGTTTCAAGCTGAGACTCAACTGTTTAAGCTCAAAGGGGTTAACAAATACTCTCTGCTCACGGGTAATTTGTATTTGGAACTGGTTGTGCTCGAAAGAAACAAGTGCCTTGATCATTTCTAATTGCTTCCACAAATTCACAATAATAAATGACAAAGCATGAATTAAAATAATCAACACAGTTCATTAGAATCCAGCATTTATTTGTACAATGGAGGTTTCCTCACAATTTATGGTCTTAAGTTCTAAGTGAATCATTCATTCAATCATGTTGCAAAAAGAACAATATTCAATTACAACAAGAATAAAGTTCTTCATGCATTCTAGAGTTCTAACCGAAGGTAACCATGTACCTTAGTCGTATTTGTTTGTTTATTTTTATCATTGCCATCCAAGCTCGGATGCACCTTCATTGATACTTCTTTCAGAGAGCAACCAATCTAGAAGATTTTGACACCCAGCAACCACAAAAATTATTAACAGAATAATTTAATACAAACACAATAATTTAAAACAAAACATTAACCATTAAAATAAAAATAGTGTGCGTGGGGGACAAAACACCCCAAAAAGTACAACCCAGAATATCTGAAAATAAAAAAAAATACTAAAACTGGAAAAAATAACAACTTAGTCCTCTTCGGACTCAGACTCCTCCTCCTCATAACCATCATCATCAAAATCATCCTCTCCCTCAACGTCATCAGAACCATCGTCATCAGCATCATCATCAGCAGGGCCACTAGCACCCGCCCCCTCTCTAAAAACAGGCTTGTCCACAGGCCAGTTCGTGTGCTGCATAAGGGGTCATGGATCTGAAGCTGCAATACATGCATAGAATCTTGAATATCCACCATAGCTCGCTGCATTGCCGCCATCCAATCCCAGTTATAGTTGCACACTGCCTGCTAAAAAGGGTCGAACCCTTGAGAAAAAGCATCGAAACCATCATTAGTCCCGGTACTAGCAACTGCACCACCCCTGTAGTTATTAGAACTACAGTACTTATCCACATATTTGTCATCAATGGGGGTCGGGATCTTCACCGAAATGCGGGATGGAAGCTTCATCCTCAACTGGGAGCATAAGGCCATAATGAGGCAGGGAAAAGCAAGGGGGCAGTTAAATCGCGACCACGATTTTAGACCGCTCTCAACAATGGACTTCAGCTCATTAGCAATAATCCTAGCCCCATCAATCTGGACATTAGTGAGTATGCAATGGACAAGGTGTGCCACTGGGATCGGCACGGTCGATGTGTGGGATTTTGGCACAATGTTTGTCAGAACCAGAAGTAAAATCAGCTGAGCTATAGGAGTCATGTCCTCCCTGTGATATCTCATAGGATGTCCAGATTGGTTTAACTCAACCGATTTACCCTCTAGCAATAGGGCAGCGGAAATGGCATCTGTATCTCTCTGCAACCTCAGGTCTCTGGTGTATTTGTCCAATTCATTTGCTCCCAGATGGAGCGGTTCGCCTAGCACTCGGTTAATGGAATCCCTGTCGAAAGTGACCTGACGACCCATCACTCTTGTAGATCATGTGAAGGGTTCGTCGTCGTTGGGCAGCGCGTTCGCGTAGAACTCGTGCACAATATTGATGTTGTAGTTTTCGAGAGGAGAAACCAGCCTGTCCCACCTTTTACTATTGATCAGCCCCGCAAATGTTCTGTACTCGCCTTGAGGGTCAATGATGAACCTCTTTTCAGGGAGGATCTTCCTTTTTTGTAATGCTACAAAGCGGACTGCTTGCTTGGCCCCGATAAAATTTTCGGTATCAAATTGGATTGGAACAGTACGGGAGGTGCTGGCAACTTTTCTCTTCTTACCATGACTGCCTGAGGCCATCTGCACAAAAACCACAGAAAACACCAACAAATAGCAGCACAAGATTATCAGTCATCATAACTAAAAACCAAGTTCTGTCATGCTCGCTGGCTTGCTCGCCTAGCGAGTCCATAGCGAATGCTCGCTACTGAATCGCCTAGCGAACAAGCTAGCGAGCGCTGCGAAAGTTTAAAAATAGCCACTGTTTTGGACCCCAAACATCTAGAATCCTAAGTTTGTTGAATACAATTCCATAACTACTTGATGAAACATGAAAGGCATTTTTCTTGGTACACATGCAAACCTAAAGTTTCTCAATTCCCTAACTTGCAAAATTTAACCTAAACCCTAATGTTTCTACAATTAAAATAATGACGAACAAAAAGAGAGGAGAAAGATCAAACCTTATTGCAGCAGAGAGATTGATATACACAAATTAGGGCTTGTAAGAGAATAGAGAGGAGAGTTCTTGTGTTTTGCAGTTAGAAGTGTGAGAGTGAGAGTGAGTGAGAAAGACTAAGTTACAAAAGAAAAACGGATTTTGGGCCTACAAGAGTGGCCCACTAAACAACTTAAAATGCCAGATACACGTACGTTCGCTTAGCGAACAGATAGCGAAGGCTCGCTAAATGCTCGCCTAGCGAACGTGCTAGCGAGCATGACAGAATATCACAAATTCAGGACAGCAGCCAAAGGTCAGTTTCAGCATACTTCCTCTTGTAGACACCAACAAAACACAACCAATAAACAGCAAATACTTACAACGTTGAGGTGACTCTCAACAAGCGCTTGTTTAACGTCGGATAAGCTCGACGGTTCAAGATGCTCACACCGTAACATCCAGAAGGAAGGCACAGCTTTCCCGATCAACTAGGCCGCCAAGATATATCTTTAAATGTTGGCCATTTACTGTCCAACTATCCTTCTTTTCCATGTCCTCAATCACAAAAGCCCCAAAAGTTTTTACCTTTTTCACTCGAAATGGCCCAGACCATTTTGACTTCAATTTTCCGGGAAAAAGCCTCAACCTGGAATTAAACAATAATACCAATTTCCCGGGCACAAATTCCTTTTTCCGGAGTTTCTTGTCATGATATTCTTTAACTTTTTCTTTGTACAACCAACTTGAGTGATATGCGGCATTGCGCATCTCCTCCAACTCAAGCAGTTGTACCTTTCTTTTTTCACCGGCCAACTCATTATCAAAGTTCAAAAATTTTAAAGCCCATAAGGCTTTGTGCTCCATTTCGACCGGAAAATGGCAAGTTTTACCAAAAACCAGTTGAAATGGAGTTAGCCCAATTGGAGCTTTATAAGCAGTGTGGTATGCCTATAAAGCTTCATCCAATTTTTGCGACCAATCTTTTCTAGAATTAGACACGGTTTTATCAAGTATTCTCTTAATCTCCCGATTAGAGACCTCAACTTGACCATTGTCCTATGGGTGATACGGAGTTGTCACTCTATGTGTTACGCCGTAATGTTGCAAAACTTTTTTCAACGGTGCATTACAAAAGTGTGACCCTCCGTCACTAATCAACACACGAGGGGTTCCGAAACGGGAAAATATGTTTTTCTTTAAAAAATGTATGACCGTTTTAGAATCCTCCCGCGGTGAGGCAATCGCCTCAACCCACTTTGACACATAGTCAACTACAACCAGCAAGTATTCATTTCCAAAAGAGGGTGGGAATGGTCCGACAAAATCGATACCCCAACAATCAAATAATTCAACCTCTTGGATGTTTTGGAGAGGCATCTCGTCTCTCTTACCGATCCCACCACTTCGTTGGCAACTGTCACAACTTTGTGCATGGGCATTTACGTCTTTAAAAATAGAAGTCCAATAAAATCCTGATTGAAGGACTTTATTGGTCGTTCTTGTCCCATTGAAATGTCCGTCGTAAGGCGAGTTGTGACAATGCCATAAAATACTTTGCGCTTCATCGCCGGTAACACACCTTCTCAAAATGTTATCACCACCCAACTTAAACAAGTATGGGTCATCCCACACATAATACTTACAATCCGAGATGAATTTCCTTTTTTGGTTTTGAGTTAGGTCGGGAGGCACAAAACCACTCACCTTGTGGTTTGCAAAGTCCGCAAACCATGGCCTAACTTGAACTTTAAAAAGTTTTTCATCAGGAAATTCTTCTCGGATTTCCTTTTCAGAAGATGTAACCTCCACATTCACAAGGCGAGATAAATGATCCGCCACCAAATTTTCCAATCCTTTCTTGTCCTTAATTTCAATATCAAACTCTTGTAACAAGAGGATCCAATGGATGAGCCTTTGCTTCGAATCCGGTTTGGTGAGCAGATATTTAATCGCCGCATGGTTGGTATACACAATCACTTTAGAACCAATAAGATAAGATCGAAATTTTTCTAGCGCATACACTATCGCAAGTAGTTCTTTTTCGGTGGTAGCATAATTAATTTGCACCTTATTTAGAACTTTACTTGCGTAGTGTATAGCATGAAAAAAAATTTCTTTCCTTTGTTCCAATACGCTCCAATTGCATAGTCGCTAGCATCACACATGAGCTCAAAATTTAAATTCCAATTCGGAGCGACTATAATTGGAGCGGTAACAAGTTTTTCCTTCAAAATTTTAAAAGCATGTAAACAATCTTCAGTTAAGAGAAATATCTGGTCCTTGGCGAGCAAATTACTCAAAGGCCTGGCTACCTTTGAGAAGTCTTTGATAAATCGCTGGTAAAAACCGGCATGCCCAAGGAAGCTTCGTATTCCCTTCATATTAACCAGAGGAGGCAACTTTGCAATCACATCAACTTTTGCTCAATCCACTTCAAGCCCTTTTGAAGAAACTTTGTGTCCGAGCACTATCCCCTCGGTTACCATGAAGTGGCATTTCTCCCAATTAAGCACGAGATTTGTTTTCACACACCTTTCAAGCACCGTTTCTAGATTATCCAAGCATAAACCAAAAGAACTTCCAAACACGGAGAAGTCGTCCATGAACACTTCCATTGTTTTCTCGATCAATTCGGCAAAAATGGCTTGCACACATCTTTGGAAAGTCGTTGGTGCGTTGCATAACCCAAAGGGCATTTTTCTGTATGTGAAAATTCTAAACGGACATGTGAAAGCCGTCTTCTCGTGATCGTCCAGGCCAACCGCAATTTGGCTGTACCCGGAATAGCCATCAAGGAAACAATAGTATTTTTGGCCCGAAAGTCTTTCCAACATTTGGTCCATGAACGGAAGTGGAAAATGGTCTTTTTGAGTTGCGGTATTCAACCGCCTATAATCAATACACATTCTCCACCCCGTTTCCACCTTCGTCGGGATCAATTCATCTTTTTCATTTCGAATGACGGTAATTCCACCCTTTTTTGGAACCACATGCACGAGACTCACCCAAGGGCTATCCGAAATTGGGTAGATCATTCTCGCATCCAAAAGCTTAACAACTTCTTTCCTAACAACCTCCTTCATATTAGGATTCAAGCGGCGTTGAGGTTGAGCCACCGGCTTAAAATCCTCTTCCATTAAAATCTTGTGCATACAATAAGAAAGACTAATTCCTTTGATATCGGAAAGAGTCCATCCCATTGCTTCTTTATTCTTTTTTAACACATCAATTAAACGAGATTCTTCATTTTCAGACAAAAGGTTGCTTATGATAACCGGCTTCTCTTCGGCTTCATCAAGGAATGCATACTTCAAGTTAGAAGGTAGCATTTTCAATTCAATTGACGGTTTTTCTTCATGGACCTCCTTTTTCAACACTTCCTCTTCGACTTCCCATGGTTGCAACTCTTTAAGATTATCAAGTTCCCTTAAACATTCCTCAAGAGCTTGCTCTTCTTCACTTGTAAAAACTTCAAAAGAGTCATCAAGAGCTAATTCCACAGGAGATGTCACATGAATATGCTTAGATACTTCCAACGTTGCTTCTTCAACCACATCAATTCAGAAACTATCACGATTATCTTTTGAATGCTTCATAGCTTCAAAAAGATCAAAAGTGACTTCTTCATTTTGGACTCGCACTTTCATCAAACCTTCATCAACATCAATCATCATTCGCGCGGTTTTCATGAAAGGTCGGCCTAGGATTAGCGGAGCATCATCATCCTCTTCCATATCAATCACAATGAAATCAACCGGAAAGAAGAATTTGTCGAATTTGACCAATACGTCTTGAGCTAACCCATGAGGATGGGTAGTTGACTTATTGGCCAATTGCAACTTCATCCGTATGGCTTTCATTTCAATGTTGCCAAGCCTTTTCACAATAGACAAAGGTATTAAATTAATGCTTGACCCCAAATCAATTAGCCCTTTTCCGACATTTTCATCACCGATAGTAACCGGCAAAGTAACTCTTCCCGGATCAACCTCTTTTATCATAAGAGTCCTTTGGATGATGGCACTACAACTAGCATCAAGAACAATTGTTTCCGGTTCCGAATACCTCCGCTTTTTAGTTAGTATGTCTTTCATGAACTTGGCATACTTTGGCATTTTTTCCAAAGCTTCGGCAAACAGAATGTTTATTTGAAGTTGTTTAAAAATATCCATGAACCGGGCATAATGCCGTTCATTTTCCCTCCTAGATGGAGCATGTGGATATCGTAGGTTTTGGACCGGAGTAGTGCTCACTACCTCCTTTCCTCTAGACGCTCTAGAATTCCGCTCTTTTTTCTTCTTCACTTCCTCCACCTTCACTTTTTCACTTTTATCATTTTCTACTTCAACACTTTCTTTATTTTCAACTTCAACCTTTTTTTCATTCTTTTCAACTTCTTCCTCACTTTCCTCCTCAACTTCACCATCAATTCTATCATCAATTTTTTTCTCCTCATCTTTTCTCTCATTCTCTCTTTTTTCACTCTCATCTCTTTTTTTACTCTCACTAACCAACTCCCTTCCACTTCTCGTCGTGATTGCTTTACAATGCTCCTTTGGATTTGTTTGCGTGTTCGCCGAAAAAGAAGGTCTGGATTGTTGTTCCGCTAGTTGCTTAGCAAGTTGTCCGACTTGAGTTTCAAGATTTTTGATTGCCGCATCATTGCTCTTTTGATTAGCCATTGACATTTTCATGAATTGCGTCGATGTGTCTTCCAACTTTGTAGTTACGACCGGCGTTTGTTGAGGTTGATAAGGATTTTGATGGCTAGAATTACCACCCCCATAACCTTGATTATGGTGATAGTTACTCCTTGGTTGGTACCCTTGATTTGGTTGATAGTGTTATTGTGGTTGATTTTGAGAATGTTGTTGATATGGTGGTTGTTGTTGTTGTTGCCTCGGTTGGTAGTCTCGTTAATTTGCCATATAATTTACCTCTTCGAACCCGGGAGGTGGACAAAACCCGGTATCATGTTCACCTTTGCAAAGCTCACAACAAGCTATTTGTTTAGCTTTTGAGGATTCTTTCATCTCTTTGATTTGTTGCGTTAAGAGTTCCACTTGTTGTGAAATGAGTTTATTTTGTGCAAGGATAGCATCATTTGTCCCAAGTTCAAGCACTCCCGGTTTCTTCAAAGTGTTTCCTCTACTTTGACTTTGAAGGTCATTTAGAGCCATATGGTTGATGATATTCGTAGCTTCCTTGGCGCTTTTAGACAACAAAGAACCACCCGTAGTGGCATCCTATAAAGTCTTACAATTTGGTTGAAGGCCGTTCTTGAAAATATGGATTTGCGTCAATTCATCAAAGCCATGACCTTTGCACTTTCGAAGCATGGATTTAAATCTTTTCCATGCCTCGTTCAATGATTCGTTGGCTCCTTAGGAAAACACAGAAATTGTCGTTTTGGATTCCATGAACCGGTTGTGAGAGAAAAATCTTTCAATGAATTTCTCTTCCAACACGTTCCAATCTGTCATGACCGCCGGTGTTTGATCCAAATACCAATCTTTGGCTTTGCCGAGCAAAGCATGTGGAAAAAGTCTTTTGAATAACGGTAGCTCTTGAGCTTGAAAAGCTCCCGCCGCCAATGTTATCTCGTAAAATTTGGTGAGAAAAGCAAAGGGGTCTTCATGGTCCATTCCGGTGAATGGACTTTCGTATAACAAGTTGAGAGTTCTCGTCTTCATCTCGGCTTGCCTTCCTGTGTGGTTGGCAAACTGAGCAGTATTTCTTGGAATGTTGATACATGGTGTGGAAACGGGCGGTGGTGGTGGTGGATCCATGATAGGTATGAAATGAGGTGGTGGTGTTGTAGAAGAACCTTCTCCCTGTTCTTGTCGTTGTCTAGCAAGTTGCCTCCTCCGTCTTGTTTTGCTATTCAGTCTCCTTGCGGTTCTCTCGATCTCGGGATCAAAAAGAAGTTGGTCCTCAGGAATCTGCCCTTGCATAAAACAAAAGCTACACACTAAACCAAACAAATTAACAAGCACAAGACAAAAAATTCAAGAGTTAACAATTCAACATCTATTGCGATGCTCGCAATATCAATTCAAATTCCCCGGCAACGGCGCCATTTTGTTAGGACAGTGGTAAAGTGTCGGGTTTTTGTTATCGTCTCCACAGGGAATTTGAGATATTGTTGTCGTTCGACGGTTGTCAAGTTCTTAACTTTATAGTAACAAAAAGGGTTTGGTTTTTAGTCACGGTATCTTGCATAAAAGGTAATAAATTGGGGTAAAAGATTGATTTTAGGATTTAACGAAGATTGTCAAAGTTAAGGTTCGGTAATCACTTTGCTTGTATATGTTCGATCAACAATACACATAAACTCCTTTAGATGATAAACACATTCACAACATCCTCGCAATGTGATTATTTCTAACTCACATTGTGGTTTTTCCCATTTTGATCCATTGTTGATTTCTCACACAATCTATCAAAATGACAACATTTAGGTTTAACATTTTTCATGAACAACCATATTCAAAACTATTTCTAGCTTAAGAAAGTTGAAGGATGAAAACCTAGGTCAACAGTTGGAAAATATCTTTCAATCATAAACCAACACAAAGAGTTATAGATAAAGCAAGGTTTTCACCATATATTCATCATCCAAGAGTTTACACATGAAGATCATCCATATACATACAAAGCTTAATGATCACCTACATCTAACCTTGACAAAATGAAGAACTTAGCTACTCATTTTCATGGTAGCTTGCAAAAGAAGTTTCGGAAGAAGGTTGATGAACATCCGAGTCGAAGAATCCAACTTGGATGATGATCCACCTTCTTTTTGTAGAATAATGTTTAGAAATTAAGAAAATAAGAGATAATGGGTTTCTAGGTCACAAAAATCTCTTATGCAGCAAAACTAGTGAAAAATATGGTATTTGTTCAAAAAGTACATAAGGCTACTTATAGAAAAAGTTGTTGTCCTATCACGCTCACGACCGCGTTCGTCTAGCAAACTAACAGTGAGCGTTCGCTACAGCCTCGTCTAGCGAACATGCTAGCGAGGGCTGAGGAAAAGATTCTGGAATGCTTCGCTACTTGCTCGCTAGGTGCTCGCCTAGCAAGTTCTTCGCCACCTGCCTCGTTGCCAGCAAATGATGCCATTTTGATTCTTCCCAAGTCTGGGAGTGTTCTCTAGCAGCTCGCTATGGGCTCGCCTAGTGAACAACTTGTTGCAACACACGCCAGATGTTCGCCTAGCGAACATGCTTTTGCTCTTGTTCTTTCTTGATTCCTTTGTCAACTTTCTTGTGTCTTCAAATTCTACTCTTTCATGCTCAAATATTGCACAATAACACACAAATTAAAAGGACCAAGAGCATTTCACATCATATTGCATATCAACAAAAGCAATGCGGTTTTGAATCGAAATTAGACCAAAAATGAGCGAAAGATGCCTATATTTGATAGCTCAAATAAGCACAATTGGGCATCTAACACGAACCCTCGCTACTTCACTCGCCTCCAGCGAGATTGGATCATTTGGTTCTGCCCATGTCTGAAACCATTCGCTACTAGCTCGCTAGCAGCTCGCTAGCTGCTCGCCTAGCGAGTCCTGCGATTTCTCAAAACCCTCTACTGTCCAAAATATCCAAAACTTCAAAAAATCTCTCGATTCAATTCCAACAAGTTTCCATAGTATTAGCCTAACATTCCTTGACTAAACTACACCATTTATTCCAAACTCTAACCGTTAAAACATCGGTTTTTATCGATTAAACCATTTCTGACCTAGAACGGAAAATGGGGAAAAACATCCAAACAATCCAAACAACACATACATAATCATACACATTGAGAAGATAATAAGATTTCGCACCTTTACCCGATTAATCGAATCCTAGAGGTTGTTCTTGATGATTCTCCAAGTTTTCCTCTTTTTCCTCCTCTTTCTTTTTCTTATTTCTATTTTCTTTCTATCTCTTTTCTTTCCTCTTTTTCTTTTATAACTCTTTCTATTCTATTTCTCTCTATTATATTTTCTTCTCTCAAAATATCCACCAATTCATTTTCTCACAAAATATCTCATCTTATCATAAATTAAGGAATATCTCAAATATTCTCCAACTTAATTTCCCAAAACTCTCCAAATGATAAAATAACATAATATGAACACATAACATATTATCACACCAATATCAGAAATAACATAATAATCACCCAATAAAATAAAAGACTCCACAAAATAATGGGAAATCAGAATCGGGGCGTTACAACAAGCGCTAGGATTAAATCGCATAGGGAACCAGAATCCCCAGCAGAGTCGCCAGCTGTCGCAACTGCAAAAAAATAACCGACAAAAAAAAACATAAGAGTCGCCACCGGACGTTATTTATACCAAAGGAGGGAAAGGAAATGATTGAAGAAAACTTAAAATCAAGGAAAAGGCAAGGTCATCGCAACTAAATTTTAGGTTAGGAAGTCGGTTACACAAGGGGAAGGTATTAGCACCCCTCACGTTCGTTATACTCAACTGGATCCATGCTTGTTGTCTAATCAAAGGGTGATTTATCTAAAGTCTACTGCTAAACAAAAATGGAACGGGAAAAGAAAAAAGGAGACTCGATAGGACATCGTTGCCCTATGCCTACGTATTCCCTCGTGCAATGGGAAAGTCAAATTCAATGTAGTTCGGAAGACTACTGGTGAAAAGGGGAGGTTTCTCACCAAGACATCTTCGTCTTGTGCCTACGTATCCTCATCTGGTGTGAGAAATTAGAGCAAACGTAGATCGGGAAACTAAATCGCAGGTTGGTTAAGTGTTTTTTTATGAGCGACGTTAAGTTCCCATTCCAGTGGTTAGGGTCGATGCATTTTGCGGTAGAATGGAAAAATAATGTACTATATCTGAAAATGAGTTTGAAAGAACAATCCCGAAGGATAAAAAGGTTTTAAGTTTGTTTATGAGTTTTAGAGAAGTGAATTAACTGGATTTGAGATTCACGTTGCACTAAAGACTATGATATAGGAACGAATGCGTCGCATATCGCCCCTAAACAGGATGTACACTAAACACTATAGACAAGCAAGGAGAAACCCCTCACTCATCATTTCCCATATGCTTAAGGCTCGTGGCACACAATGTTCATCATCTTTTATTAAGTGTGTTAGAGTTATTTTGAGATGAGAAGAGAAAAGACTCAAAGAGTAAAAAGAAAACACTAAGGGAAACTGGATCCTAATGTTATCATACAAAATGGTCCTAAGATTGGGATAAAAGGGAAGTCTACCTAATGTTATCATACAAATTATGGACCTAAAGTTGAGGTCCAAGAGGTACTATCCTAATTGTTATCATGCAAAGGATTGAAAGCCTAATGTCTCTCCTACTCCCAACTTAATCAGAAATTAAGTGGAACTAGGAATCTTAAGGGATCATGTGAACAAGCATAAGTAAACACCATACTAATCAATCAAAAATGAAAATAAGATTGAAAGTTAAACAAGTCTCAAGAAAAGGAAAAGAGGAAAGAGTGATGAAAGAAGAAGAATGAAGAAAATGCAACACTATGAACAAACATAGAAGTTCAAACCCAAAAGGCATCAAGCAAACATTGATCTCAATCATACAGGGTAAACATCAACAACATGTCAAATCAACAAGAATGTATTCATATGTCAAACCATACCCAAATATTTTAAATCAAAACCAAATGGCAAAGCAAAGTTCCCACACGCATACAAATGACTTAAAGTCCAACAAGAAGTAATATCAATCATCAAGCAAAGAGAGATGAATTCAAATGAGGTGAAAAACAAAGTAGGGAAGTAGCAATGTCATATCATATTCAACTCATGTCAATGGTTAAATAAAGAGCACAAAGAGTTAAGTGATGCATCATATCCAAACACAACCAATTTCCATACAAAACAAGCAAACAAGACACGCCTCAAATAAGTAAACATGTGAGATTAGGGTATGAAATAAAGCGAGGGAAGCAAAATAAACATAAAGATCAACTTATACATCCACTCATGAATACATAAGAGACACAACAAGGGTTGAATCCAAAACATGCATCAAGAAGCAAGCACGCATGTGTCAAAGTCATCCTTAAAGAAAGGGAAGATGTTCAAGCAAAGTATAAGGCACAAATGGTCAAGCAAGGCATACCATATCATGAAGATCAGAATCAAACACAAATGATACACATCATATTCGCATCCAACATGTCAACCAAATTCAAGAAGAATCAATCTCAAGATCATGCACAAAAGGCTAGGTAAACCTCCCTCAAGTTATCCATGAAAGAAAACAAATGATTATGTGAAGTAAGTGAGACAAAGTGATCATGCAATGAATCTCTAAACATGAAGGTCAGAAACTTAAGCAATTCAACACAATAGTCATCTAGCATCAATTAGATTATTCAAGAAACATCCTCAAGAAACTAGGTCAAGACATGCACAATGTCATGGTCAAAACAACATCAACTTGAAACCTCAATTAAAAAAAGTTCAATGATAAAAAAAATACAAATTTAGGGCTCTAACTCATGTCAAAGAAATCATAAACAAATAGGAAAGGGATCCCAAAAGCATTGCATAAATGCATCCTTAAAATCAAGTCAACAAGATCAAGTATGTCACTAATCGAGCATATATCGAGGGCTAAACAAAGCCAATTAAAAATCAACCAAAAGTTAATCATCAAGGCACAAAAATAGCCTTCAAACATTCATGATTCATATATCAAAGCATGGCCAAAAAAATGGATCAAGAAGGCAAACACAAGGCATCAAAACATAAACCCTAGTTCAAGGGTAGAGAGGTAAAAGCACTTCACAAAATTAATTCAAATAAAATAGAAAAAATAAATGAAAAATAAAATAAAAAATATCAAAATAAACCTAAGACATAAAACCATCAGAAAGGTACTTTTTTAGAATTTTTAAAAAGGTTTTGGATGATTAAAATAAAATCAAAGTAGAAAATAACAAAAAAAAAATATGATAAAAAGAGAAAGACAAACAAGGGGGTGAAGTAGCAATCTGGAAATGAACTGGGAACAAGTTGTAACGCACCACTAGGCCAGAAGGTGGGAGTGTGAAAATAAATAACGTGTTAGGCCCAGTCCAAAAACAAACTAAAACCAGAAGAAGAAAAAAACAATGAAACGCATTGTTTCATTAAAACACGTTGGCGCCCCCTAATCCACATCACGCACACATGGAAGCCACATAAGCAAGGTCAAAGGGTTCAACGCGCCACCTCAGCTAAAACACCTCAGACGTCGGAGCCCTAGCTCCGGCCATCTTCTCTGGTGAGTCTCATTGGTGATGACTGTAAACACCATCAAAATCAAAAAAGCTTGACATGGTTTTGAAGGAAATTTACAAGGAGTCCAAATCCAGTCTTATTTTTCATTAATAGCAACTTTAACACCATGAAAAAAACACACGAAAGTTTCATACACAAACTGCAACTTCACTAAATCAACACAACAACCATAGAAATTATGCCTACACTAGTGTAGGACTTCAAAAACACCAATAACAAGTAGAAAACACGTCAAGCATGCAAGAAATAAGTTGAAGAATCTTACTCAACGAAGAAGCTTTGTTGCCTCTTCAAATGTGTGTAAGAACTTCAGAAACCCCTTCTAAATGTTTCAATAATCTTCAAAAAGTATGAACCGGACAATGAAATGGAGAAACTCCTTTGGAAAAGTGAGATTTGAAAAGAGAGAAAGTTTGAAAATAAGATAGAGTATTTGCTAGGTTTGGATGCAGAATAAGCTTCTTCTCTTTTCCTCTAGGGTTTATTGAAGTTATATATGGGGTCATGGTGTGGTTAAAATAGAGTAACTATGGTGAAAACAAAATGGTTAGTGATTTGGCACAAAATTAAAAAAGACAGGTGGATGAGAGGTGGCACAAATGGACATGGTTTATGGTGTATTAGTTGTCATTATTGAGTGGAAATAGAGAGTCTGAGAATGGAGGAGTGGAGGCATGACCTTGTTGAGCAAGTTTTATGCAATTTGTCTTTTTGCTTCAACTTGCAAAACTTGCTCATGAAGGACATAATTGGTACGTAGATGGTTGGCACATTTGTGGCAATGTTTTGGGCATGAGAAAGAAGTAATATGCGCATGGAATGAGCTAGGATTAAGTTGTTGCATGAAAACTCAAGATGTGCATGAAAATGTTACAACATGGTATGCATAATCATCAACCCATGTAGCTCACTTTGGATGGCTATAACTTGGTGGCTTTTGCTTCAAAATGTGAGTTATTTGGCTCAATGGAAAGTAGGAAGATAATAGAGCAAGTTTCATGTTTAAAGTATATTGAAATGAGACTTGGAATGATGAGAAAAATTTAGTGGAAAAAATGCCCAAAATCTATCCTAAGGTAACTTAGAAAAATTCTAAGTTATGAAACTTTTGACATCATTGACACCTTAAATTTGAAAGTACATAATTGAAGAGTTTTGATCCAATGAAAGTGATCTAGTAAATGATGGAAAGCTTGAAGAATTATATTCAACTTTAATGTTCAAATAAAATTGATTTGGATTCAAGAACTTGATGAAAAATGCCTTGGAAGATTGACCCAAAAATCTGTCAAATACTTGTCCCACTTGACATCTTTGAAACCCTAACTTGGAGACATCATAACTTAAGTTCTACACATCCAGTGGAGGAGTTCTAGTACTCAAAAGAAAGCTTGAAGGATGCTCTACAACTTTCAGGCTGGAGGAAAATTCATTTGAAGCTTGGATCACCATGAAATATAGACTTTAAAACATGTACCTCAAGCTGAATTTATATATAGAAAAGTTTCTAAGTGTTGAAATGACAAAATCTTGATTTTCTCAACTTTAGCTCTCTATATCTCTCAAAATATATATCTTTTGGACTTGCTTTCTTCTACAAACTTGTAATTAATGATGTCCTCTTTAATTTTATAACAAGTTTGCTCCAATTGGATCAAGGATGAGAAAGTTATGGATGTTGCAAAATGACTAGAATTAGGGTTTTCTACACTTAGAAAATATTTCAACAAAACCCTAATCCAACCAAACTCCTGATTTTATGTTTCTTCTTGATTCTTCTTGTTCCAAACACATGAAAACACTTAAGAAGATATAGCATGCCATTGATCTACCTTGAAATTCAATACTTTGACCACATGGAGCCACAATTGATTTTTCTTGATCAGATGAAACTCTAGCACCATATCTATTGAATGAAGCTCATGTGATGACTTGTGATGAAACATAATTCATGTAGAGAACCTTCAAGATGTGTATTGAGCCATAGAATCATGTCTTGTCCAAGAAACTAGCCAGAGATGTCCTTTTACCAAAACCCTAATCCAGTTGTTCACAAGATAGGAGGAGGTGATCAATGCTTGTAACCTTGATTCAAATGTTTGTGAGACAAGTCTTGATGATGAGAGGACCTTGAGGCTTGAGAATACCACAAGGTTGAGAATAAGCCTTTGCTTGAGCTTTAAGACTCACACTCTTCTTCTTGAGAATTTAACAAGATACTTTGATCCCTTGCCTAGAACCAATGTTATGCACAAATGATGATGCAAATGAAATGAAACATAAGGCAGGAAATAAAGAAAAAGATGAGACAAATTTTGGGGTGTTACACACGGGCGGCGGGTTTTTGATGGGCGGGCTTTGACGGATGGTGGTCTTTAGTGGGGCGGGCTTCGGTGGGCGGTGGGCCTAAAATCTCAACTCAACCCGCCATTTTTTGGCGGGTGTGTGGGCCGATCCGGTGGGCCGTAGCCCGTTTTGCCACTTATTGTGTGTATTGTTGTACAAATTTTATTTAATAAAATAATTAAATTTATTTTTAATTATATTTAATATTATATGATAATATTCCTACCATATCAGTGTGTGTTGCACCCTAAAATTTGACCAACCGGGTCTCGTATTTGGTCCTATGTTTCGACGCATAATCGCATTCGCATCTGCATATCGCATATAGTGCATTTTTCATTTGTTTTGATTTTATCAGGGATCACAGCTCTCGTCTCGTGTTTCAGGTGTTGTTAATCAGTTTGGATAGGTAGAAGCGATTTTTGGGATGTTTCGGTGCCCGTTTATTTTTTACCGGCTATTTTGGTGCGCTCTCGCAGTGTTATGTGTCGTTCGGGAATTATTGTGATTTTTCTGGATTTTATTGGATATTAATAGGATTTTTAATAGTTTTAATTCTTTTTAAATAGATTTTAAATCATTTTAGGATTTAATAGATTTTTTAGGAATTTTTTAGAATATTAATAGTTTTTAAATAGTTTTAAATAGCATTTTTCATTTTTAGAATATTAGTATGGTTTTTTTAAAATAGTTTTAATTCTTTTTAATCATTTTTAAGATAATATAGATTTTTTTAGAATAATAGAGTTAAATAGAATAATATTGATTTTTGTTAATAGATTTTAAAATCATTTTTAATAGTATAGGTTTGTTAGAGAGTTATTAGAATTTTATTAGTGTTAGATTTAATTAGATTAATTAGTAGTTAATTAGTTTAACCATTTTCCATTAATCTTTTTTTTAATCAGATTTATTTCATTAGTTTAATTTTGTCTCATTTCAGTTTTTTGGGTTTTAATGTGTTTTTTCGTGGGCCCAATTCGCAAGCCCAATTCAGAGGCCATTTTCGTCCAGAAAAAATCCAGCAGTTCCCACCATCAGTCCACTTTTGTCCAGCGAAATCCAGAAGAATCTGGAAGTTTCCAGAAATTGCCAGCAGTATAAAAGCTCAGTTGCACGCCACGTGTTGCTAGAGGATGGCCCCACGTTACTTCGTCACCCACACGCCACCTCACCAATTCGTTCCCTCTCCATCTGCCACCTCCCACACACGTGGACGCCATGCGCGTGTCCCCTCCACCATCACTGATACGTGTAAGCACCACAGCACTCCACCGGGAAAACGCCACCGACCGGCCTGCATGGCCGGCGGCCACCGCAAGCCCCACCGGAAAACACAAACCCAGATTTCCTCCAACATTCATCATCCTCTCCGGTCACAACCACACCCAACCTCCTTCTCCGGCCACCATCAATGTCACCGGAAAACTGCAAAAACACCAGAAATAATCAATTATATTCTCTGTTCATCTTCCAATTCCATCAGTGATCATCATCACCTTCATCTTGCGATTCACAACCGTCTCCAGATTCAACCATGCACTCAAGAGCATTCATCAGTTCGTTGAAACGTTTCCAGAAACCTTCTCCAACGAATTTCAACAAGGACCTGCAAGAACATCATCATCTTCATCCAAGCGCCATTCTCCAGAAACTACCACTGAACCTCCAATCTACAGCGTTCAACAATTCATGAACAAACTTCAGTGGACGATCTCCAAGATCCCGGAACGTCAACCAACTTCGTCTCCGCTCTTCGCCTCCATAAGAACAAGCAATAACTTCATTAGCGAACAAATCCAAGAACCCGTTCAACAAACTTCTTCCAAGAGCTTTCAAGATCTCCTCGCGAGTTCGTCAATAATTGCAACCAGGTGATTCAAATCGTGTCAGTTTGCACCGCGTTCAGTGGATCTCCAACGTGTTTCTGGAGAGTTTGTTCGTGTCCGCCATGATGTTCATAAGCTCCATCGGATTTGCATCAAGGACAGGAAAGAGGAGAAGAGTTTGGAATGATGAGGGTTTGTTTGGATTAGGGAAGAGATGGAGAGAGCAACGAGAGAGAGCGAAGGTGAGAAAGGGAGAACGGCGGCGCCGTGAAAGGAGGGAGAAAGAAGTCCCCTAGGGTTTCAGAGTGAATGAGGGAGAAGGAGGAGGTCCACGAGAGGGTTGGGCCGGGCCCAATTACGTTTTTTTTCTGGAGGCGCCCCTCACGTTTTTTTGGACGAGTTCTGGGCTTGGGCCCAATGTTTTGCTGCCAGACACACTCCGTTCAACAGCACACCCCCCCCCCCTCCGTTTCCTGTATTAAGTAATTGGGCTGGGCCCAATCTCAGCCAGTCTTGTTTTATTTTATTTGTATATCCCCTGTAACAGTAATGTATCCCCCTCCCTTTACATTTTTCTTTTATTTTCTTTTATATTTTTTCTTCTTTTATAGTTTTATGAAAATTGGAAAAAAGGAAAAGAATGTGAAAAATATAAAAAAGAAATATTTGGAAAAGAGAAAAAAAAGATATTTGAAAAAGAAAAGTGAAAAACAATAAAAGAATATATTTTGAAGAAAGAAAGAAAGAAGAGAAAAATATATAAAAATATATTGAAAAAAGAGAGAATATTGTGAAAAAATACATAGAAAAATATAGAGAAAAAATATTGAGAAGAGAAAAATATGTTGAAAATATATAGAAAATATAGAGAAAAATATGTGAGAAAATGATTGGAAAAGAAGGAAAAATATTATAGTAGATTTAATATTTTTTAAGTACATTTTCTTTTAGGATATATTTTCATAGAAATTATTTTCTTTTTAGAGATAGTTTAGAGGCCTATTTGTTAGGAGGCTATTTTTCAGTCGATTTTCCAGGATAGGATAGGATAGTATTTCCTAGGAGATTTATTTTCAGTATCCACTCATTGTAACCATTTTTCAGAGATTAATAAAACGAGATTTGAGTTGTGGTCCCGAAGTAGCCGAACTACAGCTGCTCTGATTCCTTGTACCAGACGAGGATATGTAGGCATAGGATGCGATATCCTAACGAGCACACTAACGACTAACTTTCTGTTCTCTCGCTGCTGTGCGATCGAGACTTTCCCGCTGACGACTAATTGATACCCCTTTTTCTCTCTTGCCCAAGTGCATTTGAGACCAAGTCGTAGTTTTGCCCATAGGTTCCCGACCCTGTGAAACCAGTTGTTTTTCTCACTGCTGTGTGAGAATGTTTGTTTAGCCGTAGTTAGTCTGAACTACGTAAAGCTCTGATCTTCCATGCAGTGTGGAAGTACGTAGGCACAAGACGCGAGGTCTTGGCGAGCCAATTTCCCTGTAGTCCCGAACTACGTTGACTCTGACTTTCTCTCTTGAGAATACGTAGGCATAGAGTGCGACGCTCTACCGAGTCAATTCCCTTCCGTTTAGATTTAGCAGCCGTAGATAGATTGTTTTGCGTCCAGTAGACAACCCAAGCAAGCGTGGATCCCGTCGAGTACGACGGACGTGAGGGGTGTTAATACCTTCCCCTTGCGTAACCGACTCCCGAACCCAGGTTTTGGTTGCGATGACCATACCTTTCCCCGTTTTTTGCGAGGTTTACTTCGAGCGTTTCCTTTCCCGCTCTGAGGGATAAATAACGCACGGTGGCGACTCTTCTGTCAGCCGGCGCCGATTTTCGCAGTAGCGACAGCTGGCGACTCTGCTGGGGATATGACAGTTCCCTATGTGAGTCTGCTGGGGATCCAACGTCCCCTGGCTGCTAAGGACTGCGATAGTTCTTATGCATGTGGGATCCAACGTCCCCTAAGAGAGAGTCAATCCTAGCGCTTGTTTGCTTGGCTATTGGGGCTTATTTATCGATATTATCTGCTGCTGTTGGGGTGTTACGGGTGTTCTATGATTGAGTGAGAAGCCGGACCTGGGCTTGAGTGCACCTTAGACTTAGAGTGGAAATTAGTGGGCGCGTGCTTGCTTTGCAGGCACTAGTGTCTCATGAAATCCACGCTCAGACGAGGTTCATCCGGTTGGCTTCACTTTCAACCCTTTGGGTTGAGACGGTTGCTGGTTTGGTGAATTGTCGACTCTGGGAACCGATCATTTGGAAGTTAGCTAAGTGAGGCCTCTTCAAGATTTGATGATGCCACTCCTTCTGGGAATCGTATCGTCAGTTTTGAAAGTCTGTGACGCTGACGACCGCATAGGATGTCGTACCTTGTCAGATATAGGTCCATACCTGTGAGTGGGAGGGTTTTTTTGCAGGAAACCTGACTCCCAACCTACCCATTATTCTGGTCTTCTCTTCAGAGCAAACGTACTCCGTCAGCAGTGCAGCAGTATTTAGATTGTGTGGGGGCTGTGATCCCGTGTTTATTGCATTGCATTGCATTTGCATAGGCATCTTCGCATCATATTGCATACCATTCGCCAGCTAGTCAGAGTTCTTATCCAGCCGTTGTTTTGATTCTGAAGGTGAGTATTGAAGACGACCAAGGGCTGAAGCAGATTTGACCAGAGTCAAGCAGTGAAGGCAGTTGACAGTTGTTGGTAGCTATGTCAGAGAGCAGCTTCCATTTTGTTGATACCTTGTCAGGTTTCACTGTGACGTCCAATCCTCTGTATGGATCTCCGCACAACGAAGACTTTCCGCAAGTGAACAACCTTACTGCAGCTCAGCTTGTGCAGCCATCTGTTGAAGACCAAGGTCTGTGTGAGCAGTTTGTTGCCCGAGGTGAACGTTCTCCTTCTGTTGATGTCTCAGACTACCAGGGTTTTGCCTTCCCTGTGCCAAAGCCCCGAAGAGAGGTCCCGACAGCAAAGAATGAAGACCCATTAGCTCCCGTGTATGCTGAAAGGTTTCGCGCATTAGAGGAGAGATTCAAAGCCTTGAAAGGTAAAGACGCTGTTACTCCTAGTGCTGCAGATATGTGTCTGGTTCCTGGCCTAGTGTTACCTCCGAAGTTCAGAATGCCGAGGTTTGAAAGGTACAAAGGAGATAGTTTCCCGAAGCAACATTTGGTGATGTTCTGCCGAAGAATGACTTCGTTCGTGCACAACGACAAGCTGATGATTCATTGCTTTCAAGATAGTCTGACTGGGGCACCTCTGAGTTGGTATATGCAGTTAGAGCGTGATCAGATCCGATCATGGATGGACTTAGCCAATGCCTTTCTGAAGCAGTACGACTATAATCTTGACGAAGCTCCTATTCGCATGCAACTGCAAGAATTGTTTCAAGGGAACAATGAATCTTTCAGAAAGTATGTTCAGAGATGGAGAGAATTTGCTGGTAGAGTGCAACCACCGCTCCTAGACCAAGAGCTGAAAGGCATGTTCGTAAACTCCTTGCAGAGCCCGTACTTCGAAAGAATGCTTGGAGTCGCACCAAATTTCTCTGAGTTGGTAAGGACGGGAGAGCACATCGAGTATGGTGTAAAGACTGGAAGAATCCCGAATGTTTCGAGAGGTCAGGCCAGTGAAACTGAATCTCTCCATAGCTCTCAATCTGAAGATGAAACTATGATCAATGCAGTTCTGACAGATGTGGGATATCCTCAAGTCGAATCGGTGAAATCTGTTGGTTCTCCGTCTTCTCAGCGGTCAGTATCTTCTGTGTCTTGTTATACTGAACAGACAGCCGTGCCTAGGGCACCATATCAGGAATCTTATGTCGCTTCCATTGCAAAGCAGCAAACTCGTGGCCGAGGTTACCAGAATCAGCGTCAGAATCAGAACAGACCTTGCAACAACTTGGAACGAAGGAATGCTCCTTTTCACCCAGTGCCGATGCCGTATAGCCAGTTGCTACCATCTTTGATCCAGAAGTCTTTGGTGGAGCCGAAAGCTCTTAAGCCAGTTCCAGAACCTTATCCTCCTGGGTATAATCCCCACGTTCAGTGTGGTTATCATGGTGGCTCACCGGGGCATTCGACGGAAGATTGTAAAGCATTTCAGGCGAAGGTACAGCAGTTGATTGATCAGGATCTCATTTCCTTTCGAGAAGGGTTTCTGTTTGTTCATCCTAACCGCTCAGCTGTCTAAGCTCGTAGACTCGGGAGGTATTCCCCAGCAAAAGCCAGTGATTCAGACAGGCGGGCGCCTCAGCATTGGCAGTCCTCAGACCTTTATATCATTTGCATTTGTAGTTTCTTTTTCTGTTAGTTACTACCTGCTTTTTAAACATTGTATGTTTCGAATGGTGATAATAATAAAGTGACTATGCATTTTTCTGAATTAGTCATGTCGTTGTCGCTCATTTACTGCATTGCACTGACACTTGCATTTTTATTCACTCCACTTTCTCGCTGTGACTAGCAAAGTTAGGAGGGAGGATGACGAAACTGAAACTCATAACCGATGATCGTATGCTTTCAGATAAGACCGTACCGATGACGTATAAGGCAGTGTTTCAAATTCCCCAAACACTGGAGTTATAAGGAAGATAATCCCTTGTTAACCACTTCGAGCCAGGAAGTAGAAGTTTTTTCGGACTTTTTTAAACCCTCACATCTTAACCCGGGGCAGGGTAGTTGTCAGTTAGCTTGACCGAGCGTTCAAGTCTTACAGAGGAGTGTTGTCTTTCGAGGACCAATCAGTTTATACCTCTCAAGAGGTCAAATCTCACCAATCAGGAGTGAGACAGTTACAATCCTTTCGGAGCAATCAAGACAACCGTGTCACACGACTTTGTTCCAAAAGAAAGAAGAAAGAAAGCCCGCTAAGTAAAAAGAAAGAAAAAGCTGAGAAAGCTAATACTTAGGCAAAAATTAGGGCATCCCGCTGGACTTCAAAAGAAATCGAAAAAATTGAAAAGAACTCAAAATGAGTCAGTCCAGGCAAAAGTTAGGGAATCAAAAGAATGAAAAAGAGGGAATAAAAAGAAAATTTTTCCCCAGCAAATCACAAAGTCGTGTACACAGACACCGAAAGCGAAGAAGGAGTAACTATCACTCTAGAAGAAAAGCTTTATGAGTTCCTTAATTGTGGTCCTTACCATTCAGCATACCTCTCGAAGAGGCGAGTGCTCGTGCCAGGTTAACTGAACCTTAGGATCAGAGATCATCACGTAGAAGGGGTGGGTACAAATCAAAATTTGAGCCAAATATCCTTTGTTTCACGAACCGTGAACCCGACCACAATACAGCCCTTAAAAGACCTAATTGAGGTAGGGTTTATTCTGAAACGCATTACGATAAGGTTGAGTAACCTGACTCCTTCTTGACTTGCTAGTCACGTCTTTGTTGTATTTTCACTGACCACGTAAGCACTACGTTTGAACTTTGGTTCATTCGTCATTCATAATCATTGCATGTAAATGAGTGACAGCTCAAA